>OY829329.1:70206206-70610866 GCA_963691655.1 Toxonevra muliebris
AAAAAACCAACAAAGTTTCACTTTTACTAGAAGTGCCTGCAGACACATAATTTTTAATTTTGGGAAGCTTTTAAAAATATAATATTTTTTAGTAGGCAAGGATCTCTAGACCCAGAGGAGCATAGGCTGAATTAAAAAAGAAATGAGGATTATTCTAATAAAATAATGAAAGCTATCTATCTGTTTGCAGTCTTGAAAAAATACCATATACTTGATTGATATCATATTCATTTCAAAATTTTTTCACTTGAATGATTTCATTCAACAAAGAATTAGTACTGCAGATTCAGAAGTTTCTTTGAAAACATTTCTCTTGGTTTAAATTAAATAATTATATCAAATGCACATTCATTGTTTAGGCAAACAAATCCTAATTTTTTACATTTCTAATAAGAAACAGAAGTGCAGAAAATTTATTTGAATGTATCTGCTACACTAACTATAAAATATTTTCAATTGGAAAATACAAATTTTCTCAGATACAATTAAGTTTTATGCATTTATTTATAAACAATTTGCTTTGTTACCACATAAGAAGAAAATAAAAATAATGCATTGTGTGCATGTGTGTGTGTGTGGTATAAAAGTACACAAAGGAGCAATTCCTTAATTTTTATTAGTATCAACAAAAGTTTCGGTTACTATTGGATAATAAAATAAAAAATACATACATACAGCACACAAGATAATAGCAAAAGAACAATGAAAATGGAAAACAAGAAAAACAACTTAAACAGGAGCAACAATAAAAAAGCAAAACCAATAACAGGCAAAGAGAGAGAGAGAGAGAGTGAGAGCAAGAACACATTTATTTTCCAAAGTATCGATAATCATTTTAATTCCCACAAACACACACACACATAAACATATAGAGCGCATTCAAAAAAAGAGAAAAAAACACACACACATATAAATCGAAACTTGCTCATACACACACAACTATACAACTTTGCTATCTGTTGCCTTTGTTTGAGCTTTCGCATACACAAATACATATCTGTCATGTTATCTAACTATATATATATATATTCAAGTATGTGTGTGTGTTTTTCGATTTTTCCACATTTTATGCCTCTGTGTGTATGTGTATGTGTGTGTGTGTGTGTTTACTTCCATCTTAAAGAAGATTTATGTACTCCCCAGTGCGTTGAACGAACCAACAAACGTGGCCTTTGAGCGTTTTATGCTTGTTTTAAACTTTTCATTTTAATGGCAGCCGCAACAACAACAACAATAGCAACAACAGGAGCAACATGAGTGCGTGCGTATGAAAAATTTTGAAAACCAAAATAAATATTTATGTATTTAGAATATGTGTTTATGCGAGTGTGTGTGTGTGTGTGTGCGTATCTATTGTTGATTTTTGTGTGTTTGGAAAAACAAACTTTCTAAGTATATTAAGTAATTTAACGCAACAACATTATGATTAATTGTTTTACAATGTCTTTCTTCTTCTTTTTTTTATATATATATTTTTTTGGGTTGAACGAACAGCTTCATAAATAAATCACGAGTTCGATGCTTATGGGAATGAAAGTATGTAAAAGCAACAGCTGGCAACCTTCAAAATATGACATGGTATAGCCATCGTCGTCTTAATCAGTTATGCATAGAATTAAATAGCGATGGACACCTTAACGGTTTTAATATTTTATCTTTTATTTAAAATGTTGGAGAAAAAATTAAAGTAACATGGAAATAGATTTCATTGTTGTTTCAGATCGAGTTGCATGGCCGAATAATGGATGATTCTATATCTAAGGGGTCTAAACTGATGGGAATTTTAAATGGGAAAAGTTTATGTGGATAGAAATCTAAAGATGTAGGAGTCTACATATAAAGCTAGGAACCTAAGAAGGTTGGAACCTAAGAAAGTAGGAGTCTAAAAATATAGCAGTCTAATAAGGTAGGAGGCAAAGAATTTAGGAGCCGAAAGAAAGTAGCAACCTAAGAAGTTAGGAGCCTAAAAAAGTAGCAGACCTAGAAGTGAGAGATTACAGAAAGTAGGGGTCTAAGCAGGTAGGAGTCTCAGAAGAACGATATTTCAGAAAATAGGAGTCCAAGCAGGTAGGAGGTTAAAAATTTACGAGCTTAAAAAGGTTATAGTCTAAGTAAGAGTCTCAGAAGTTAGTTCTAGAAAGTAGTTGGTCTAAGTACATAGGTAGAAGAATGTAGGAGTTTATAAAAGTAGGGGTCTCATAAGTTAGAGATTGCAGAAAGTAGGGGCTTAAGTAAGTTAGAGCCTAAGAATGTGGGAGTCTAAGTAGGAGTCTTTAAAAATATGGAGTCTCAGAAGTTAGAGATTCCAGAAAGTAGGGGACTAAGTAAATAGAAACTTAAAAATGTGGGAGTCCATAAAGGTAGGAGCCTCATAAGTTAGAGATTCCAGAAAACAGGGGTCTAAGTAAGTAGGAGCCTAAGAATGTAGGAAGAAAGGTAAAGGTAATATAAAGGTAAGATCCCAAAAAGGTAGAAGCCTCAGAAGTTAGAAATCCCAGAAAATAAGGGTATAAGTTGGTAAGAGCCTAAGCATGTGGGAGTCTAAGTAGGAGTCTATAAAAGTAGGACCCTCGCAAGTTATATATTCCAGTTAGTAGGGGGTCTAAGTAAATAGGAGCCAAAGAATGTGGTAGTCTATAAAGGTAGGGGCCTCAGAAGTTTGAGATTCCAAAAACTAGGGGTCTAAGTAGGTAGGAGTCTTAGAATGTAGGAGTCTACAAAAGTAGGGATCTAAGAATGTGAGTGTTTAAATAGGAGTCTATAAAGGTAGTAATCACAGAAGTTAGAGATTACAAAAAGTAGAGGTCTAAGTAGGTAGGAACCTAAGAATGTAGGAGTCTAAGTAAGAGCCTCGGAAGTTAGATATTCCAGATAGCAGGGGTCTAAGTAGGTAGGTGCCTAAGAATCTAGGAGTCTATAAAAGTGGGGTCTCAGAAATTCGAGATTTCAGAAAGTAGGAGCCAATTAGATGAGAGCCTAAGAAAGTTGGAGTCCATAAATGTTATAGATTTCAGAAGGTAAATAGGTCTAAGTAAATAGGAACATAAGAATGTGGGAGTCCATAAAGGTAGGAGATTCCAGAAAGTAGGGGTCTAAATAGGTAGGAGCCTAAGAATGTAAGAGTCCATAAAGGTAGGAGATTCCAGAAAGTAGGGGTCTAAATAGGTAGGAGCCTAAGAATGTAAGAGTCTATAAAGGTAAGATCCCAAAAAGGTAGAAGCCTCAGAAGTTAAGAATTCCAGAAAATAGAGGTCTAAGTAAGTAGGAGCCAAAGAATATGGAAGCCTATGAAGGTGGGGGTCTCAGAAGTTAGAGATTCCCGAAAGTAGAGGTCTAAGTAGGTAGGAGCCTAAGAATGTAGAAGTCTAAGTAGGAGTCTATAAAGATAGGAGCCTCGGAAGTTAGAGAATCCAATTAGTAGGGGTGTAATTTGTTAGGAGATAAAGAATGTAGGAGTCTAAGAATGTGGGTGTTTATGAAGGTAGGAGTCTCGGTAGTTAGAGATTCCCGAAACCAGGTGCTTAAGCAGGCAGACGCCTAAGAATGTAGGAGTCCATGAAATTTGAAGTTTATAAAGGTAGGAACCTAAAACGGTAGGTGTCTAATTAAATAACAGTCTAAGCAGATGCTCGCCTTAGCTATTAGAAATCTAAAGAGGCAAGAGTCTAAGAATGTAGGTAATAGGTGGGAGACTTCGACGGGTCAGAAGTATGAAGTCAAAATTTTTATTTATTTATTTTAAAAATTTCAATAATTCAATGACATTTCTGCATTGATTTTTTTAACTTATAAATGAATGCAAATAATAACAATTAAAAAAAATGCAATTAAATGCAATAAATGAGAAATCAAATATGCGTTTGCAGCAGCAGCAGCAGCAGCAAATTTAACGCAACATAAAATTTTAATTAATATACAATTTCATGGCATAATCAGAGCACAACAGAAACACAGACAGACAGGCAGGCAGGTCCGGATTTACCGAACAGGCAATGTAGGCAGTTACCAGGGGTGGCAAATTTTAAGTGGCGGTAAGTTTTGTGAGGAGCTTTTACATTTTTATTTTACCAACGAGGAACTGAAATTTAACAGTCAAGATTGGCACTCACGAACTGAGAATTAGAGACGGAAATATACAACACGAAACGAAGCATTCGGTATTCGAAATCAACTCGAATTCGAACTCGAAATCAACGCGAATTATTGAAGACAACGTTCATGCAACAATTGTGGAAGTTTTTTTCAACTTTACCGAACGTACAGTAAGCGAAAAAAACGAGAAAACTCAGAAACGTTGAATCTAAAGATGGAAAAGTTGAAGATGTTGGTCAGGAAAACTGCAGAATAAATACTTTTTCAATGTGATTTTGGAGAGAATCTCATCTGAATTACCAAAGAGATCAAAACAAGTTCTTAATCAAAAAATTCACAATCATTACATCTCTTCAATTGACAAAATTTCTACAAGAATGAGATGATTTTATTCGCTACTTCAATTTTTTTTATTACCTAGAGACGCCGACTTCCTAAATCCGACCCTGATTGTCAGTTATAATTACCAGCGCTGCTTGACAAATTTGCAAAAAAAAAAATTACAAATAATTAATATACAAGTTATTTACTCACCTTCAAATGAATCAAAGAATCCCAAATTGAATGAGAATGCATGAGGGCTTGGCTGCAAGAATGGATAGCCCGAGCCAGTATCAATGACGCCCTTAAATTCCTTAAAATCAGGATCTGAGTCGGCGTCACCGCCAAATGTGAAAGGACGACGTGGGACATTAATCACTTCGGCATCATCGCTGGGGGAACCAGCTGCAAAAAAAAAAAACAACAACAAAAAATATTAATAAATTTTTGTAAAAGAGAAAGAGTGAGTATAAAAATTCAACAACAATAAGTTAAGTTAGTGGTAAAATTTTAATTTCCTTAAAATAAACAAGCAAATATACATACAGATACATTTTAGAAAATTAATAAATCTAATTTCCCGTTTTTCGCCACAAACACACGCCCCATTCCCCGCCTCTCCTCAATAACATAGAATTTTAATAAATTAGCAACACAACAGTTGAGTTGATAGTTGAGTGAGGAGGGAGAAGGAGCTTTAAAAAGCAGCATGCCACAGCACAATCAGTTGAAAACCAACAACATTTTCATCATCATCATCATCATCATCATCATCATCATCGTCATCATTACAAACATACAACATCAGCGGTTTTTCTGAGAAAACTGCTGTGTGTTTCCACAACAATCATCATCATCAACATCATCAACATAATTTCCACGATGAAAATTATTTCTAGCGAATTGAGTGCGGCGCTGCCACTTTACTTTACTTTAGTTGCTCGCTGCTCTAACGAAATATTTAACCGAAAAATTTTTGCATAATTATAAATGGCTCAAACTACCATAACAAACAACAAGAGATGACGATGACGACGACGACAGTGTAGTCAGTTTTTACCGCAGACGCCATGTAATTGCCGCCACCCACGAGCTATTAAAATTGCCATGCTCCTAACCCACTTCTCACTCAGTCAGTTATCCTCACCCTCGACCCCACTGACTCGGCTCGCTCATCGCCAAAACCGCTATCATGCAGGCAGCATGGCAGTCATAATTATTTTTTGAATATTCACGTTCACAGACATGGCATCATCTTTACAGCTGCTGCCATGCCTCCTCAGCTTCACCCCAGGTTCACCTCAACTCATCACATCAGCACAGCAGCATTACCGTTGTTTGTTGTATTTGCTTGCACTATCTCTGCTGCTGCTGCTGCTGCTCCTGCTGCTGCTCTGTTTGCTGTTGATTTACCTTACTACAATTTTTGGAGCAAAACAGCGCAACAAAGGAGAGCGCCGAGTTTGTACAGTGATGCCAACGAAATGAAATTAATTTATCGCGTAATTTACGCGCGTGGGTTACGTTAATATGAAATATGTACTTATATATGTGTGCGTGTGTGTGTGTGTGTGTGTGTGAGTTTGCTCTATGAGATGATGATTCTGATGACTGAGATGCCTGGTATATGATTGGCCTGATGCCGTTTTCTGCTGCTGCTGCTGCTGCTTGATGCACACCGCACTGCTGCTGTTGATATATTTTCGCATATTATTTGCTTGACAAATTTCTTCTTAACGTAAGATGAGCGCTCTTGCTTTCTGTATTGTGTATTGTACATTTCGAAAATAATTGGCAATTGTAATTATTTTCTCGTTTTTTTCTTTTTTTTTTTTTTGGTTGCACTTTGTAAATTAAAATAAGAGACAGTGTAGTTGTAAATTGTAGCAGAGAGAGAGGCAAAATATTCTCAAAGAATTATAAATTCTCAGAAACTTTAATGGCTGTAGGCAAGGTGAATTTATATAAGTTGGAGTTATCAGCAACTCATTCTTGGCGCCATTTTTTTCCTGCTGAGTAACGCTGCTTGTCAAATGTTTGTTTACGTTTGATTGTTTGTTTACTTTATTTCGGCCGCCATTATGGCCGCAACAACAAAGCCCAGTTGTTGTTGCCGTGGTAAATTTTTTGTACTGCTGCTTTCACCTTTTACATAAATTCACCTTGGGGTGAATGAGTAAGAGCCAATTTAAAACAGAGAGAATGAGAGAGTCTCGTTGTAAAAGCTTAACTCTCAAACTATAAAGTGAGAGCGCTGAGAGTAGTAATTCTTATATGAATTAAAAACACGAAGCACACACACACACACGAAAAGCCTTAAAATTACTGAGTTCGGTCTCTCTCTTTCACACACACGCACACTTTTTTTTCTACGAGAGTGCGAATACCTAGAGAGCAGTAAATAATATTGAAAACTAGAATTAAGCGATCACTGCCGCTCTCTTTACCTAATAAACAAAAAGAAAAAGCTTATGCCTCTCTCTCTATTTTAGCTGCTCTCTCAGCATCAATGTGTCAATACAACTGAATACAACAAAAAAAAACCATGTAAGAGAATATGAACTACAATTCTCACCTCCTCTCTAAGGAGAGTTACACTGGTGGTGAATGGTAACTTTTCTCCTTTTCCATAATATTAAAATATGAATGGTGTAAATTATATAATTGCGGTAAAGATGCAATTATAAATAGCAAAAACACTAAAGTAAAACCAGTAAATTTCATTTCAAAAGTTTTGTAGACGTAAATGCTTTGTCGTTTTTTTTTTTTTTGGGGGGGGGGGGGCAACCGAAAAATATTAGACGTGGTTAATTATTAGCATAAATTATGAAACATTTACAAGAACATTCATTCTCTCACTGAACTACAACTGAGTCTGAGGTTGCTGGCACTAATGAAAATGGCAGCAACTGGAAATTGTGTACGCCTTTTTATTAATTACATAACTCAATGAAATCCATGAAGGCGACAGGCGAAACAGCTTCAGTTGAGACATATATAATTTTGTTGAAGGCGTTATTAAGAATATATATTAATGTTATTTTCAGTAGTAAGAGAATGATTTTGTGGAAAGGGAAAAACCAAAAATAAATGAGTACATACTTAGGGTGAATATATTTTTGTTTAAGTTTTTACTAGAGTTTGAAAATAAAAGAAATTTATTTGAAGCATAACTTTTATGCAGTAGATGGTGCAAATATTGAAAAAAATACTACAAGTGCCCTTAAAATATAACAGCGACCAGCTTTTTGGAGCTAATTTTAGCAAGAAAATAACAACTGTTTTTAAAACATGCTTATATAGTATGAATGATTTATGCACCCGAACTGATCAATGTATGTATGAAAAAGTGGCATCATTAAGACGAAAGTGCCTTAAACGCCTCTATATTCACAAAAATTTAATTTATTTGATACACGTGTATTAAAATTGCAAAACGAATTTTATGTAAAATTCACATATCAATTTTCAATATTTTATGAAACAGCAGTTATTGAAATTCAGAGGAAAAACTTGCATTTAACATCAATTTTTGCCATTTTCATATGAATTGTGATTGTGTCACACAATTGGGCAATGGTGATAGCCATTCAAATTCATTGATGTGCGTTGCAACAGCAGCAGCAGCAGCATCTCAGTTAAAACAAAACGTTAATAGGCTTCAATTTCATTGGCATTGGAATTGACGAGGAGCAAAATCCACAATGACTGCAGCCTGCAGCAGCAGTAAATGCCACATGCAGCACTTAAACAAATATGATATTTATTCATATGCTCCAACCGCTGGTTGCAATTCAGTATTAACTATTTTTTTTTATTTTATTTCGGTATTTTTTTGAAATTGTAAAAACTGAACTGAAACTTCTTTGTTTTGGTTTTGTTTTAAACGAAATGAAATTCCTTTAGCGATTTTAATAATTTCCATGTCATTTATTTCCAGAGTACTGCAGGCTGCCGAACGCCCCTGTGCCTGCCAGTGTTGCCAACTTGAGTGTATGCAAACGCATAAAAGTTCAACTTAAAACCATGAAAAATTGTTGGCAATTTTTTGTCATATTTATTTTTTTCTTTTCATTCACTTTTTTTTATTCGTTTGTTTGTTTGTTTTTTTTTTTAAGTAAATATTTGCACTTGCAAATGACATTCATGCGCTTTTTTCCCACTGTGGCTACCCTCCTGCTGATGATGATTCTTCTAGTATGCTCTTACTCTCTCTCTCTCCCTCCCTCTCTCTATCAGTGTGACATTTGCATATTTGGGTTGCTGCTATACTTTTGTTTTTTACTTTTGTAATTTATCGTTTAACATTTCTACAAAAAAAAAAAACATCAGAAATTGTAAAAAGTATTACATTTTTTTTTTTAAGTATTTGAAATCGGCTTAAAAGTGCAGTTGACATATTAAAATTGTTGTAAGTCCCTCAGGGAGTCACGTTCATGTGTACGCAAGTAGCAGCATTATGTGGAAGTAGTCATCACCTTGAGGGGTGCACTGCTTCTTTTTTTTTATTTATTTATTTATTTTTTTTTTTTTTTTTTTTGGTTACTTACTCATATGTACTTTTTCTTTTTGCTATACAAAGTTGTTGAAAGTTTTATGAACGTGTTCTTATATATATCGTAAGAATCTGTCAGAGAATTCTACTTTCCAGGAATGTAAAACGCATGAATCAGTGTCATCATTGTCGACAGCGATGTCGTCGTTGTCGTTACCGTTGCACTCAAAAATCACACAAAGTTACTGTACATTTGTGATTTATTTATTTATATATATATATAATTTATTTGTTTACCCACACGTAATTCAAAAGTAGGTCTGCTTTCTAGTATTTATTTTGGGTCTTGCACAGTTTTGCACGTACAATTATTAATCCAGTAAGTAAAAGTACATAGTACAGAAAAATATTTACTTCTTTCGTATCACAATAAAATAATTCTTTTAATTTTGGATTTTTAATTTATTATATGCTCTCAATTGGTATCGATATTCCAAAAAAGAAAAGAGCGTAACAGCCATATTTTAAATTAATAGACGTAACATTTCGTTCAAGAGGCGTATTCAACATGGTGGTAGCAGCATTACAACAAGCCAATAACAAACACACTGTTTTGTTGTTGCAAATACCCAAAAATATTAAAAATACAAGAACAAATACATGGGAAACGGATAAAACAAAAACAAAGCTTTCGCTCTCTTCTCTGAATCACTTCATAAGAAAAAAAATTTAAAAGAGAAAGAGAGAATTAACACTGTTCTCTCCTGTTATAATTCTGCCATGATTTTTTGTTTGTGCTTGAGAGAATATTGAGAGATAAACGGCACTCCATTTTCAGTATGGCTGTAAGTCAGGGTTGATAAATGACTTTTTCAAGTTTGTATTAAATCGTGTAAAAAATTGTACTAAATGACATGAAATTGTACTAAATTAAATACGAAAGTTAAATTTTTAGTATTTTAATTTTTTTTTTTTTGAACATTAGAAAATTTCGTAACTACATACACACAAAAGACATGAGAAACCTGAAAATTTAGATAGATACCAAGATGGGAACAAATTTAAGTACACTCTCTAAAAAATACGTATTTGCATTCCATGGAAGATGAGCGTTGTTATTATTCAAATTTGATGGTTTTACATGAAATAATTTATTTATTGGTATTTTGTTAATATTTTCTTTGATATTACTCTTTAAATATTTGCCATTTGCCTTATATAGAAGTCAGGCGTAGTAATATCTTGATCTTGACTCTTTTGACAATAGTTTTGCTATAGTACATTTTAAAAAATAACTAATTTGATTTAATTTGCTTTAGTATTGCCTTCAACTTAACTTTTTAAAATTTGCACTTGTTTGGGAGGTACCCCATTTTTTAGATTCTGGAAAAAAATTATTTTAACCTGATTTTAACCTGATACATCGTGTGTTATAAATAATTGAAGGTAACGTCGTAATCCTAAAGCTACTGCCCGTTGCATTTTACCATCTAAAATTAGTTTTAAAAGTTGAAGGCTTAGAAAATGAGCAATATCGGTAAGGATATATGACATCCGATGAGATTTCGATATGAGTATTTTTCGAGCTCAATTAAAATTAAACGTGCATCAAAAATTGAAGTAGCTATAACTTGTTTGTTTATGGGTTTAATTGAATGCTTTTTGGGCAAGAATCTAATGATTTTTCTAGAGCTTTAATTTTGTGAAAAATAGAATTGCATTTAGGGGGGTAGAACTTTGAGTAACAGAATTCACTAATGAAATATGACTTCGAAGATGAATAACATCTAAAAAGAAAATATTTTACTCGTCAAGACATTTACAACAATGTATCATTTATGAATATCAGATATCATATACCAGCTTTATGATAAAAAATTCATTTCGGCTATTTTTAGGGTGGTCCAAAAAAATTTTTTTTTTTTGGTTTCGAGATACTCTCTACATAAGGTTTCAAATAGGGGGTGGACTCTTCAAACTTGTTTTTTTTTTTTGCGGGGACCGACCTGATCAATTGTCTATCTTGTAGCCCTCTCCTAGTTAATCATGTAAACTATCGAGCAAGTGAAATAATTTATATTAGAAAATTGTATCAATTTGATACCATCGATGGATCCGTGTTAATAGGTATTCCGAAATTTAATTAAAAATATCTTTGCAAAATTGTACTGGAAATTCTGGCATAGTCGCAAAGTAAAAAATAATTGAAATCGTACTAAAATAGTACAATTGTATTAAAAATATCATGCCTGCTGTAAGTAAATAAAAATGTTAACTGTTCAAAGGGAGAACCTCTCTCATTGAAAGTTGCATAAAATAAAGAGAGAGAGAGAGAGAGAGGGCGGCCATTTTGAGGCTTAATATTTTCATATTGACATTGACACCTCGAAACTACTTTTTCACCACTATGAGGCTTTCCATATACAACTTTTTACAACAACAAATCCAATATAGAAAAACCGCATCAATTTCGTCAAACTTTGACATAAATACCAATTTTTGTAAATTCTTTTTCAAGCCAACATAATTTTTCTTTATTATTTATAAATATTTTTTACAACTGCTACTTGAAACCAAAAAGAAAAAAACGTGTTTAGAATAAATTTAAAACATGCATTTTTCTTCTTAAAAACTTTTTTTTATCTTACAACGAAATATCCAAGCTACGTAAGAAAAAAAAGAATATAAATTAGTTCGATTTAATTTCATTAATAAAATTTCCAACAAACGAAAAAATTAAGCACGTTTTTTTGCCTATGAGCAAAAAAAAAAATAAAAGGAAGAAATCAAATCAAAAATGGGTACTAGAACATGCACACATACATACATATAAAGAGGTGGATACTTTCAGTTAGAAAAAAAAACAACAAGAACATTCACACATACATACATATAAAGAGGTGGTATACTCTCAGTGAGAAGAACAACAACAAGAATATGAGGTGTACGTATGGAAGAAATCACAGTTATATTTCAAACAGAACGAAAAAAGAAAACAAAAACAAAACAAAAAAACTACATTATTTCTAAAATTTATTTGTTTTTATTGTAGGTGCTTACTTTTATGAAAACTTCAAATGAAAATGAATTCAATTAAATTTAGGTTGCTAGGTCAATGGGAGAGAAAATGTTAGAAAATAAAATAAAAAACTGAAAACCACCAAAAAAAAAACAAAAAAAATCAAATCAAAAACACAACAACATACAACTGAACTGTAAAATAAAAACAAAACAGTAAAATAGAAATTTTTATGTTTATTTATTTTATTTTATTACGATATTTAGGTTTTTGGATTTGTTTGTTTTCATTACACACACATACAAACACAACATACCAAATGCTTGTACATAGAAATTGAAACGCATAAAAGTAACTGACATATACCGGCGGCGTCTGACTATAGCCCAATCCACATCCTAAACCCAAACCCAAACCAATTCACCTTTTTTCACTACTATACAGTTTCGTGAATATTATAGCCGTACTCCCCACTACCACCACCACCACCTTCAATCATGCTACTTGTCTCTCTGTCTCTGTGTTTGTCTGTCTGTTTTTATGTAAGAGAAATGTGACAATCGCATCACGTACTCAATGTTCTGGAAGATTGAACGTTACGTTTGTCGCTTTAAAATGAATTTTAGAGAATTTGATTTCGATTGTTTTGGCTTCAAGTGCATGTATGTATATGTGTGTGTGTGCGTGTGCTTGTAGTTGTATATTTATATTTATATATGTGAATGTGTGTGTGTGTGTTTATTTGTACCGCAATTGTTTTGGATTTGTTCCCTTCTTTTTACCATATCTATCTACATTTGTATTTTGGTACTTAAAGTAAACAAAGTAAAATAAAATAAAATAAAATAAGAAAAAAAAAACAAAAATAAACCCAATTCATTTTTTTTTTTTATTTTCTTGTTTTTATTTTTGAGTACGTGCAGAAAATTTATAATTTTTCCTTTTTTTTCTTTTTTTGTATGTATTTGTGTTGCGATTTGACGCAACTTTTAAATCCGTTTTGATTCATTTTTTTTGTTCTTTGTTTGTTTTTTTTTTTTTTTTTGTTATAATGATTTCAGCTCTTTTTGCTGTTTTCATTTTTTTATTTTGTATAAATTCGTGCGGGATTTTCCATTTTTCCAAACAATTGTTTCTTGATTGCAGTTATAGGATCTTTAGGATTCAAATGTGTACTGCCCGCCCCCGACCTGTCGTAAATTTATTTATATTTACTCGAATGATTTATTTTAATTGCTTTTATTGTTGTAGCGCGCGTTGAATTTGTTTGTTTGATTGTTTATTATTTTGCAAAATTCATGCACCGATTTTCGCACGTCATCAATACAAAAAAAAAAAAAAAAAAATCGTGAGTTTTTTATATTAAAATTAATGAATTGATGAATTGCAATCGTTTGTTTAATTCCTGCTATTATTTTATAACCTAAGATTACTATTCGTACACTTGATCGCTAGCATGCATTGAAGGCAAGAGTCTCAAGTTGATTTTCTGTTGATTTAGTTTACAAAAAAATAAACCCTGACTGCAACAATGTTGCACTCAGTATTTCCTAAGCATTCAAGAATTGAACTTTACATGAATGTGTAAGGTAAATCACTAATAACAGGCTTTAAAGTTGTTGTTATCTCTTGAAACTTAATTTCAAGTTATTATCTCAATTGATTTTGTAGTAATCGCTACTTGAAAGTAATTGTTGAAGCTGAAAGTTCGTATTAAATTAAAACGTAAAAAATCCAATTCGTACCAGACGAAGAACGATGATAGGATAGGAAAAAAGATTATATGAAATACTAATTTTACTAATTTTTTTTCACACCTACATAGTATATATTTTATTATTCATATACATACATATGTATGTATATGTATATGCTACAGCTACTCAATAAATTTCTAATAACTAAAAAGTCATAAAATTATCAATTTCGATATGTGCAATCACCGCAACAACAGCACCTAAATGAACAACAACAACAACAACACTAAAAACAATGACATCACACATAATAACATTAAAATTTTAACTGATGCTGTTTCTGAATGTGTGAGTGGTGTGCATGCGTCTGCATATATGTGTGCATATTGCTAACGGAATTGATTGTCAATTTTCACAACGGTTGGTTGAATTGCACATTGCATCATGGCAGCATCATAACAGCAATAGTCAGCAAGTGCACACCTAACTATAAATTGCAGACCATAAACCAAAATTGGATTTTATGCAATAGAATTTTACAAAAAAAAATTACCAAAAAAAAAACCAAAAAACACCAATAAAAAAGTAAAGAAAAAACAGCCAAAAAAAAAATAAATTCGTGAACGTGTGTTTGAAATGAAATTTGAAAATCGCGACATTTTTTTTCCGCCATTTTATTAAAATGAAAATGTCAAATTGAAAATTTGTATATACGGTCATATTCGAATATGAGAAAGAAAACGATTCGAATAGAAAACAAACTTGAAGGCTCCGCCCAGTCAAGCAGAATGAGAAACCTTTGCAGAAAATAACGGCTTTTCTTTACACTCTATTTTTGCCTATTCGGAAGCAAATCATTCAAAAACATCAGTAATCTCTCTTCGTAACTGTGAAATTTATAAATTTGCCCTCTCTCTCTCTTTTCTCTTAATTTTCTCATTATTATTTTTTTTTTTTTTTGTCCAGTTACTTTTTCCAAACATCACTCACTGCGAACAAATCTTTTTTAAAAAAAGTATCTGTTTAATTTAACTATTAATATTAATTAGGTAAAATTTATAAATATTTTAAAAATATAATGTTATTGGTACTTTGTGTTGGCTGTTCGTATTATCGGTACTTTGCATTTTCCACTGCAATCAGCCATTACTGTGAAGATTAAATGGGGCAAAAGAGAATCAAGAAAAGAGAGCTTAGATTTTACCGTTCCCATTCTCTTTTTCAGTACAAAACTCTCATTCTAATTTTTGTTCTTGTTCTTACCGCCTACGGACAAATAATGTAAAAAAGTAACGGTGAAGCAAAAGTATCTTTTTTTTGTACAAAACACTCTAAAAGGTCTTTTGCAGTGCTTTAGCGCCTGACTTGGAGACATCATATGGTATGTGTCACTAAGGATAAAAGTAAACAAAGAAAAATAAGAGCATCCCTACTTGCAGCTAGATTTTCCTTAATTTTGTACCATAAATTTAAATATTAAAAAGAAGGTATTTAATGCGTTCAGGAATTAAAGTGCATACGTTACACTGTGAAGCTTTATTACTGCGCTTAAAATCCATTTCTCCCTTCCAAAACCAGATTTTTTTTTTAAATTTTAAACTATTGTTTTAAAAGTAAAACTTGTGTAAACGAACAGAATCAATGTAACGTTGAAAATGATGAGAAATGGAGAGTAAAACGACGAAAACATCCGTACACATGTAAATAAACCAAGGAGTGAGTAAACAAACAAACTCAACTCTTTGCAAGAACAACATGATTAGCACTCTCTCTCTAATATATACGTATGTATGTATATGCACTAAGAGAATTTCTTGCAAATTCTGCTCTCATGCAACTTGAAAAAATGTACGGAAGAGGGGAGAAACGACAGGGGGATAGACAAAATCGCTCGGCCAGCATTTTTGATGGATGAAAATTGGCTAAAGTTTCATGCAACTAAGTTTCATATGCTACATGAAACTTCATGCTACAAAAAACTACAAAAAATCTCATGAGATTAATCTCACCGTCTAAGAGCAGACAAAAACAAAGCGACTAGCAATAACAGAAAATCTCTCAGAAGTCTATCACTCGCTAAATTGATTGACGCATAAGGTGGAGGGAGGTTGGAGGGGAGTGAAACGACAGAAATAGCAGTGCATATGTAAATAAACTAAAGAGCGCGAGTTAACAAACAAAGTCAACTCTTGCAAGAACAACACAAATAGCACTCTCTCTCTCTCTCTTATATATTTACGTATGTATGTATTTACACTAAAAGAGAATTTCTTGCAAAAACAACGCGACTAAGAATAACAGAAAATCTCTAATTTGAGATGAGATTGAGAGAGCTGACGCTTCTGCTTGTATTGCATGAGCCCGATTCTGTTATAAGAAATATATTCATACGAAAAAAGTTCGATCACGTTGTCGGTTCTCTCAGTGTCTATTCATATCAGTGTTGCCAACTTGTGGTTTTCCCGCTGGGGGATTTTAATAAGAAACGGGGGGAAAATGGAATTTAGAAAAATGGTTTAGCGGGTTTTTTAGTGTGATTTGCTTTTTAGATGGTGTTTTCTTAATTTTTTGTTGATTTCTTGGTTTTATTTGAAAATTATGATAAACTTAACAACACTCAGAGCTAACCACTAGTATTATGGTTTACTAATACTAAGAAGCAAAGTGTGTGGAATATCCCCAAGACGCAGAGGCAGTTGTATTTGTTTGTTGCTGTTCGCTACAGTTTTGATTCCGGAATCATTTATCGAAAATTCAAAACATGAATTCTGCACATTGATATTTGCAATTTTTAATTATACATATGTATGAATTCAAATTTAGTAGGAACATTTAGTGTGAACATTTAGAAACTTTCTTCTAATTACAATTTATCCAGGACTGCCTTTAAAATTAAAAAAAAGAAACATATTTACTCTACATATTTCACTTTTACAATGTTCCATGAAACATTTACTTTATTTTATTTTTTTACTCTCAAAATAAAAAGGCTTCACCTAACGGAATTCCATTACAGCCCGTGAAAATTCTAGCTCCTATAAGTTCAGAGTACCACAGCTTCTCATTGAATTCTACTCTATGTCTTGTTCCTATATTTCTATAACTCCAAAACGTGTGAAAATTAATATTAGACCCTACAAATGTAGAGTATTTTGACAAAGGCAATTCGAATTATTAGAAAAATAAACAAAATGCTTAAATGCAACAACATGCTGTGATACTCAAAACGATATAAATATTTAGAGTTTCACACATAACAAATACGTGGGAAAATAGAAAAAAAAAAGTAGTAAACTTATAGTAAAATTTAATCACAAAAGAATTAAAATTGAGCTACATATATGGTACCTGAATTTTAACCATCAACATTCAACGAGCAGCAGCAACTGAATGTCAACAACAAAATAGCAAAATTTTATGCATTTTGTATTGACTTTTAGATGAAAATTTACGGCAACATGATAAATTTTACGATTCATGCAAAAACCAACAGTAACAAAAGCTAATGTTAGCTTTAAGGTGACCTTACATGTCACACACACACACACATACACGCACACATATGTCATGTATACATTAAAGCAAGCCTGAATGCAGCAGTAAAACAAAAAGGGGCTGCAACAAAAACAAAATGAAAAGAAAAATATTGTCACCTCTGCTGACATGTGGATGTCGATGTCGATGACGTCGATGCTTGATTCTGGCATGTCTAAAAGTACAAATTCATGTTACACACTTTTTAATAGATAAAGAAGTGGAGACGGTAGGGTCATGCACTAACATGCGTAAATTGGATTGAATTGCTAAAGGGAGCAAGCCATACATACGATATATTGGTTGAAATTACCCCCTCACATATACCATCACACATACATAATAGACCTGAAGAAAACATCAAAACAAAAAGCAACAAAGCACAAAAATAAAGCAGTAAATAACTACAGTCAAAGTGAATTTGTTTGTCTGCTTGTCTATCTATCTATCTATATATGTATGTATGTATCTATCTAGGTGGGTAGCTGAGTGTCAACATATTGCACAATATGAATATATCAACCTTTAAATTAGATGCAAAAGCATATAGGGGTGAATGTTTCATACTCATGAACACACACACACATACACATTCATACATACATATGGATCTCAATGAGTGTATCAGATTTTTCTATCAAAATCATAAAAATTCTTGCCCCAAATTGTTACCACCGGTGTACATCGGGTTTTCATATGTATGTGTCTCAGTTTGGCTCAGGGGCGTTTTAATTTAAATCATGACATAGCTTTACAGAGCCATTCAATATTTCTGGAATATCTTTTGTGGAAATTATATCATTATCGGTCAATAACCAGGTAGGCTAATATGTACTTGATTAAAATTGATTTTTAATAAAGAAAATTTTTGTTCAAACATTGACAAAAAAAAACCGAAAACACTTTTTATATAAGTCGCTGTTTTTTAAGGTATAGAAGTAAAATATACCAATCATACAGCTGTCAAATGCATAAATTAGGTACTTTTAAAAAATTTCCAACAACAACACTGACACACACCGATTTTTTTCACCGATTTTTACATATTCCCTTTTGTTATCTTGTTCCATCTTCGAGAGCTTTTATACACAACGATTTCATCGGGACCGATTTCGTATTTTTATTGTTTTTTTGTTATTGGTTAGACATGAGTGGAACAGAGATGCAAAACTTGTAAAACAAAAATGTCAAAAATTGTTGGTAGAGCCGATTTTGACTCTTTTACTTTCGTTTCTCCTCCCTGGCCGACAAACAGAAAATCGATGAGAGAAATCAGTGTGTGTGTGTGTGTGTGTGTGTGTGTGTGAAAGCTGACTTATTTGAGTATGCAGATAATTCATTAGAGAAACTCTGAGAGATGCCGTTACTTGTGTCTTCCCTCTCTCATTATTTTTATAAGAAATTGCTGAGATATGCCGTTACTTATGTTTTCTCTCTCTCAGTATTTTCATAAGAAATTGCTGAGAGATGCCGTTATTTATGTCTTAACTCTCTCTCTTATTTATTATTTATTCCCTTTTAAGCAATGATTTTTATAATGAATGCATGGTGAAATCATGTAAAAGGTGATAGCAAGATTACAACAATTTCATCTTGGCAAAAACAACACATCTTTGTTGTTGCGTCAGATATCATAAAATGTCAAAATCAACCGTACAACAAAATAATAACAACACATTTTTGTTGTTGCGGCTATAATGGCATCGTAAAGAGAATTGAAGAGAATGTAAAAATAGAGAACAATCGTAAACAAACAATCAAAAGTAAACAATGATTTTAACAGCCTATGATATTGACCACGAATAAAGGAGAATAATGAGTTGCTTGGTAACTTCACCTGGTATAAATTCACCTTGGATGAATGCTTTGTTTGTTTTTTAGCTTTGCTTTGTTCAATGAGCGAATTTTAAAAAACTTCCAATTTCAGAATTGGCTTAACTGATTTTAAATTTGATAATATTTTGGACTTCTTTGGATCGCCTGGAATAAGGATTCAGGAAAACTAATAAATATATAAATGTTTCATGCAAAAACCATTAAATGCATAGATCAAATTTTGTTGAGGATTTTGTAGGAAATTTAAATCCAGTTTTTTATCTATTTATTACGAATTCCACCGCCCTACTCCGCTACTCAGTCGCATTCTTTACCCATTCTGAGTAGATACACAACTGGTCGAGACTGCCTGCCTGCCTGCCTGTCAACCTATTATTCTGTATATGTTCAATTAACTTTGATTTCTCAACTTTAAAAGTTCCGGTATGTGTTGTATTGCGTGTTTGAGTTTTTTGCTGCTCTTCCTATCTACTAAAAAATTGTTTGGAACCCCTCAATTTAGTTTTATATTTTGTTGTTGTATAATTTTTTATTCACTAAATTTTTAGGTTGAAAATTTGAATTCATTCGATATATCCATCTCGAATGATATAAATCGTTTCAGCATTCATCTCGCATGACATTTTAGAATAAATAACAATTTAAACCAACTGACCAACACAACTGCACCGACAACAATAACAACAGCTGACATTTTTGAATGACACACACACACACACACACAGACACACTACACAAAAGTGTTCAGTATCCCTTCTTCTTCTCAAACACATACATAACAAATATCTCTATTTGATAGGGAGGGATTCTGAAATCGAAATTGGTTTCAACACAAACTGTGTTACGTTTTGTCATTGTCATATGAGAAGTGAATGAAGGAATATCTAACTTCACTAATGTGTATGCATTTGCGTGTGTGTGTGGAGGGGGGTGTTATTTGTGTGAATCGTCTGGGAGTAGAAGCAGCAATAGCAGCTTCATTTTGTTTCCTTCTATTCAATTCTACCATTCATCTTCTGTCAGTCATTCAGTCATTCAGTCAGTCAGTCAGTCAGAGTTAGCCAGCTGGCTAGCTATCGAGTAAAAAGGGCATGAGTGATCATCATCTATCCTGGTCGCATTCAATTGTAATTACAAATGTCAACAATGATTTTTAGACTTGAATAGTAGTGAAATGACAGCGAATTTGAAAGCAACAGCAGTAGCAGCAACAACAACATAGAGCAGTAACATTTGATGGGTACATGTTTGGATTTGGTCTCACTTGATTTTGCATATCTTTTGGTTTTTGATTGTCTATCTATCTATCTATCGTTCGGTCTGCCTGTCTATAACTATCTGCCTGTTTGTCAGTCTAGTTAGTCTATCAGTATGTGTGTGTGTGTGTGTGTGTTGTTCTTTGTGTATAATTGTTGATGTTGTTGGTAGTTTGTAGTAGTTTTTGTGTGTGCCCTGTGTGACATTTTAAATGCACACATATTCTGCTTATTATTGCAACTAATTGGCCGAATTGATTGATATGTACTCGTTACCTGTTTCTTTTTTTGTTTTTTTTTTTTGGTGTGTGGCTGAAATATGCTCGCGTTGCTTGTGTGAGTAGCTAAGTTGAAAGTTAAAATGTTTTCATAAAATTTGAGTTTCATTAAATCCTCGATGGCACACGTGAGTCTGGTCAGACCTTTTCCGATTTTAATTGCAATTTTAAAATATTTCTAATTGAGCTAACGATTTAAAATTCCTGGTAGCTATCGATCCATGCCTATATCTGTCTGAAAACGCCAATACAAGGATAACTATAAGGCTGTTTTAGTCTATACAAAAAATTAGTCACACATGAGTCAATACAAGGATAACTATAAGGATGTTTTGGTCTATACAACAAATTAGTCACACATGGGTCTGGCCAGACCCACATACTTTTCAGTCCTTTTGTATGGAAATTTTGCTATTTCAGGCATTGTTAAAAATATACCGCAAGGTTAGGATAGGTATAGGTCACTTAGACCCTACGGGTCCGTTGCAATATCACTGCTTGACACGGCACCTCAACTGCTAATTACTCTAGAAACCATTTCAAAGGTCTCATAAAGCGTCCGGCTTGTTTCATCTTAGCGCCAGACACTTTCGTAACAGAGCTAACAGCATATTCTGCTTAACGAGCCTGATTTTTGCTTTTAGCTAGAGCAAGGCAACTGCAGAAAAAGTGTTCAACGGTTTCTTATTCTTCGCCCCTGCAATTTCTCCAGTATTTACGAGAGAATACTGTCAGGCTGAACAGTTCTCTCAATTTTTTACTATCAAACTTCAGCCACATTAGACTAGTTGTTAAGCAAGTACCTTCGCTTGCCCAAGACATGTTGGCCTCTCGCAAGGCACTAATCTACAACATTAGTTTACAGGTTGCAATAGCTATACCAATATCACCTCTATCCGTACACAAGGGAAGATTAGTAACCCCCTAGCTAGCTCTGGCTCGCTCAATGGCCATACAATTTCCTTCAATATTCTTATGTTCCGGAACTCATATTAGGCGTACCTTGAAATATCATTTAGGGCTGTCAGGCAGTCCTCAGTATTTTTTGGTTTTAGTGGCGCCGAGTTCATTGATTTTATGGCCGCTATCTGGCTATCCGACTATATATTTATAGTTATTTTTGTTACGGCGTGCTTAAGTAAACGGCTATCTCTTTTATGGCTATGACCTTGATAAATACTGCAGTGGTCGGGAAGATGGACCGCCGGTTTCAGCCTTAGTCCTTTTGAGAAAACTCAGAAGCCAACCCTGATCCCCAAGCTTGAATCCGTCGGTATAGAAGTTAAGTTCCTCCCTCCCCCTCCCCACAAATCCAACGCCGTTTGATTGAATAGCACTTCCAGTGTTTTGTTTAGAGTCGTCCTTCTTCGTTGGATCTCACTCAGAAGCTTCAACTAACTTGACTTTTGAGTGGATGCCCACCATACCAGTATCCTAGGTCTGACCACAGAGATGTAAATCCAGTATATAATTCTTGGATTCAGCCCCCCTCTAGATAGATTAGATAGATTAGAAAGGGTGTGATGTACTACGACCTTAAGAGATCTATTGTACCCCCGATAGTAACCAAAATAGCCCCCCTCTAATATACTACTAAAAAAAAAATTTGTTTGTTTGCGTGATATGAAAAATTTCGCATTCGTTACTGCTATTTCATTGACCTGCTCTGTATGTGAAAATCACTGAAGAACAAAAGTTAAGCAATTTGCACCTGTAAGGCATAAAAATCAGAATGCATGCCCAAAATCGTAATATTTCCATACGCGAAAACTGAAATAACAATAGAGGAGAAAGAAGTAACAAGCAGAATCGATCACAATTTCTAGAGGTGCTTACCGCATTTTAGGCAAACGTCTTCACTGTGAGAAATATTGAATTGAGGTACACACTGTAGTTCCTTTTCGACAACGTCCTCAGAAACTTTCCTATTAAAACTATAGCTTATAGCTTTGTCCGAAGAAAGTTTGTCCAAGGAAATTACAATAATAGCTTGCTTTAATAAGAGTAGATGAAACCCATTCAGGTACCAGGGCGGCCAATTAAGCCTACAGGCAGACTCTTAATTCCCTGAATGAGGTATGTTTTTAAATGAATTTAATTGATTTTAATTCTAACCTGCACACTGAACAACCTAGCAACGTGATTCAATCACTCAGACCAACTTTCCTTTTTCTCTCCTATCCTTCCTCAACTGGAAGTGGGATCGACTATGACGGATATACATAGTTAATTAATAAAAAAAATGTATTAATTATAGTTTTTCCAACTACTTTACGATGAGTTATTCATATTTTACACAGTCTCCCTTCAAAACCATTTCAGAAATCTTACTACTTCTCTTTGCCCAATTTCACTCTTACTCATTTCTCCTTTCCAGCATTCCTCATCAAAACAAAAAAAAAAAACAAAACTTTAGTTAGTGATGTTCTCTTTTTGTTTTTTTTTTATAACTTTTTTTCATTTGCTTTTTAAGAAAATTTAATTAATGAGAAAATTGTTAGTGCACGAAAATGAAAATGAAAATTCAACAAGATAAAACACAGCGATAAAAAAGTTTTTAGCCCGAGAGCACAAATTGACAATGGTCGACGGCAGAAAAGAAAATGAAAAAAGAATGACGTTAGCAGAGGAAGATAGTGAGAGAGAGAGAGAGAGTGGCAGAGAGAAAATTTACGTTACAAAAATTAGAGAAGATGTAAATTGAATGCAAGTGCCAAGTGCTGCCAATTTCACATTAACAAAATGGCTATTAAAAGTTTATTGATAGATAACAACAATAACAACAAGCACAAAAAAGCAACAATGAAAAATACAAAAAAAAAAGAAAAAAAGGGACAACTATATTAAGCTACATTAAATTTATAGTTTGAGGCGCAATTGATAATGAGTGTGCGAAATTTATAGTAGAATGCGAATGCAACAAAAAAGTCAGTCAACAAAAAAGAGAAAGAGAAAGGCATGAAATTAATTTAATTAGTTTCATAAAGTTAAATTGAAAAAGAGCACGGTTTTATAATAACAGTTTGGAAATAACTTTTCAAAATTGTTTTAGTTTTTCTTTTTTTTTTCTGTTTTAAATCAATTCGGCACGTTTATTTATTCATTAATTCATTTATTCAAACCCTTATATTAAAATTTATGAATGTAAAATTTTTATTGATGATTTAAATTGATTATGAAAAGTTTTTTTTTTTTGGTGGGGGAGAGAACATCGTATGCATATTTTGTTAATAGTTGGTAAATTGAAATAAATGATTATTCATATTGCAAAAAATGAAAAAAAAAATAATATTTATCATTAAAATTAAAGTCGATTGCAGAAAAGCAAGACAAACTAATGTAAGGAGCATTACAATTAATGTGTCATTCAAATTCCCAAATAATAATAATAATAATAATAACTAACAATTTTCGGTAGTTATCAAAATAAATAGTAAAATTTAATAATGAAAATTTAGCAATGAAAAGGCAAATTCATTTCTTAAAATATTTCACTATTTCAAAATTTGACGCAACACTAAAATATTATAGTTATATTTATCAGTTTATCAATTCTAAACATTGTTGGATATATCTAAAATATAAAAAAATTATGTTTTTGCAGTCACTCAAAGTAGAAGTGAAACTTTGTTTTTTTTTTCAAAATTATTAGAAAATATTTAACACAAATTCTGTTGAAGTTTTTGCAGTTTTCTTCTCTCTATTTTGTTGTTGCTTTTCTTTTTGATACTCTCTACACTTATCGGCACAAACACGACGTAATATACATATATAACACATATATAGAGGGGAATCTTTTCAAACGACTCGAACGCGATGGAAATGGCCGAATCGATGTACACGATTTGTCAGAGGCTTTCAAGTATTTATGCTGAGGCATCTCGGTCGGCTCTCTCACTAAAGCTCTGCTTAGTAGTATGCAGCCGAATAACAACTGCATAACTTCGTTTCATACTGGTTTCGTATGAATGCAACAAAAATGCGATTGTTCACTTGGACGTTGTTGTTGAAGCTTTTGCACTCTTTCTATTTTCTAAAGCTTTTCTTCTGTTGATACTCTCAGCATTTCGTCGACTGAGAATTCATTTGGCGTATGTGTATCAGTGATGAAAAATTAGGTACAATTGTACCTTTTTCCGACTTTTTCGAACTACAAGGTTCATTAGGTACATTTTAGATACAATTTGTCATTGGTCAAAATAAATTTAACACTTAATTACAAAAATAAATATTTTGTAGTAAGTAGTGCCTAATTTCAAAGCTCACAGCTCTGATATTGCTGTTTATAAAGGGCAAAATATTGCAAAAATATTTTTTTAAATTGAATAAAGTTTATTGGTGCCAAAAGAGGGTCAAAGTCAGAAGAAGATTTTTGAAATTTAGCAACAAGTTTTTTTATAAAGTGTAAACTTCTTATGACTTTGAACCTACTTATAGAAATTATCCTTTTATAAACAGTAATAACAGAGAAATGAAAATTTAATTTATAAACAGTAATAACAGAGAAATGAAAATTTAATTTCTTAAAAAAACAATGAGCCCATGATGTATACTATTTTAGGTACATTCATGCTTATTTAGGTACAACTTTTTTGGTCAATTAGGTACAATTTGAGATTTGGAAATTTCATCAATGATGTGTACACGTATTCGTACGCCAAATCAATTCTCAGGCGACGATTTATTGGGACAAATACTTAGATATATAACACATAAGAGGAAAGCTCAGCTATATGAAATTAAGCTCTCTCACTAAAGCACTTGAGATAAAACTGCGAGAAATCGTCGACTCTCTGCTTGATTGTATATAGCCGATCTCCATGTGACCTCGTCCGCTTAACACTAACAACTACATGCATAACTTCGTTCCTTAATACCGAAAGCTCCTTTGTAAAATTTTTAATTCACAGAGCCTACGCTAAAGAAGTTTCACTTCAAAAAATAAATTTTTACAACCAATAATGCTGTAAAATTTATATATATGAGTATGTGAGTTCACAAAAATAATCAAATATTTCAATTTTAATAATTACTTAGTTACTCTGTCTACACACACATACACGCAATCATGTGGAAGTTTAACTTTGGCTGCAGCGGCAAGCGAATGAGCGTGATATATATTAGTGCCACAATAATAATAAAAAAAAATGCCCGAGTATGTGGAATAGTGCAGCAATCATTGCCAACATATGTGCCCGCCTTCGTTCTTCTCCGCCGCGTTAAGTCATCCCTAAGGGTGCCATAGATAGAATTTATGGCGGTTATGCAATATGTATGTATGTGTAATCGCATCAAATGCAATGGCGGGTAAACAATTTTACACAATTTTATTGAAATGTTTGGAGGACAGTGAGAGAAAAAAACATTGCAGTTTGAAAAAAAAAAAACAAAAAAATTCATGTAGAAATCGCAGAAATACTTAAATATTGTAGTAATTTTCCAGAAATGTATTATTTTCAAAACTTAAATGTTCGGCTGGCCCATAGATGGCGCTCTAGTACAAGGAAAAATTCAAGTCTTCCCCATTTTTCTAACCTTTGCTCTGGAGCCGCCTTTGGAATATTTTTTAAATAAAAATTGATATCGAAGATAAGTTTCTCGGTCCAAAAAGTCCTAGCCAGGGCAATTTTCTCTCAACAACTTGCTCACCTACCAATTTCCAAAATCAGAGAAAAGTTAAATTTATTTTTATATTGGAGCGCCATCTATGGACTTACCGATCTCATTAAAATTTTGTATACCAGGATTTTATTTGAAAAAAAAATCGACTTTTGTCATTTATTTTCATTTAAAAAAATATTCCAAAGAGGGTTCCGGAGCAAAGATTATTATTATTCTTAGTTAGAGGATTATCCGAATCAGACCCAGTAGACCGTCCATAATGACAGCACTTTCAGCTTCCAGTTTATCTTCTCTGTTTATCCCCTTCTTCAGGGATGGCCAGCAGTCATCAGACCAGAACTTCCATGAAAATGCACTTCCATCAGGGCTTCAGTATTCATCCGTATTCTCTGCCATAGTTCCATCTCTTTTGCGAATCAGACCCAGTTTAGAGAATGAATCCTTCGAAACCATCTTCTGAAGCCTATAAACTTCTCAAGTTGTTCCCATACCAGAGCAGAAAACTCTCCGCGATTGCCTTTTCTGACTTCATATTTTTCATTTCTCTCTCCACGCCTTGTAATCCTCCCATGTATTCGGGTTCCCCCTTCGCATTTGTCGATTAAAAGCCTTCCAGACCTTCTTCTGCATTGATTCCAGTTCCCTACACCACCAGGGTGTTGGGTCCTTTTCGTCAACGGTAGAAGTTGAGCAGGCCACCTCGAAAGCTTTAATCATACACACATGACTTTCCGCTTCTAAAGTATTTCCGGGCACTTTTTTAGCTTTTACAGTTAGTAGTAACCTCAACTTCACCTCGTATTTAATAGGATTTGTGTTTTCGGGAAATCTAATCTGTTTACTGCTCCGCTGGCGGTTTGTACCGTACTGGATCTCGAACTGGATGGCTCGGTGATCCGACATGGTTAGCCTACCCGTAACCTTCCAGTTCTCCGGTATTCCCAGCAACTTCCTGGAAAACAGATTTACATCAATGACCTCCGATTTTCTTACGTCGATAAAAGTTGGTTTAGTTCCTTTGTTTGCAACCAACAGATTGTGACCTTCTGCAACTTCAAGCAAACGCTCTCCTCTGTCATTGACGTTGGTGCTACCCCACACGGGGTTATGTGAGTTAGCATAACCACCTGTAATCACACCAATGTTCCTTTTCTCACAATATTTAACCGCAGCTTACCAAAGAATTATGTTTTTGAGCTTGTTTTCAGTACTTGAACGCCGAGTTCCTTAGACTTGTACATAGTACATGTTGCAAAATATCAAGAATAATCATGCCGAGAATAAGAGTACGAATGTTCAAATACCTCATGAACACTCATGTACTAAACATTCAGTGCACGCACCAGTACGAGCATCGATTAGAACAGTATAAACACACACTTGAGAAATATGTTCGAACTGTATGCTCACGAACGGGTTTGCTCTTGTTCATCGTCATGAAAACAATACAGCAAAGCAAAATATGCACAAAAATGAGAGTGTGTATAGAATTTCGTCATGTTCATGTGCTGTTCAAAAGTGTTCAAATACGAGCTCAGGTTTTTAAAAATATTTTTTTTTTTTTAACTATAATATTCTCGTTATTTGCCCTAATTTTTGTGATTTTTGTTAAAACAAATTTTAGAAATTTTTTTAGCAAATTTTTTCAGTGCACTTTGGTTACCCCAATTCAATTTTATAAACATTTGTTTTTTTTTTGTAAAGTAAAGTACGCGCGCTGCTAGCACATCAACTGAATACTGCGTTTTTGTAACATGCAGAAAGTGATGCATAAACACGTAGAACATAGAGAGGCAACAGCAGCACTGCAGTACTATAACGTGTGCCTCGTTAACCCCTGCCCACTCTCACTTACTCTCAACGCGCTATCAATGACCACGTCAACGTTACATTCACATACATATGTATGTATGTATGAAAGTGTGTATAGAAACCTAGGCAGCAACGTCAATGTGCAGCACAGCAGCAACAGCACACGTCATAAATGCATTGAAATGCAAGTGAAATGTGCACCCAAAACAGAAAAGCAACAGCAGCAATAATATACATACATACATACATGCATATATATTTACACACACATACAGGCTGTAAATGTCAACGTGTGAGTACAGTTACACACAGATGTACTAACGTACAAAATATTTATGCGCTCTAAATGCATCAGCAACAGCAGCAATTGCATTTAGTATCTCACATTTCATTTAATACGGAATGATATTGTCGCCTCCTAGGCATCATTCCAATTGCCATCCCGAATCGATCGAAAATTCATCTCCCGATTGTTTATTTGTATGTGTATGCACTCGTTTGTATGTATACATCTGTGTCTATGTGTGTATGTGCATGTGTTTGTCTATGTATGGTAGTGGTTGTAAATTTAATGAGATTTCTGTCAAATTAATTTCCGGTTATGATTAGATTTTCGTTAATAGCAATTTGTGGTTTTCACCAAAACATTTTCACAAACACACGCGCACATACATACATACACGTCCATGCATACACATTCACACGTGCACTTTACACGTGAATTATACATGGTTGCATTTGTCCATCTCTCTCTCTCTCTATGTGTAGGGGAATGTCGTCTAGATTGGAACACCTTTTTATTTTTACCCATAACTTTCGGTGTATATTTCGAATTTCGCGTAATATCGTATATTCTTGGAAAGATCTCGCAAAATGCAAATGTTTTTGCTGAGCATTGAAAATGATTGTATCTGTAGGTCAGCAGCACGCACTAGTGTGGTGACCTAAGTTCATGCAAGACTCGTTTATCAGTAAACTTGCTTCAAAGCCTTGCCTGTCTCTCAATCACAAGGACTATGCGTACCTGTCCTACTTCTACGATTGAGATGTTGATCGGACTTGCACCTCTGCACATCTTCATAAAGAACACTGCCGAAATTACAGTTTTGAGGCTGCAAGTTTCATTCAGCTTACTTAAAAGTGCCACTGTGCCAGATTTTATCACTAGAGACCCAAACTTCAACCGAAAATTTAATGTTACCCTTCGGTCCAGGCCCGATTCGAATGCCCAATTCCCCAACATCGACCCCTTCGCCCTCAATTGCTATGCTGACGGTTCTAAAACAGATGGTGGTTCTGGTACTGGTGTCATAGGATCAAACACTCGAATCTCAATTTTACTGGGCACTTGGTCTAGTGTCTGTCAAACCGAGGCGTGCACCAGAATTAACCTTTATAAAGGGTTAAAATGGGCGAAGATTGTGATTTTCTCTCATAACCAAGCGACTCTCGTCGAAGTTTAGTGAAGGAGTGTTTTGACAGTTTTCAGCAGTTTTCTACCCATAGCAAAGTTACACATTTTATTGGGTACCAGGCCACTGGGACATTGCAGGTAATATAGCTGCTGATGAACCTTGTCATCGACAGATCCATTTTATGGAATCGGCAGGACTAGTTCCAAATAAATTATAGAATTATTGGCATCTTGTTCCAGGTCTCAGACAGGCTCAGAAGCTTGTCCCTTCTCTCGTATCTCACTCAATCCCTAAATAAAGCGAAACTCAGATTGCTCGTGTGCTTTCTTTACCGCCTCTATGTGGTCAAAAATCACCTAAGTAAATTAAGTTTGCCAAACGAGAAAGAGTGTCGTCTATATGTGAAGGATGATAAGACGACATCTTACATTCTGTGTGAATGTACAGCCTTGGCTCTGTAAACAGGGAGTATTTTTAGCAACCCATTTCTAACAGGTAACGAAATTAAAACCTCTTCTATAAAAGATGTTCTAGCCTTCATTAAGATAGATGTTCTAACCTTCATCTATTTGGACCTTGAGGTCTTGGTATAAAAGATCTTTTAGATCGCAGTGCCTGACTTTCGAGACGATCCGAACTGTACCAAAATAATAATAAATGATAAGATGGAAAAAAAAATTATTAAAAAAAACTTGCAAACGAAAGAAAAATGCTGAAATACACTTGAAAATTAGAGAAGAAAACCTAAAATTGAAATAAAAAGCATTTTGCGAGAATTTTTAAATTTTTTCCCGTGCTTCGCGAAGTTCGTCTGAAAAGTCAAAAAAATCATCAAAAATCACCAAAAATCATATTCACTTTTTACCAATTGAAATGGTTGACACTTTGGTTTGACACCTGTCATTGAGACAAATATTTTTCTTCACACACATAGATGTTGCTAGTATGAAAAAAATGAGATAAACGCGACGTTCCGACTTAGACCACATTCCCCTATGTATTCCCCGCGTATATGCACACATTCAAATTGCATTGGTATGAGTGCATGAATTGCATGTGTCAATATGAATATTTCATTTTTGAAGAATCATTTCGATTTTCCACATTTTTGCTGGTGATGTTTTTGCTTGTTTTATTTTTGAAATACCGCTAAAAATTAAAACAGATTTGGAAAAAGTTGGTTTATTGAATCTCTGATTAATTTATTGCTATTAAACTATTGAAAATGTTGACTGAAAGCGATTTAATGTTTAAATATCTATAAAGGCTAACAATCAAATGAAATAAATAATGTCAACATTATTGATTAGATTCAGTTTTGACTCATTTCGGTTCGAGTGGAATGTCAAGTCAGTGTTAAGTTCAATGATTTTTCATACGCAAGTCGTGATTTAAAGTTAAAATTGAAGATGGGCAGGACTGAAGCAAAGCACTGTTTCAAAGACCACTGCTTAGAGCTAGTATAAGAAAGTAGAAAGGTAGGAACGAATTTTAAGAGGAAAAATGGGAAGAAGAAAAGTCGAATGTCTCTCAATTTCGAAATTCTTTGTTTTGTCGGTGAATCTTAAAAGGTCGGGAAGAATATGAATGTTATTTATATTTTAATCTATTTAATCTGAAGGTCCTGAGCTTCCTTTCCAATTTCAGAAGAAATTCCTTTGATTTTCTGTCGCGTTGTCTCACGAACCACTTTTCAATTCTACAGGAGCCCAGCTCGGGCTATCTTCTTCTATCAATAGAGCCCACGAACTCGTTAATCCAACGCATGATCTCCCCAGAGCTTATGCAAAGAAAAGGTTCTGGACGCCATGATAAAATTGAAGAGTTTTCATTTGTCAGCTTGCCGGCCAATACGTTCCCCGCAATATCACAATGTCCTGGAACCCACATAACACAAAACTTGCACACTATTTAGTTTAGGCTTACAATCACTGAACAATTTCTAAGAGCTGACGTGGTTCGCAAGCGCCTGCAGAGCAGCCTGGCTATTACAGCAGACGCCTATACACTTACCACTCTATCATTTCTCAATTATTCAGTACACCAAATCTAGGGCAGCGGAAAACTCTGTTAGGCTGACTGTCGCCATCTTCATGGTTTCTTCGTCCCAATACCAACCAGATCCAGTAATGCTTGAGATGTTGGTTTCGTCAGTTTAAAAGATATGACGTAGACGTAGAAGATGGAGTACGATCTTTGAACTTAACCATTTTTTACGTTTCGGGAACCCGACATCATATTTTCTTCCGAAACCGATACAAAGCACATGATTGTCCAGGGCATCGAGAACAGTTGGTACTATAGTGAGAACTGGTGGTATATTTGACTGTATACCGCATCCACTTCGTCAAGCTAGACTCCTTTTAACCTGAGTCTGTAGGCCGATCTCATCGCCTCCTTACGTATTTGACGATCCAGAGAAAGCAAATCAAGCACGACATTGAGAACATCACCAAATGTTGTTGTTGCTAATCGGACCGAGTCTTCAAGTATTTTAACTCGGTCACCACTTTAACCAATCAACGAACCAGACCCAAACATGCATTTCTCTGAAGCCTGGTCAGAGAGGTTGTTGTGCATTTAACCAAAGTTACACTACGGAGGCATACGTGGCAATAGGTCTCACAAGAGCAATGTATAACCAGTATAGCAGAGCTGGATTCAGACTCCAAGTCTTGCCGAAGCCCGCCTGCATGCCCAGAAAACCCTTAGTTCGCGCGAGACCTTCAGCTCGACATGCGACGCTCATATCAGTTTGCAATCGAAGGTCACCTCCTTATACTAAATTTCAAAAGAAAACTGTAGTTTTAATCCTCTCATCGTTAAGAGTGAAAAGCACTAAGATATTTTTATTAGGATTCACTGAAAAACCTCGCAGATCGTACCAAAGCTCGATCTTGTCCAAGGCTTCTTGCAGTTTAATGCAGATCGCCTTCCTGAGATTTGTACACACATCGACCTTCCTGAGATTTGTACACACACATCGACGGCATACACTTGGACCATAGAAGAAGGGAGAGGACCCCCCCCCCCTCCCCCTCTTTCCCGTCACGCCGTTTTCCTTTTCCCTCCTTGTGAATCGCAGGGCATGAATCCATCGAATAACGATTTCTTCAACTCCATATCGACTGGCCGAAGAGCATGAGCACATCGAGTCGAAGATCGCGTTATCAAAAGCCCCTTCAATATCGACAAACAGTCCCAGGGTGTAGTCTCTCACTTCTGGTTAATTTTCAATTACACTAACACAGACGTAAAGAACCGATTCACAGGATTTTTTACTCTGATAACAACAACAACATACAGTCGAGAATTGAGCAGATTTCGACTCAGAACCTTCAACCTAATGTTCTTCTCGACCATTCGTTTCAGACTTTTAAGCAAAAACGATATTAACCCTTCGGAGGACGCGCTCTGAAAAGTTACACGAGAGGGCGCGCCGCGACAATTTGGCCGCAAAAACGAGATACCAATTTTCAAACACAAATAGCAACTAAACGATGTAATGGAGAAACAAACGGCTAACGGTAAATCACGCTGCATCTCGAAACTTACAAAGTCACTTGAGTGGTAACGGTCGGCTACTGCGATTAGTATTTAAAAAATAGAAATTAAACAAACTTTTCGGTAGAACGTTGTTATCCCATCTCGGTTTAGGAATAAATACAACTTTAGTCGAGCGCCAAAAACGCGTGGAATATATCCGTAAGCGAGACAAGGCATAAAAATCCTTTTCAGAATATGCATAAGACTCGTCTCTTCCGTGATTTTTCTCTTCTTCTGATTTAATAAATGCAGTCGAGTTCAAGAGACTTAAAGTCGTTGAATGACGAAAAGGCGAAACCTTAATGTTTTTTCAGTAACTATCCTAGAAGCTATAAATCAGTCATTTCCAAAATACTGACCGCGGGCAAATTTTGCGTGCACTTTTTTCAAATAAAAAATTCAATTTATTTTATATTATGAGTATTCACGCGTTGATGCAAAAGTGCGAAATTGCGAAAGTGCGACTTAAAACACTAAGATGTGAGCGTTCAATGCAAAAATTGGAGATGCGAAATAGTTTAATTGTCAAAATATTACAATCTCATTGAAAAATTATGAAAATATTTTGGATTCTTCTTACGAATTTAAAGGTAGAAAGGTGTCAAACTTCCGCACTTTCGCAACGTCGCAACGGCATGTTGAATTAACCCGTGAATACCCATATTATGTATTTATATCTATGCTCTCAGTGTACCGCTCTCCCGTACTCACGATGCACTATCAATGAATTGAAATGCGTCGGTATAAGTTTTGCAAATGACTGCTATAAACCAATTGAGCTTTCTGGTATCAGAGCCAATCCGATCCGGAGTATTGCAGATACCCCAAAGAACAGATATCCTGCAATCTGGCAAGTTTGTTGCAAGGAGTACGGTATTTACTTCTGACCTGTAGTTGGTGACTCTTAGACCAAAAGCTAATTAACAATAAGAAAATCTTTCTACTGACGGTATCAAAAACACCACTAGCTAAGGAGTGAGATCGAAAAAATCTTAACATATATAAAATTCAATAATTTTTAAACGGTTGATCTTAGAGTTTTGATTTTTTTTTTTTATTTAATTGATAATATTTTACAAATCACAGAAAAATATAACTTTTATAGTTCTAACCTTTATTTATGAACTCGTGGACCTTTTTTGGTAAGCCTTCCATTAGAGATTTGATACTTGTTTCAGATACCTTTGAAAATCTTCGATATTTTGGGACACCTTTTTTGTGATCTTTAAGTTTTTTTTCACAAGAGCCCAATTTCTCTCCACTGGTCTTAGCTCCGGACAATTTGGAGGTTTGGCCTCTCTTGGTACAAAAACTATGTTATTACTTTGGTGCCACTCCAGAGCTTTCTTGCCGCAGTGACATGATGCCAAATCGGGCAAAAAATATGTGGACCATTGTGCTCTCTTATGAAAGGAAGAAGTATTTTTTTCCAAACATTCTTTGATGTATATTTCGGTATTTATAGAGCCCACTGTAACAAATGACTGGCTTCTTTTGCCGCAACTGCAAATAGCTTGCCATACCAGGAATTTTTTAGGAAATTTTGTCTGCTTTTGGATTCTACATTGTTCTTCGGCATTTCCTCGAGCATCAGCAACATGAAAATTCTGACCCGGAAGCTGCGTAAAATCTGCCAGTACATACGTTTCGTCGTCCATTATACAACATGAATATTTTTGTATGAAATTCGATTTTAATTTCCGAGCTCTACTTTTGGCGTCTAAATTTTTTGCAGCATTCCTGTGTGGAACTTTTTGGGCTTTGTATGTTTTCAAACCTGCATTGGCTTTAACTTTTCGGACCAAATAGTCAGAGCACTGGGCTAACCGGGCAGCTTTTCTACCAGATATGTTTGGAGATCTTTTCAATATGCTTTCTGTTTTCTTGGCTTTCCCAACGTCATGTGGTCCTTGTTTTCTTCCCGAACCAGGTTTCCTATCGATGGTCAAGTTCTCCTGAAACTGTTTAATAACATTGGAAACAGTTTGACGGCAGACCTTCAATTCTTTGGCCTATTTTTTGTAGGACCAATTTTGATTTTTTTTTTTAATTTTTAATAATTTTAAGACGTACTTCTATTTCTTCACTCATTTTGATCAAACTCATTAAATCAAAATCAACATGTTTGTCATTCAAAATAACAACTGACATATTTTTCAAAGATAACTAGATCAAAGAAATTTTTAAATTTTACACCCAAAAAAAATTATTAAGTGAAACGTATGTTAAGATTTTTTCAATCTCACTCCTTATATGAAGCTCTGAACACATTCAAATTTTTAATTGAAAAATTTGCATAAAGTAAAAAAAATAATTACAGTGCACATGTAAAAACTCAAGGTTTTCAAAAAGCTGCCGAAGATATAAATAAGAAATAAATTGGAAAAAATTTTTAAGTATGCAAAAAAAAAAAAATAAGCATTAAAATCTATTCATGCGTGCCTAGACATTTTCATGGAATAACAATAAAAAAAAAACATTAACAACCAAGTAAAATTACAAAGTACAAAAGACGCACACATTTTCAATAATAAATTTTTTAAATACAAAATAACAATTAAATTTAAAAAAAAATGCCAGAAACAACTTAGTCACCTCTAGTAGGTAATAATAAAATTAAAGCACGCTGCTTTAAAATTAAATATTTTTTTACTACTTCATAACTAATAACAAAACAAAACCTAATATTATGAAAAATAATATCAAAAACTGAAATTCAATTAGAGAATTTCTAATGAAATCTAAACAAACAAAAAACAATAACGCTGACTAATAATTTAAATACAAAAAGTACAACAAAAACACAAAATAATTAATTTCTATTGAAAACTAATAGCCAACAAAAAAACAAAAAACAGAAAGTGAGACTAATAATAATAAAAAATAAATAGTATTTACTTATCAACAACAGCTGTAAAACTCAAATGAACTAAGTAAAAAAAAATAATAATAACAAAAAGAACAAAACAAAAAAACAACTGTCAATTCAGCAGAAAAATATTTGCTGCATGTGTAAACGAAAAAAAAAAAAGTACCCAGTATTTAATGACAAAACCACAAAAAAAAAACCAAAAACCAACAACGAGAAGCGAAAAAAGGTTTAACTAATTAAAAGAGTTTATTGTAAAAACAAGTTTTAATACTAGAAATTTCGGAGTAATAATAAAAACAGCAACAATAACAATAATGGAAAAAAAAAACTTTCAAACAAAACTTCAATTGACCAAAGTGCAATTTTACTTTATAATTATAAACACTGCGTTTCAAAAGTATAAGGTCGACGAACCAGAAATTTTGAGAAAAAAAACTTATTTTTATTTATAACTTCAAAAATTATTTTTCTTTTTTTCTTAAGTTTAGAAAGATGTTCTAATGTTGTTATTGGAATACCCAGCCACACTTTTAGCCTAACTATTTTAACCCTTTCTTTTAAAATTTTGTATTTGGAGGTAAAAAAAAATTTTTTAAAGTTTTTGACTCCTAGATTCAAACTTTGTTTAGAATAAAAACCAAAAAAAAGGTTGAAAGAAGTTTTTGAGAAAGACTGCAGCATGAAAGAAGTAAAAATTCGAGAAAAAAAATTTTAATTTTATAACTTTTGAAGTGAAACTTCTTTTCTCTTGTCCTAGAGTAAAAACAACCGGATGTGACGTCAGCGCGTAAGTTTGCAATGCGACATAATTTTGTCGAGCAATGTGCATGAGGGGCTAAATATCAATATTCCGTAACTGAATTCACGAGCAAACTATATAAAAACGATTCATAAATAGTTTTAATTCCATAAAACATATTGATTGCATACACACACACACGCCTATGGCAGAAAGAATAATGTGTAGCGTCGCTATCTTAAAGTTTATGGCAGTTATACATTTCACATACAGATGGCGCAAATGTCCAAGGAATTACATGAAGATGTCGCACACAAAAAGAGTTCGTCTCCAATTGTCATCGAAGTTACCGGTACAGAGTTGCAGTTTTTGTTCTAGAATTAATCCCAAAGAAAAAAATTAGTTGTGTATTAACGAACACAAGGCAGAAGTGAAATTTCTTGTGAACTAAACGAAACGATTGAAAAATTTCATTTGATTGTTATTTGCTTGTGCTTCGTTTAGTTCACAAGAAGTTTCACTTCAGCATTGTGTTCGTTAATACACAATTTAGTTTTTATTTTTTTTTATGGAAAAAACAATTAAAGTTTATTTTTTAATGTAAAATAAACTTTTAGTTTAGAAAATACTTTTAAAAACACAGTTATTCACTGCATATAAAAGGTGGAAATTTGTAACATTTCCGGAATTTGAGTAAATTTTTTCTAAAATCAAGTATGCAGTTCTTTGTTGTTCAGTAACCAATAGTGAAATTTCATGGGGAAACATATTTCTTGAACTTATTAAACCTCTATCAACTCTCGTAATGGATCAAAAAAGAAAATTTTTTAAAAAGGGCAAAAAAGACCCGTAATGGTGGGTACCAACGGGTTAATATGTTAGACGAAAACATTCTACGAAAAATTCTACCATAAATCGCTGAACATACAAACAAGCTCTGTTGCAAAACTAAAAAGTTTTCTTATGGTTGATTATGCTTAATCTGTTAGACATGAGCAAACTTTAGGCACAGGTAAAACAAAAAAAAAAAAAAAACAAATTTAGATGTCAAATTTTAAAACGCCGAGACCCGTATAACTTTTCTGCTCAACAGTATCGATCAGTATCCACTTTTAGAACCTTGTTATTTTTTCGTTTGTTGAACTACATTAATCAAAAACAAATCAACGCGATCACAATTTTTTTAATACCCGCAGAAATTAATTAAAAAATTATCAAAATTTTAAATTTTATAACTTCATTTCTTAAATTCACACAAAAGTAGTTTGGAATATTTTTTCAAAATCATATAAAAAAACTGTACTCCCGTTTTTAATCAAACTTAAATTTTACAAAGAAAAAGTATTCTTGATTTAAAAAACATTTTTTTATTTTTGAAATTCACGATAGATTTGAAATGAGAAGTAGTTAAATATGAAAATTTTTTTTTGTACATTATAATAGCCAAAAACAACGAAAGGGTTAAGCTAATTGATGATTTCGAACTGCTTATTATTTTTATATAGAGAAAATGCGTACCACTATTCTTTACAAATTCTCCCTTGGGTTAAGGTCTGGTGAGCAAGGAGGTCGGTCGAGTATTTTGATTTTATGGGAGTCTAACTATGATTTCGTGATGCGGCTGGGGTGGACGCCCCCGTTACCCTGTTGGAACACCCCACTCTTGGAAAAACGGTAACAAATTTTCAAAAAAAATACACTGGTATCCTTCGCCGTTTATTTTTGTCGACGGAAATTTCAAGGAAAACCTCCCTCATTCATTAAATGCTTCCCAAACTATCAGTGTTCCTCCTTCGAAATTTTGCCCAGAAAAAAGCTATGGGTCTTTCCCGCCAGTATGAATTGAAACCGTATGGCTCATCCAAATTAAATTTTTTTTCAACTGAAAAAATAATCTAAACGAGGAAATTCTGCAATGACGGTTTCTTTCCCATGTTTTGTTTGGCGAATTCTAGACGCTGGTTAATGTACATTTTGTTTAATTTGGGAGTGAATTTCATTTTAGTTCGTGAAATATTTGGGCTGGACTTAATTGCTCTTCAAATGATTGACTTTGAAGTCTTCAAGCTCAGTTCTCGCTTAACATCAGTACAGATTTTCGTAGAGTTTAACATTTTTTTTTTCAAATATTACGCGCTGTTCGGTCAGGTAATACTGTAGGATGACCTGAGACTGGTTTCTCAGGTATTAAGTACACAAAGCGATCTTTCCATTTTTCGTGCGATTTTCCTTAGCTTTTTGTTTTCTTCTACATATCGTCGCCTGAGAATTGATTTGGCGTATGTGTATAAGTATTCCTATGCCTATACGCCAAATCAATACTCAGGCGACGATATGAATAATTTTTTCCATTTTCAAATCCACTTAACTTTTCTCCTCGTGGCATTATCTTCTTTTTGCTCAAAGTTTCGTATGAAATAAAGCAAGAATAAATTTTGAAGTAACCAAAACTCTGCGACCTTATACTTTTGAAACGCTTTTAAATCATCAAAAGTTACATTTTTGCTTCGATTGCTTGATAAGTAAATGACAACAACAACATGCATGTAAAATGTACTGATGTATATAATTTTAGTTTGAACCGTTGTATTTAAATTGAACAGTTGACCTTATACTTTTGAAATGTAGTGTACTTACACACATTCCTAATTATAAGCATATGTATGTATGTATGTATGTATTCATTTGACCACAATTACCAAAATGTGTAATTTGTATATGGATGTGCATGTGTGTGTGTGTGTGGGTGTTTTTTTTATTTACATATGTAAGATGTTTATGTGTGTATTGAAGAAGAACAAAAACTTTTTGTTATAGTTGACCACAAGAAAACAACCACAATAAAAGAGACAAACACACTCAAATCAATCTGAAAATGTGATTTATTGTTTGTACTTTGAAAAACAATGCAATTGCGGAGAAATGCATACACACACATGTACGAGTGTGTGTGTGTGTGTGTGTGCTTGAGTGTGCAAATAAACCCTAAAGCATCTTTGAAAATAAACGTGCAACTTGTTTGACCATTGAATGGGTGGCCGGTAACAGGTGACCATTATATACCGATTCTTTGTGGGAGTGAGAAATCGATGCTACATCGATCTTATACAAAAATCTTTAAAATTTATGCAAAATAAAATAAAGCAACAAGAAACAAGAAAATTAAAGTAGTAACTAAAAGTTTTTAAAAAGTAAAATAATAATGTATACATAATTGTGGGGGTGGGGGTGGGAGAGGGAGGGGAATTACTTATAGTCACTTTAAGTTTTTTTTTTTATAACTGAATGTTTTCCAGAATTGGGGAATTTTATTTAAATTGCATTTTTATTTCTTGGTAAAGAAAAATCACAAAAATTTACATAATTCAAAAAAAAAAAAAATTCCATATGGGTATATAAAATTTTAAGAACTTGACCCTCCAGCTTTATTAAATATACACTCAAACAAAATCCCAAAAAAAATGTCATAGATAGGGTGTTTGTAGAATCGGTGATTAATTTATTTTCTATGGCATTGTTCAAATTTAAGTACTGGATTCATTTGTTTTATAAAATTGTACTTCAACCGCACAAGAAAGCATTGCCCACTGGGCGTGACTAGTGTTGATTCGATACCCACATAGTATCGATACTTTTACTCATTACATGTATCGAATAAAAGTATCGATGCTACCAATAATATCGGAAAAAAGTATCGATTATGTACTTGTATCGAATATTCGTTTAAAGATACAAATTATTCTTTTTTTAAGTGGTTGTCAAGGAAAACATTCAGGCCAGAACGATACAACTTGGTTGAGCCTACAGTTTACACTACTCAACACGAGTTTTTCGCCAATAAATCATGGTTTTGAGATATTTCCACTGGAAACACGTGAATCATATAGAAATGACGTTAATTTAATTTAGCAAATCGCTAGAAAATTTATAATAGAAGGAAAACTAATCAACAGATTAAAGCTTGTTTAAAATATTTTATTTTAATGAAAAGGTTTCAATAAACATTATGTTCTACATGCATGGCTGGAAATATCTTCTAGAACTTCAATACTGTACTGCAATATTGTCATACATTGAAATATTGCAATATGGACTGAAATATTTTGAATAATTCGGCAGTAGCATTTTGAAAAGTATTATTGATTGCTGTAAAATATTGTAAAATGATCCACAATTTTAAATATTTTACACCAATATTTCAGTTTTTTAAATAAATATTTTCCAAAAGTATCGAGTATCCGATACTGACCCTTTTTTCCGATACCAAGTACTTATGTTATAGCATCGAGTAAAAAAAGTACTTGAATCGAATGGAAAGTATCGAGTTTTTACTTGTATCGAATCATCACTAGGTGTGACAGACTGCTGGTCCCACTGGGATAACTACAAATCACGACATCTGCAGATGCACAATCACGCATAGCAACAATCATGTAAGCAAAGAGAATAACCGTGAGCACACAGAACAACAACAACCTATCATGCCATAAACATCGCACACAAATATAACGGTACAAACATCACGCTATTAGAAATAACTAATGGCAGCAGAGCAACAACAACACAACATCATGTTTTCCAGTCGCGACAACGGCAAACTGGAAAGCCAAAGAAAAGGAGAATTCCCTACAAAGAAGTAAGCAAAGCAGCATTCTTCTTCATGGTCCATACACATTGACGACAGCAGCTACACGAACACACGACTACGAAATTCTGTCGGGCTACAACTGTCGCCGTGTAGTCAGCTATGGAAGCGACACCACTTGAAGCAAACACAGCCAAAACAACAAAAGCAAACTCTCTTCTCTCTCTCTGTCGCTTATCAAATTAGAAATAGATTTAAAATTGACTACAGCCACAATTGTGGTCGGTGGTCATGTGGTCGTGTCGTCGCCAAAAAAAAATCGTCTCCATAAGAACATTTTGTTTTTATAATTTGACAGATGTAGTCGTGTAGCTGCCATCGTCAATTTGTATCAAGGACCCAGTACCAAACACAGCCAATCCCAACCCAGTGACGAATGTATCCCAGCGACCTAGCAACGAACGAAAGTAAGAAAGCTCTAGGTATTGCTTCTATTTATGATGTGTGGGGCTTGTCGTGTAAGCGACGTGAGTGGCTGTAAGCCGACTTGGTCCCTAGGAGGGAGCCGACGGATGGGAGCAGCATCACCGGCAAGGCACGCATTCCAGCAATGTTGCTTACACTTACAGCTTGCAGTAGCGCAACACCGGCGCCCCAGCATTGGTATTCAGACTACGCACAGTAGTGCTTACGAGCAGTAGCACTATTAATTAAATTCGAATATTTATACTGAAATTAAAGAACTATGAATTAATGATATGTGTGATCTTTGTGTCAAAATAGAAAGTGAAAGTCCCCTGCAAATTATAAATACTATAACACCCAAGAAACACTCGAGGCCGCTGAATCTACCCCAGCCGTAAAAAAAAGGTTCGTTTAAAGATTCTAGTAAAAATCACAAACAAAAAATCATTGACCAAGAGCAACTATAAGTTCAAGATAAAGATATGAGTTTACTTTTCCTTATAATACTGGCAGTAATTAGGAACGGAATCTCCAGCTATCATAGCTACTTGTACTCATCAATGCGAATCAAGTACACTCTGACTTAATGTTTTGTTTTCTATAAAGTTTTTCTACTTGTCCTCATAAAAACGTATATTGAGTTAAAATTTTAGGCTGACATACCTAAGTGGTCGTCGTAGTCGTAGTGCTGAAGAGTTTCCGTGTTCAATGTTTCGCATAATTTAAAAATGGGGGAAAAAATGTTTGTACACGGCACTACGGCAAACCTCCAAGAGTAAAATAAAAATTTTTCACATTGGCGTTCAGATTCACCATAGAATTGTAGGTCCCTTCCATTCGCGTACAAATTTAATTCACAAAACATAAATGGATGCGAAAAACTCAGTCTAGGCACTCCATGGGTTATTGTGCCATAATAGCAGTGCTATAAAAAAATGCAATCAAGTATGAGTCACCATGAATAATAGTTTTTGAGTGCAGTTATTGAATACAAAATTGGACTCAAAATGGGAATGCAAATCTTATGATTTCAAAATCATGACTGCTTTGAATACACTTGGAGCCACTTGAAGTTGCATGCTGTTACTTGAAGTCAATAATTGACTGCAGTCTGTAAAAGGGAAGTCTCAATTGACTTCAAGACTTCAACCAAGTTTGAAGTTTGAAATCATGGTATTATTATGACTTATTTATAGTGAAGTCACATTTGACTGTTCCAAATGAATAGAAAAATCATTGACGTTAAGAAGACTTAGTGACTTCATTTTTAAAGTCATAAGTCTCAAATTGAATGGAAGACAGATAATTGAATTCATTCGCAATGATTTCAATAACTGCAGCTCAAAATGACTGCATTCCTTTACAGCTCTAGTTTTTGGTATTTATTTGTTAAAAAGTGGAAATATTAAATATCACATTCCAAGTGACTTCAAGTGACTCCAAGTGACTTCAAGTGAATCCAAGTGACTTCAAGTGACTCCAAGTGACTTCAAGTGACTCCAAGTGACTTCAAGTGACTCCAATTAACTTCAAGTGACTCTGAGTTAAAACATATTCACATTAAAAATTAATTTAAAAAAAAACTTCTATATTTAATCATTTTTCTAGGTATATAAATAGCAATTTTTTACATGCAAACGACAATTTCCTACAAAAAAAAAACTACAAAAAAATAAATAAATAAATAGTTGCAACTAAATTACTAAAACTGCATAAATTACACTTAAAATTTTTTTTTTTTTTTTTGTTTTTAGTTTTTATTTAAGTGTAAAATACATACCTGCATACAGTGCACGAAATTATCATAGAACATGATTGACGTGTATGAAATGTCATAGGTATGCATGTATATAAATTATAATAATAGCAAACACAAAATAACAAAATTACTTTAAATATGATAATGGTACAATGGAAAAATGCAAATAAAAATGCAACAATAAAGTGGACATTTTTTTTTAGTTAATATTTACTGAGAATGAAACTGAAAACTTTTATATTGTTGTTGCGCGTAACCTAATTGTGTCACGGGTTGTATAACGTACAAATAAAAACGGAATTATGATGATGACAAATTACAAATAAATTCAGTTAAAATTAAAGGGAAAATTAACCAGGTGAAATTACTTTGTAATTTTAATCTCTTGAAAAGAAGAGGAAAAACACGCAAGTAGGTGAGTGATAAAAAATGAGTAAATTGTTAATAGAAAAATGTACACCAGCGTATCAAAAAAAGGGGGAGGGAAAGAGCTTTTGGGGATAATATATTCTATTCTACTTCTAGATGTCTCGAAAAATCAAATGCTGCTGTCAAAGTCAGAAAAGCAAAAGATAGGAATCTTTATTACATTGAGAAGCTCATAGAAGCTCTGGAAAATATAAAACTGAAGGTGAAGTTTTGTACTTTTTTTTTTATATTTGTTTTTTATATTTTTCTCTTCCACTATACTATACTAACGTAATAATGAATGCAGCCAACGAAAATAATAGCAGATCTACGAAAGAGCTGCCACCAGGCGCGTAGAAGAGCCGAGCGAGCAAGAGGTCGATCATTTGATGAGCGGTGGTCAGTGTATAGAAAATATAAGTCGAAATTCAATTAAGCCACAGACAGCAAGAGACAGTCCTTCGTACTGTACTAAGAGACAGTGCGACGAATATCTATGGGGACTGGCGTACAAAATGGTCATGAGGAAGATAAAAGGTTCGCGGGCGCCCCAGCTCACTTGCCCAATCCTGCCAAAGAAGGTGGTGTTGGAGCTTTTTCCCCCGCAGGACGCAATAAGTGACATCGACCTGTACTTGGGACAGTTCACAGAGATGGTACCCTATGTGACGGAGGATGAAGTGCTGGCAACTCTAATGCGTATCAGTGATGAAAAGGCTTCTGGGTTGGATGGCGTCCCGAATGCAGGACGGTACATTTCCTAATAAATGGAAACGGCAGAGACTGGTACTACTTCTCAAGCCAGGCAAGCAACCAGATCAGACCTCAGCATACAAACCACTTTATATGCTGGATACGACAGGTAAAGGCTCATCTGTGATAGAATGCAACTATACTTAGAGGGAAACAACGTAATGTCCGACCAGCAATATGGCTTCAGACGAGCAAGATCGACAGTTGACGCAATCAAACGAGTTATTGACACGGCGAGAGAAACAACGAGCGGAACTAAGTACGTGGCAATCTGGTATCATGAAATACTGCGCGGTGATCATTATTGACATTTAGAACGCGTTTAACTCGCCCAACTGGGCACTCATCTTGAAGGCATTAAGAGAATTTCGAGTTCCAGCCAACCTACTGCATATAATCCGCAGCTATTTCGATAACCGAAGATGGGGTTCCATAAGGATGCTCCGTACTGGGACCCACCCTTTGGAATGCCATGTACGACGATAACCTGCGGACGGAGCTAACATCGGATGCAAAATTAGTGGGGTACGCGGACGATATTGCACTGGTTATGGCTGCAAAACCAATAGAACAATGCAATCTCTAATATCAGAAGGTGATTGGTAAATGCCGATCTCGAGCTCGTAGCTGAAAAGACTTAAGTGGTACTACTCAGTGCGTGAAAAAAGCTAGAACAGAACGTTGGAGGGCATAATGTCATGTCCCGACCAGCCATCAGATATCTTAGAGTCCTTTTTGATTACCGGATGAATTTACGAGAACACCTAGTTATGGTCAGCAAAAAAGCAGCAGCGATTAAGGGAGATCTCAATCGAATACTCCCAAAAGTATTAGCGGCGCACAAGGTACTCGTCGGATGGTTCCGTCGACGGGGATAGACTCCGACTTGCTCTATGCGGCGTCAATCTGGGCGAATGCAAAAACGGTGCGACGCGTGTATCGTGATAGCGCGCTTCGTGTGTCTTGCGCATTTAGAACAGTGTCAGATGATGCGGCATGCATACTAGCGGGAAAAATGTCAATCGACCTACTGGCCAAGAAGTTAGTTACAGTGCTTGCACACAGCACAGAGAGTAAAACCCACGGCTGAGCGCAGAGCGGAAGAAGAGATGAGATGAGTGCAATCCAGGAAGTATCGTTGGACATTCGCTCTCAACCCCACGATGGACGGATGGCTGAAATTGCTACCTCACACAGCTAGTCAGCGGTCACTGATGCTTCCATCGATTTAAACTACTAGACACCCCCTTCTGCCCTGAGTGCGGCAATGAAGAAGAAACGTCAAAACACGTTTTATGCTCCTGCGTGAGATTTAACGCTAAAAGAGACGGACTTGAGAAGGCCCTTGGTAGAGCACCGACAACGGCCAGCCTGCCATCACACATTGGTGAATCGGAAGAGAAATGACAAGCTGGATGCCAGTTCGTATCGCAGGTAATGAGAAATCTTCAAGCGGCGGAAAGGGGCTGCAGGTTGAATCAGCAACTAGCTAACACGCAGTAAAATACGGCCACCTCGTCACAGAATTCCGAGGGCGAACTTGAAGTAAACTCCGTATCTGCGATGAATATCGGGTCAGAAATAGGAAAACATTTTGACAGAATGACCATTGACTGACGCTTGAGCGTTAACGCTCACAACGGCCTCCTGACGTAGTACCAGTAGGTGTACCAGGAGGGTTACACCGTTCGGACGTCGAGGTGGTTTAGTGTGTTTAAGTCTCACACCATTAGTAGTGTGAAGCGAACGAACAAAAAGATATAAAATTAAAATTAAATGCACAAAATGAAAATGGAAAAAAGATTTATGCAGCGCAAAATTTTTATTATTATTTTTGCCCACAACAACCAAAAAATATATCGTCGCCTGAGAATTGATTTGTCGTATGTGTATAAGTATTCGTATACATATACGCCAAATCAGTTCTCAGGCGACGATGCGTAAATACAAAAAAGAAAATTCAGTTAAAATTAAGCACACAACTGTCACTTTCATTTATCATATACAATATAAATTAATGAAAATGAACGACAAAAACAAAATAAATAAAAAAAACAAAATTTTTATATTATTTTCAAGAAAAGACGTAAACAAAATTTCATAAAGTCATTAAAAAAAAAATTAAAAATATCCATAGACTATTAAAAGTTTTAGTATTTATTCTTACAAAAAAAAAAAATAGAAATAGAAATAGATTTAAAGCAATTAAAAAATATATATACATATTTATAAATAAGTAAAACATTTTTTGGCAATAAATATACAAATTCATGTTTTTATATTTTATTTTTTTTTTATATATTTTACATGGAACACTCTAAAAATTGCACACTTGAGATTTCCGGTGATTTTGCAACTGTTGCATGCAAATTATTCAAAATAATAAAATAAAAAAAAATAAAAATATTTACTCATTTGAAGTTGGCAGCAACAGCAAGCACATTATTATTGCTGGCTGCTGGTGCTGTTGTTATTGATGTTGTTGTTAATTTTGTTTTTTTCTTTTTGGGATCATGTTTTTTGATGATGACGATGGATGATAACGCATAAATTTTTTGTTATTTTATTTTTATTATTTTTGATTTTTGCATTCATGATTCATTCACTGATATATTTTTTTTTTTCTTTTTGAAGTATTGTCGTTTGAGATATTTATTGCTCAAGTGATTTCTATTGAAATAATCCCAAACTTGAAGTACCATATTTATTTTTTATTGCACCACACACAAATATTTACTTTAAAAAGAATTTTTTTTTTGCATTAATAAATAAAAATATCTACACATTACTTGGAAAAAGAAGAAGAGATTAGTCTAAAAAAATTTTAATTTTGTAGAAAAAGTTTAAAAAATATCTTTATACCGTGTGTAACTAAATGATAGTACCAGCTACATTTTTTACTGCAACCAAGTTGGCCATGCAATATTTTTCCCCAAATTTTAAAATTTGAATGTAATGGCATCACTGACTATGTATGTATATGAAATTTGAATTTATCTTGCATAAAAGTTTTAACGCAGCTGCAAAAATATTGTGAAATTTTCGCGTTTGAAAACGCAACAAAAAGATAGCACCACAATCAAAATTAACTGGTAAGTGTCCCGGATATATAGAAAAAGTATTCAGATTGAAAAAATTTTTGCTTTTTTAATACTAAAAACAATGAGATCAGCATTGTGTGAAAATGAGAAAGGGCTAAATCACTGCGAAATGGCACGCCGCTTCGGACGGCGGGATTACGGCGTCAAAAAGTGGAATAATTTTACTAAAGAGCAAAAGCAAAACGAAATATGTTCAGAGCAAAAGTGAAACGAAATATGTTCAGAGCGAAAACGGAATAAAAACTATGCTTTTCTTGCTCTGAAAGAATTGTTATACCATTTTTGTTCTTACTTTTAAGGCGTTTCATTTTCACCCTAAACCGTATTACTTATGCCATTCTTGCACTGACACACTAAATTATTTCACTTTTGCTCTTATATAAATTTTCGCCCGATTTTCCTCTCAGCCTGTCATTTATCATTCGAAAGTGATATAAAACCGAATCGTCCTCATTTGGGAGGCTGAGAGGAAAAGTGGTATAACTTCTAAGTTCAGAAAACAATGGAATAATTTTACTTAAGAGCAAAAGCAAAACGAAATATGTTCAGAGCAAAAGTGAAACGAATTATGTTCAGAGCGAAAACGGAATAAAAAACTATGCTATTCTTGCTCTGAAAGAATTGTTATACCATTTTTGTTCTTACTTTTAAGGCGTTTCATTTTCACTTTAAACCGTATTACTTATGCCATTCTTGCACTGACACACTAAATTGATTCACTTTTGCTCTTATATAAATTTTCGCCCGATTTTCCTCTCAGCCTGTAATTCATCATTTGAAAGTGATATAAAACCGAATCGTCCTCATTTGAGAGGCTGAGAGGAAAAGTGGTATAACTTCTACGTTCAGAAAAAAATGGAATAATTTTACTTAAGAGCAAAAGCAAAACGAAATATGTTCAGAGCAAAAGTGAAACGAAATATGTTCAGAGCGAAAACGGAATAAAATACTATGCTATTCTTGCTCTGAAAGAATTGTTATACCATTTTTGTTCTTACTTTTAAGGCGTTTCATTTTCACTCTAAACCGTATTACTTATGCCATTCTTGCACTGACACTCTAAATTATTTCACTTTTGCTCTTATATAAATTTTAGACCGCTTTTCCTCTCAGCCTGTCAAATCTCAATTATGCAAAAATAAATAAAACTCCAATGCACCAACAAAAACGCGCTTCATTTGCAAGCTCTCATCAAACTTGGAGTCATCGGTAAATAAAGCAGTTAGAAGAATTTATGAATAATACATAAAATATTCACTTTTTTATGTTCTAGGTTATCTAGTGGGACGAGAAAGTTTAATCTCGATTCTCCAAATGGATTGACATACTACTGGCACGACTTGCTAAAAGAACCCAGGTGCTTTTCAAAGCCTAAATGTCAGTGAAGGTTCAGTAATGATTTAGAAAGCATTTTCTTCTTTTGGAACTGCATCTTTAGCCTTAATTGATATACGGATAAACTCGGCGAGATATCAGAAACTTCTCGAAGATCATTTGATTCCATACATCAACAAATTCCGGTCAGTAGACTGCACTTTTATGCAAGACAATGCTTCGATATATTCAACAAAAAAGACAATGAAGTGGCCTGCAAGATCTCGCTGGATCTAAAACCCATAGAAAATCTATGGGAGATTTTAGTTCGCCACGTTTATGTCAATTGTCGCCATTTTAATTCCGTTTTAGAGTTGAAAAATGCAATTCAGGACTCGTCGCAGAAAATAACCTTTAACACACTACAAAGTTTAGTAAAATCAATGCCCAAAATGCATTAATCTTACCATTAAAATTCACGGAAAATCAATTCCATATTAAAAAATATCGTTTCATCAACAAATCAATAAAAATTAATACAATAATTTAAGTGGTGCTATCCTTTAGTTACACACTGTATAATATAAATCTCTAGAAAATAATATAAATACACTCTACAGATGCAGCTGTTAAATTGTGGATTTTTTCTATATAAATGTTTGAGTGATTGGCTACAACACCGGGGATTTCCCACCGTTGTGATTACATAAATTCTAATGAAATATAATTTCTAAGGTCAGGTTAAAGTAATTGACTTTCTAGTTTTATTAATCTAGGATTCTATAAATAGTATGGCAAACGTAAATGATATTGAATAATTATCAAAATAAATATTAAATAATGTAAATTATCGCAGATCAGCTATTAGTTTTCTTAAACTTCAAAAGACTGCCAATACTATATATTTTATTTTCAAACTTAATTGTAATTATAGATTCCATAGAAGAGTCAGAAATTTCAGAGGTATAAAAATCTAGGAAGGTGCTCTCACTGTAACATCGAAAATGTCGAATATATTTCTACCGATTATCAACAACCCTCCTAACATCTTGACCGAAAATTTATTATTAAAGTCCCGTCGAGAGAACCCTGACTTCAAAGGTCTTATGACTCAGTCAACATAAGAAACCGTCTACACTGACGTCTCCAGTACCGAATTGACTTCAGTTATGTGCATTACATTAGAGAAATTGAGAAAAACTGAGAGAATGACTTGCTTCATCGTGTCAAATGATCAAGTTTTACAATTTTTAAAAAAAAAAATCTGACAAAATAAATTTCTGGAAAATTTTTATCAAGATTATGAATAAAAATTAAGGGACTATAAGCTTGAATTAAATACAGAAATATTCGAACGGTCGATGAGTTCAGAGCATTTCTGATTCAATCTGGTTGAAGAAATATTAAGTAAGTAACGTCTATCTGAGTTTACCAACCCTAAACGAATAAAATCCAGCTTCAGTTTCCTTAGAGTAGTCATTTAAACTCAGAGCTAAGGTGATGTACTTAAAAAACGTTATCAGGCAATAAAAAGCAACACAAGTCTATTTATTTTACACCCAAGAACTAAAGTCTTTTAGCCTAAAACTGAAACTTATCATATAATTTTTCTCATTTAAATGAAAAAAAAAATTATCGAAAAAACTCGGAAACAAAAATTTTTCCTAAAACTTCAAGACATTTAACAACTTTTGTCCCTAGTCCAGGAAATGAATCAGAACAATTTACTTAGGAAAAAAATGTCGGTTCCTTTTCCTCCCATATTTTAATTTAAAACCGCAATTTTTTCTCCTCCAGTGGCCAAAACCAAATTTGGACCTCGGGAATCGATAGAGCATATCCAAAAATAGTGGATAATTCGGATGAGGTTGGCATATATTCCCTAAACTCGTGCAGGCACAGGATTTAAAGAGACCTTCCGAACCGGTGTGCTCTAAGCAATAACGGATTGAAATAAATGGTCTGGTAAAATCTTTATATTATTACATTGAAATGGAAGGCAATGGTTTTGAAAAAGAAAGTAATTTTTGGAAATATTTTTGAGTGAATTACTTGACGACTACTGATTCGATTACAAATTTAATTAAATAAAGTATTTAAGTTTTACAAAAATGGTGTAAGCAAATTGGAGCTGTATAAAAAGTACGAATGCTCTAAATCGTAAAATCTTTAAATTTAATCATTAAAAGAATCAAAGGAGGACGGCTAAAACATTGCTCTGTAAAGTCACTGCCAAGCATGGAGGCGGAATTTTTTGCAAATGGGTTAAATTAGTTTGTTCATGGTCTTTATTCTTTCCACCAAATTCATAGGAACGCTCCGAAAACCCAAATGCTTCATCAACCATTGTGGAAATTGGTTAAGATTAAAAAAAATCGGAAAATTTTTCCTAAAATTTTAATTTTATAGGGTCCATCAAATGTATCCTTGATTTAATTTATTGTACAATATTTAAAAAACAGTTTAATAAAAATTATTTATGAATATTTTCTTCGAATGAAAACTACCCCCGAAAAAAATTTCTGGCTACGGCCCTGCTCGAAATTTTTAAAATTGACAAAGTTATAGGCCAAGTGCATTAATTTTGAGTAAAAGGCATAACTTTAAAAGAGTTTTTCTGGAAACACCTTTTCCCCAGCTGACTGACATAATATATCAAAAACTAACAAATCGATTGTCCTGGAATTTGGCTCAGATATAGAAAACAAAACTGAACGAGCTAAAAAAAAATAAATAGAAAAATATGCAAAATTTTCTTTTTATGACAAAAAAAAATGTGATGAAATTTTAAGGCGAAAATTTCAGAATTTCTTTTTTTTTCATTCATCGACTTTTTATTGGAAAAAAAAAAAGTTTCCTTAGTTCATACCCTAACTACATTTATTCAGAGTGCAGGTAAATTTTTTGTTTCGGATCACTTGAAAAGTCGGAATCGCAACCGAAAAATTTTGGAAAGCATGACACTCTCAAAGAAAGTCCCATAAAAATTTAAACGTCTGCAAATTTTGAAATTTATTTATTATTTTTCCCCAATAATAATTCTTAAAAAAAAAACGCCATGTTTTAGAACGTTTAGTGAGTATATCCTCTAAATAATAAAAAGAGGTATTCTAGATTTAGAACAAGATAGAGGGGAAAGATGTCCCATAGGTATCATTGCAGTGCATTTAATATAACCTCAAACACTTTATAGTCCTAACTGCATAGAATTATTTCAAAAATTATTATAACTCAATAGAGAAATAGAAAATTCGAGATTAATATTTAATATACAAAAATTAACATAAATTTAAATTGTTTTATTTTTTTTATTTTTTACACTTACCCGGTAATGCAAAAACGCCATTCAATGCCAGCGAAGCAACAAGTAATCCAATGATAAATTTCATTATCGTTTTATGTTACTTTTAACACTTAAACAAAAATTTGTAAAAAATAATTCGTTCTTTTTTTTTTTTTGTTAAATATTTATTATTATTTTCAATAACTCAAATAATTTTTTTTTTCTCTGTTTTTTAATTTATTTATTATTTTTATGTATATAAGAATTTTTAAATTATGAAACACACGCGCTTTGTTTTTTCGCGATTCTTTTCTTGCCGACACACAATTTGCAAATGCGCTAAAATTCAATAATAATTTAGAAGATAAAGTATTCAACAGTTTTAATATTTTGCTTATTTTTTTTTTTTTTTTATACGAATGTATTAAAACATATAGTAACTAAGTAGTAAGTAGTATATAGAGAAAATTTATTTATTTTTTAACAACCGCTGTTTGCTGATATTCTTGCTGTTGACGTATTTCTAGCACTGTGTTCTCTGTCTGTCTATCTGTGAGCGTCTGGTGTCTTCAGCGGTGTGTTGTCGAGAACTTGGCAGTCTACTACTGCTGCTACTACTACTACTACAACTACAACAACTACAACTACATAGAAAACAAACTCAATTAAGCGAACAATCAACGAACAAGCGAGCAAAATCTAGCAATTCTCCTATACAAAAATAAATTCACAGTATATGCAGAATCTATGTATACAAATGACAATAATAATATGAGGGTCGGTCGGTCGGTCGGTCGGTCGGTCGGTCGGTCGGTCTCTTCAAAATTAATAGAAGAGCGGGTGAATGAATGGAAATGAGCGTAAATGTGTTTGTATTACCACTAAATAATAAAAAATAAAGTAAAATAAAATAAAAGCTTAAGGTTTTTGTTGTTATTGTTGTTGTTGCGTTTATTGCGCGCTTATTTAATAAACAAATTACAGAAAAAAAAAAAACAAAACAAAAAAAATAGCGAAAACTAAACACAAAATAGAAAAAGAAAATAAAACACCAATTCTGCCTGCTTGCCTGCCTGCCTGCATGAAGCATGCAGCGATGCAAAGGTAATGAAGTGACGAGCAGAGCAATTTTTGTAATGAGTGAAAAGAAAAACGTTTCAATTATTGTTTAACTATATACAATAGTGTTAAGTTTTGTTATATCAAAACAAGTGAAAAACATAAAGCGAAACTTTTTATTGTTCCAATTTTTTTTGCCACCACTGTAGCTAAAAGCGGTTCGCGCTGACGTATGCCGCTATTCATTTGTCTTTCCTTTGATTTAATTATAAATTTAATCTTATTTTTGTTGTTATTATGCATTTACCGTTATGCATCGCTTAATTCCAATTCGACTTGGTAATCATCAAAGATTTTTTTTTTTTATTTTTATAAATAAATTTATAATTTTCCATTGATTTCCCTGAATACACTTCATTGTTTATATTTATGCATAAATTATTTAATTGTGGTTGTGATATTTAACCTTTAGTTTGTACTAAAAAAAAAAAAAAAATAAAAAAAAAATTATGTGTCTGCGGGTACTCGCAGTAGAAGTTTCTATTTCCAGTTTCTATAAACGACACGAGTGGCTAATTTACTCCAGTTGTAGTATTCTCTTCCACTTTAAACGAATTTTTTCCTATATTAAATTTTCAATACTTTTTGCCGCGCACGAAATGACGTGGTACACGAAAGTTCAGTTATATGCAAAAAAAAAAAAAAAAAACAGAGACGTCGACTCTCTCACTAAAGCACCTGAGCTAAAACAGCGAGAAGTCGACTCTCTTCGTAATCCAAACTTGATTGTATGTAGCCGAATAATAACTGCATAACTTCGTTTCTTACTAGTTTCGTATGAGTGCAACGAAAACGCGATTTTTCACGTGAAGTTTTTGCACTCTTCCTCTTTCTATATTCTTAAGCTTTTTTTCTGTTGATACTCTCTACATTTATCGTCACAAATACGACTTAGTACACGTATATAACACATGAATGGAAAATTCAACTATATGGAATAAAACTCTCTCACTAAAACACATCAGATAAAACTGCAAGAAGTCGACTCTCTGCTTGATTGTATGCAGCCAATCCCTATATGACTTGGTTCGCTAAACACTAGCAACAGCATAACTTCGTTTCTTATTAGTTTCGTATGAGTGCAACAACAACGGAAGTCGCGTTCGATTTACCTTCGCTAAAGAAGTTTCACTTCAAAAATCGCGATCATCAATGCCATCCGATGATACAATGCCAACAATTCCAGTTTTAAAACAGCACAAATACAATACAAACTCCATAAGGCCCAAACTTCGGTTTTTGCGCGGGACCTGGGCCGGGAGTTGATTGTAAGCGATTTTTACTGACCGCTCCAAAATAGAAGAATACGATTCGAGTTCTGTGGTCTTCATTGAAAATGATGGAGTGCACGTTCACTTCTCTCTTGGATTATATGCTTCGGTTTTTCAAGTAGAAGTTTTTGCAATCATCAAAGTAATGGTTGGAGAAATTGTTGCTTTTGTGTATTTAGTGACAGTCAGGAGGCTGCGCTTAAATTCTTGCTTAATCCTCTAACCACATCTAAACTGATTATGCATTGTAAATCCAGGCTTGATTGTGTTGGAAAACACAATAGTCTGCTGTCGATATGGGTTCCTGGACACTCAGAAATTTCAGGAAATGAATCTGCTGACCTTCTGGCCAGAAAAGGTTTGGAAACTGGTTTCCTGGGCCCAGAACCTATAATCTCTTTGTCGTCTACAGCCATCAAGACCACCATTAATCAGTGGGTCGATCTGATCCGCAATCGTAAATGGGAGAACTGAAGGGCTTTAGACAGACAAAGACCATTATCTCGAAGCGTCTAACAGGCTTTCTGGCAGCTGGTGGAACTTTACACAGATCACTTCTCTTGGGCCAGACATTTGAATATGATTGGGCTGGAAGCTAGTGGCTTCTGTGCTTCCTGTGGTTAGGAGGAAAAATGTGAAGAGACAGTAGACCACTTTGTTAGTGTCTGCCCCGCTTTCTGTCTGATCAGAGTAAGCATATTGGGCACTGGATGTTATGGTTTGGGGTTCAATTTTGGCCGATTTCCGCGTATTCTCTTTGAAAATGACCGGCGAAATACTACCTTAAAGAAACAGAACAGCTGATACCAGATAATCAGGCAGTTTTCAAGCAGGGTGAAGCGCAGCGCCCAGTCACTGATTAAATACGGTACAACAGTGATTGCAAGAACACGTAACGGATTCTGAAACAGCCGTCTGATTTGCCTCGCCTGTAATAAAAAATTAGAGATGAACTGAAGTTATGACTTTGAAAATTAACCTTTAGATTGAATTTTCATAGTCTCCTAAAAATATCCTGATTATTTCGTTTGAGGTTTTATGATCTCAAAACACTTAAGGCCCTCAACCTTTTAAAAATCACAAATTTATTGAAATTTAAATCATTTTTGGTTAAGATTTTAGGCGAAATACCCATTAACACATTTTGGGCTCAGCACTACGAGGAGAAGATAAAAAGTTTACAGAATGAAGGGGTTGGGGGAAGAGGGAGGGGGAGGGGGGGGGGGGGGTATGGGATGCGTCATTTTGGATCATTACTCGCAGAGAAAAAAAGCACAGCTATGGAAAAATCGGGTTTCGTCTAATTTTAAAGTTCTTGACAGAGCAAGGAAAACTTCCTCAAACCATTTTGAAAGAGATGTTTTCTATTTACGGCAACTCTTCGCCCGAAAAATCAGGAAAAATCATAGTTTAAACGTGGCACAACCTATTCAAACAAGGGAGCGATTCGTTAGGCCCCCTCTCTGGACCCGCCACTGCCTTTAATATTTTTAAATTATCTAAATGCTATTTTAAAGTCAGCATATATACAGGGTGACAATTGTAAAGTGACGCAAGTTTAATACTCTGCAGCAAGCTTTGCCATTTACCGTTACTTTAATTTAAAAAGCAAATTCATTCATCATTGGCTTTGCTTTTAATTTCATTTGAATTTTTGTTATTACATTTTGAAATTTCCATAAAAATGGACAAGGAAAATATTCGTCGTGAAATTATGAAATTTCATTTGGCAAATTATAGTAGCCGTCAAATTGCAAAGGCTTTAAATTTGTCAAGTCGTACGGTAGACCGAGCTATTATTCGATATAATGAAACTGGGGGTTTTGGAGATAGAGACCGGGGAAAATTTTCAACAGTTGCCAAATCAACAAAATTCGTAAACGAATCAAGCGAAATCCAAGGCGCTCAATGAGAAAAATCGCTAAGGAAGTGGGAGTAAACCGTGAAACAGTGCGAATCATTGCAAAATCAAAGCTTAATCTTAAGCCGTACAAGCTCCGAAAAGCTCAAGATCTGACACAAAAAAAGAAAGATTTGCGACTGAGCGTTGCTACGCTCCTCCGTGTTAAAAAATGTTGAAAATATCTTGTTTACAGATGAAAAAATTTTCACGGTTAAACAACATTTCAATGCGTAAAATGACCGAATGTGGCCAACATCATCATCGCAACAAAATAGGACTGTTGGCCGAGTTCAAAAGCCAGCTTCCGTTATGGTATGGGCTGGAGTTTCCGCTAATGCCAGGACCCCTCTAATATTCGTTGAAGAGGGTGTTAAAATTGGCCAGGTTGTTTATCGGAGCATTTTAAATGAACATGTTCTTCCCTGGGCCCAAGATACATTTGGAAATGAAAACTGGACTTTCCAGCAAAATTCTGCACCTTCCCACATGGCAAAATTAACGCAAACCTGGATAAAAGACTATTTTTCTGGATTCATAACATCTCAAGAATGGCCACCATACTCCCCAGACTTGAATCCAATGGACTACTCTATTTGGAGTATTTTAAAGAGTAAGGCTTGTGCATCTCAACACCACATTTTGGAGTCGCTGAAAAATTCATTAGAGAAAGCCTGGACTGAAATTGATCAGGAAGTCCAGCGGCGAACAGTCCTACGATTTCCGGATCGATTGAAGGCATGTGTGCAGGCTAAAGGAGGTTATATTGAATGAGGTGGGGTTCAAATGAATGCTTATATATTCAGCAATGTTAACACTTAATTGTACTTAATGGAAGTACGTCCTTTTGAAAATAACTGCTGAAATGTGTGCGTCACTTTACGATTGTCACCCTGTATAGAAATGTTGAACTGTGATTACTTTTGCAAAAAATTTATAAATGTATTTTTGGCGAATTTTTAAAGTTGCTGGTTAGACGAAAATAAGGTGCGTGCCGCATGCGAATCAAATAAATAATAAAAATAAAATTTAAATTTAATCAATGTTTTCGAAAAAATAAAAAAAAATTTAAACCTTACTATTTTGTCCCACCCTGTATTTCTACAACTTCGTTACTAAAAAATTAAAACATCTATAATTAATATGAATAAATATAAAAGAAAATATTAAAATTTCCAGAAAACCATAGCACAAACAAAAACACACAAACATCCGCTCTTTAAATAGCAATCAACTAATAATTAATTAATTAATAAATAAGAAAAAAAAAATAAATAAATAAAATTTCCAACGAAAACCACGATCACGATTGAATCTTTCTGAACAACAATTCAAATGATAAAACCGCGTATTAAAACAAAAATTAAGACGAATTAAAAGCTAAACAATTAGTTTATACTTAAACTATAATTTATTATATGAGCGCTATGAAAAAATCGTGAAATTTGTGATATAAAGTGAAACGATCACTCATGACTGTGGATCGTGGCAGTTGGAGTGATTCAACTTTACACTTTTAATAGTGAAAGAAATGAAGACAATGACGCTGAAGACGATGACGATGACACTGACAAGCAAATCGCAATGACTGACAGACAGAATCACTTACATAAGTGACTAAGTGACTTTGACACTCACAAATCGTGAGTCTCTTCTTTTAAATTTTCAACAAGAGAATTTATATTTTTTATACCAGACACTGACATTTTTTTTTTTTTTCAAGGTGAACTTGTTAATTTGCTTAATTTATTAATAATAGCATACATTTAATTTTCTTTTTCTTTTCTTTTTTTTATGTGTTACTAAATTTAAACTTTTTTTTTTTTGGAATTTTTGTGCACACTTTTTAATTTTTTACGCGTTTTTGTTTGTTTTTTTTTTTTTGTCGCTTCTACGTTTCACACAACAAACGGAAATATTAACGTATTATATTTTGTTAAAGAAAAAAGAAAACAAAACAAAAAGAATTCAAAAAATAATCTGAAAACTTTTTTCGCTGCGATCGTTTCGCCTGAATTTACGCTTTCGAACTAAACCGTTGCGTATGAATTTGTTGAAATTTATACCGACGCACGTAATTTGGGAGAATGATCACCGCTGGCCAAAGCCAACCAGCAAGCAGCAGTAGCAATAGTAAAGAAACTCATCGTAATGCGAAAAGAAAAAAACGAAAAAAACCGGTAAAAAAAAAACAAACACACAAGTTCGAATATTTTAGGTGATCTTCAAAGGCTTGGGGATGCTCTACCAAATGATTTTGATCGAACCTTTCAAAAACTCAAAGAAGTGGTTGACTATTTATAGGCAGTTTTCTTTCTTCATGACAAACAATACTCTATATAAACTTAACAAACGTCAGTGAGATATAACGGAAAAACGACACTGTCTCGACCGTGATAGCGCCCCGACCGTGACGACACTTTTCGACTTAAACCAAAATTTGTCTTGCTGGGGGCCACAGCCTGTGGCAGACGCAGACGCTATAAATATATCCACTCACAAACGAGTTTTTCTGTTGCGGATCCGCACGAGTTTCGATGTAGCAGAACTGTTAATTTCGAAAACGCAAGAGACCGCGTTTTTGCCGTATTGAATCTGCAACAGCTGATCTCATTTTATCTCTTTCTGTTCTTTGTGGCAAAAGTGTTAAAAAAAAAGAAAATTCCAAGAGGATGACTTCGTCTGACGAACAATGGGAGCGTTTTGCGCACGTAAAATCAGAAAAGCTGCTGCCAGATTGTCTTAGAAACATTTCATCACCAAAATTATAATTGTCTGTATGTAAATATTGAAAAAAAAAGTGCCGATTCTCATATGAATCAATGGGTTGCATTGTTGTATTTCTTTGTCTGTGTGTGCATACCTTAAAACGTAAAAAGCTCCAGTGGTGAAAGGCTTAGCTCTTTGTACGAGCTACCTCCAGTTGCTACAGTCTTCAATCTATTTTCAGATATTTTTTCTTTAGTATCTATTTGCAGTCTAACCAATATCCTTACTTTATACCACTCTTTCCCATGTCGTATTGGCGGTCCTAGGCAATTTAAGTTTACGCTAAATCGATCTCACATTTCCTTATAGTCGATTTTACTGGACTCGAAAGGCGATCGATTCGTTAGTCCCAATTCTCGACCAGTGTGCCAAAGATTTCGGCCGATATTCCGGCAATTCCAAGTTTGACTCTGAGCTCGTCTAACATCTCTGGTTTGTTGGCATAGCCTAACGACTTTACATAGCCCGAGAGAAAACAGTTCAGAGATGATAGATCGCACGATTTCGATGGCCATTTTTCAAAATAACGCGATTTCCGAATTTCGTCTTTAATAAGTCTATGGTTGCGGTCACTGAATGGCACGTAGCGCCGTTCTGTTAAAACCCCATCTTTCTCACATTCATGCGATGCAAATTCCGGTTTATCATCGCTCTATAGGGGTCGCCAAACAACGAAAAAAATTGGTCGAATGACGCCACCGGCATGAAAACCGCACCAACCAGTCAATTTTTGTGGATGCAGTGGTGACGACCTCGTTAGTCTAGTGGGTAGTGCTCTAGACTTTCATCCGGGAGGTTCGGATTCTATTCCCGTCTTCGTCTATTCACTATCAACATGAAGTGTATGAGAATTCTAAGGAATTGCACAAGTACACACCTTGGTTGGTAATGACAAAACTACGAAGCTGATAAAAAATTGCCACACCGCCGTTCGGAATCGGCATTAAACTGTAGGACCAACTATGTGGTATCACAATGGGCCGTTCAGACCTAAGTGTGCCACTCTAACCTAACCAAGTGGTGCCTTATGCAGTACATGTGAGTTTGTTGACGAGCTTTATCGCTGCAGATGATTTCGTGATGAAAATTCGAATCGGCGTCTTTTCCAGTCACCAATCTGAGAAATTTCGGCGTTGCAAATGGTGATACGGCTTCAGCTCGTGAGTTAATTTGATCTTGTATGCATGTGGGCCGAGATCCTTTCACAAAATTCGCCATAATGTTGTATGAGAGTCCTGATTTCTGCGCATGGCGTAGAATCGATATGCGTCGTTGGCAACAGTCGCACTTACGTCCGCAAATATTCTCAAAACTCTTTGCGTTTCTTCCATAATAGGCTTATTAACCTATTAAGGACGAGCGGGAACCAAAGTAGATGGATCAAGAAAATAACTTTGGAAAAAAATTGTTTTTGAACCTGGCTCAGAAACGGCTCAACGACAAGGTGCCATATGGCACCGTTAGGCATTACTGGGTTAATCACTTTTCGCGATTCCGGACCATCGGGCAAAATTGCTCGTGCTCGTTCCCTCTAACCACTCAAAGTAGAGATTAAAAAGAATTCACACATACCCAAAGCTTTAAGTTTTCCAAACTACAATGAAAGCTAACCAGCAAAACTGACTGATAGTAGGGTAAAAATATACAAAAGAACAATAACGAATCCAAAAAAAAAGAAGAAAAAACTCACGCAAGCGATTTTTCAGACACATGCTCGTTTGCATTCAAAACACTTCTCTTCTTTTGTCTTTTTCTAGATCGTAGAGAATTCAGACAAAAGCCAATAAAAAAAAAGAATAATAACAAAAAGCCGAAAGAGTAGAGTGCACAAAAATGTATCTTTAAAATATAAAAAGTAGCTTAGTTCAGCTCAGTGTATGGTCAGCGCACAAATGCCGGTAAAATCAACAAATACACACACACACACATACATACACATACGCACGCATACCAAACTGACCGGATGCGACTTTTGTTTACAATTGTTTGTTATGTGTGAGCGCGATCAAGACCAAATTTCAGCGATCGTTGTCATCACAACGCTTTCAGTTTACGAGATGTGTACATTTATTTTAGGTGATCTTTTTTTTTTTCTTTTATTTTGATCTAGTAAAACTGGATTCTTTGTTTTTTAATTTTCGGTTTACGCAAGCCTATGGAATGCATTTTTTCTTAATCACTTTGCGGATAATTTACAAAATTGTTGTTGCTGGTATTGTCGTGTTCTTGTGTATTAAAGTTAATTTTTTATTGCTTCACATTAATATCGAAGCCGGACATATTTGGCAAATGAGCAATTATCGTGTTTTACCAAAAACGAAATCATGATCAATTTGTTGTTGTTTGCTGTATTCGTAACTTCGGGTATTATTTACGAACTACATTTTTGCGGTTTATTTGCGTTAATTAAATACAATCGAGTCGAAAAATTTCATGCTAAAATGTCAAAAATTAATTTGTTGCTATTTGTTGAGAGTTTTTGAAAATATTATTAATTTTTTATGAATATGAAAGAAGAAAAAAAAGTTGGAACTCCTTCCCCTGCCTTATGACTTAACCGCAGTTGTTGTGGTTGTTGTTAAAGTGGCTGCCTACTTTATTCTGAAGACACCGAAGCGCCATATCCTCATTTACTAGTTTTGTATTTGTTAAAAAATTCAGATGAAATTTCCGCGGCAGTGATCAGAAAACCGCCCCTACTTTTCCATCTCTTAAGTTGTTAGAACCACTTCGCGAGATCTATAAACACTAGCAGCCTGAACCCTAATCTCAATACCGGAAACCTCATCAATAATGTTGAGAAAATGGTTCCCCAAAATAGCGTAATCCTAGCTCTTGCCAACACCGACCTAAAACATAAGAAGTGATTAATACTTTCCGTTGCATCCCTGTCATTACAGCCACGACAAAAGGAATTGTAAGGAATTTTGAGCCTGGCCGAATGGTTTCCCATTTTTTAGTGACCCGTGAGAACTGCGGTAATTTTTGTTATGTTAGGACGAGAGCAAACCTAGAACTAGTTTTATCCTATTAAAGTCGTATTTTGGCTACGTCTTTGACGATGTGACACCCGTGGTTAGCCTCCTCAACCTTCGATTTGAAATGGGCAAATAGTAGCCTTGACCTAACGACAGATTTCGCACCAGCAACTTTAAGCCATGATCCTTGCCCCGCCAACTCGTCTGCCTTAATATTACCCTTAATGTGAAAATCCATGGCTTGCGTTTGCGTACGACTGCTCGGCATTTGCGCACTATGAAAAACAACTCCAACGCTTGCGTTCTTCGGCGAAATATTCAATAAGCTAACTTCTCTCATTTTGAGAAAATATCTTCTTTTTTTTTTGCAGAAAGCCCAACAGCACTGAGTCGATACTCATCATCTGTTCATCTGATAGTCCCAGAAGAAACGAGATCTTTATTGCTATGGCGTCACTAGGAACTCCAACCAAACTCATCATGCTGTGTAGAATGGCCCGAGCGAACTCACATTGCGCCGCTAGGCTATTCGACGAGATATCCGAACCTTTCGCTTCCATCCAAGGATTTCGACAAGCCAATGCTCTATCGGACGACTTGTTTAATATATAAATCTTGAAAAGAGCGTCCGCTGTGCTGATGTATACACCAGTCGGTGTAGCACCCGATTTTTCAGCGACCTTATCAGCTTCTCACACATGCAGATGACATAGATATCCGTAGTAGATTGCGACCAAAAACAAATTAGAGAGTTTTTAGCGGGCTGGAGTGCGAAGCTGGATAACTGGGGCTCAAGATAAGTAAGCACAAGACCAAATACATGATCTGAAGTAGGGGCAACAGCACGCAGCATCAACTAGGCGAAAATGTCTCCGTTGGGCAATACCAACTAAAGTAAAGTTCGTCAAAATTTATGCCGTTACATTTGCCCAACTTTTTGCGTTTTAATGCAGCAATCTGGCACGTGAGGAAGACAATAGAGTTCGCTGCATGATTGGTTGGTTTATGTTTCAAATTTACAGCAGTCTACGCGTAGATCACAATTAGCGCCTTTGCGCCGTTTTTATACTACTACCACACCTAATGATAGATGGAATTAATATTGTCCTAAATCCACTTTGTAAAGTTAAGGTCGTTAAAGAGCTTGTTCGGTTTGACAGCCGAGAGGTCGGATAAGAATAGAAACTAATATCCTAGAGTTTTACTTCTTGCAACTGCAAACGACAGAATTTCCGCAACTTCTACAGAGTTTGTTAAAAGGTTTAAACTGCGTGAGACCCTATAGGCCAGTGAGCTGTAAAAACTGCGGTGAACGTGGCGGTATCTGCATGGTCCCTGGTGATAAGTTTCGGTTGACCGGTATCGTATACCAGCCAGGTCATACGGCAGTTATTGCATGATATGCGCGTCCTCCATCTATTGCTAGTTAAAGAAAGACAATATAGACTGATGCATTTCTTGACCGCGCCCAGAAGAACAGGTACCACTTCCGCATAGGTTAAATCAAGAGAGGCTCCTTTGCGCGCTAATTCGTCAGCTTTCTCATTTCTTAATCCACTGAGTTTCTCTCTGCACAGATTGGCTAGCTTTGAGTTGATGATATTGAAGTTTACTGCATATAAAAGCGTATAGTTCATTTTAGTTGTCAGCCGCATTCAAGTAAGTTATGGAGTTCCATCTTTAATGTTTCTGAAACCCATATCGACTATATACAATTTCTTCTCTGCATTCCATTACAAATTTAGAGGTAGTTGTGACAGATTCCAGAGCTCTAATAGTAGCTTGACTGTCTGTAAGAGTAGTTATCTTTAGTTTCACGCCTGGTATAGTTTGAGTCTCATTAGGCAGACGAAATGATTCTGAAATTGGAAGATACTCTGAGTAGAAGCCTTCCTCTTACCACAGTACAGTTTAAGCTCATCGGTATAGACCTTCATTTCAAATCTTCTAGTCGCCCGCCTTTTTCTCCAATCCGATCTGTATGGAAAGAAATCCGAAGGCGCTTTCTGAAATTCAGGGTAGCTGTTGGATAGTCTATTTGCAATGTTAGGAAGTATCGGTACCTGTGACAATATTAAGTCCGTTTTGTTTTGAGTCTGACTGCGTTGATTGATGCAATTGATCTGATATGTAAGTCTATAGGTATTAAGTACGTCAAGAGCGTTCACTGACCTCGACCCGACCCTAGTGCATCACCTGTACTAATGATACACGCTAATCTTTGTATCTCACCAAGCTTCAACTGATTATATTTTTTGTCTGTTTCTGACCACTATACTAGTAGGAGAAAATAGGTCGAACAACAGCTAGAAGAATAGAAAACATTATTATTTCAAAGATGCAAGTTATAAAAAAAAAGCAATAAATCTCAACTCGTGATAGATACTAGAAAATTTCCAAGAAAAACATCTTAAAAATTCTACGAAATTTTAAAAGAATTTTTTTCTAAAATTAATTTTTTTCTTAAATTTAAAAACTAAATGTGTGAATACAATATTTTTTCTTGCAAAAAAAAACAAAAAAAAAATAAAAGAACCTAAAAACAATGAAAACACTTTGTGCAAATGTCACATTTTTCTCGCCTCTTTGGAGCCAATGATAAGGGTCAGGGTCAAGTGTATCTGAGTGAGTGTGTGGGTGGGCGTTGGATAATATGAAGACTGTAGTTGTTGTTTTTGTATCTACATACATACACATGTATATTGTGGGCGTCTCGTGGCTAAACCAGAAATAATGTTGAAATAAAAATCGAATTCAATTTCGTTATTCTAATTTTAGATTTGTGACAAAGGTAAATGAGAAATGAAAAATTTGTAAATAAATAAACGAGTAGAGGAAGCTGCCGCCGCTTGCTGGTGGCTCTGTCTGGAATGTTGTGATTTGGTTTGTTGTTCTGGTAGATGATGGATAGCACCTGCTGCATAATATATGGGTAATGTTCTTTGTTTACATTGAAATTTGAGTTTTAACATATGGAAATAATTAATTAATTTTAATTTCCATTAATTCCAATTTCACTTTTGTTTAAGTGTTTTGCTAATTCAATTACTCGGGTAGATAAAGATGATGAAATTGGAGTTTTTCAATTAAGTTTTGCCAGTCGCGCTATTTTGTCGACTCACCTGCCGAAATCTTGCTATTTGTTTCCTATCGTCATGAGTTTTTCCCTAGCTGAGCATAAGGCAGGGGACTACTACGATTATTCTCGAAAGACCACGATGCTCTTTAGCTCAGCTCCTTCATGTCTTTATAGTCCTCTGGTAGACCCACCAGGTGAATTCTATTCTATCCAGGCTCAGAATTACAATTTTCATAGTGTTAATTTGTTAGTCAGAACTTGGCAACTTCGCGTTCAAGGTCACTCTCTCTGCTTGAGCCTTTTCCACACAACCAAAAGAAAATTGCAATATTTGGCGAATGCGGCTAACTATGAAATAACAGCATTTTTCCTCACTAATTCCTCAAAACAGTTTTTCTTTTATTTCTATATTCTTAAAACACTTTCCCGTTTATTTAAACACTGAGTTTTTTTCAAATAACACAAACAATTCACATGAAATAATAAAAATTTAAGAAAATTCACAAAATTTGAGAAAACACAAACTAAATCAAGTAAACCAAAGACTTTCAAACTGTTTTACTTCAAGCAAATACATACACCACACCAACAACAAACAGAGAAAACTGCTAAATAAATGAATCATTTTGACAGACATTGGAGAATAAAAATGAACGCTACTGAGAGAATTCACTTATGCCGGTGCTGCCAGATTATAAAAAATAAAAAAAAGTCGCTGTCACTGGTTGCCATGACTTTCTATTGGCGTTGTTTTATAAACAAATCCGACAAAAAAAAAAAAAATAAATACAAAATAAACAAAGCAGTAGAAATTTTAATATAATTTTCTTTAAATAAATACACATTCAAAAATAATTTTAAAAAAATGTTTCGCCGTGGTAAATTGGCATTTCTCAGCACCAAAGATGATCGTATTAAAATCATTAATGAACGCATTAATTTAACCGAAAAACATTTAATGGAAATGTGTTCCGCATTTGCAGAATGCACTCGAAAAATGGCAAAGTAATTAGTAAATTTGAATAATTACTAAAAATATCAAATACAAATCTAACTTTTTCATAGATATCGCGATGCCTATGATGAATTGGGTCAAAAAGCAAAAAACTATGCCACTGACGAGGAAATCAATGAAAGTCTCAGTGAGGGTATGAAAAGTTTTACAAATGCTGTCACCATTTTAGGTGATTACATGGATTTGCAAGTGCACCGCATGGAAATGAAGGTTGGAAAATATTGGATAGATTATGCTGAGGCATATTTTTTATATGAAAGTTTTACATTTTGTAGATTGTTAATGAACTTGCGCAATTTGAGAATCTCTGCAAGAGCACACGTGATAACTTACGCGTAGCGGTAATAGCACGCGATAAAGAGGTTTTGAAGCAACGGCAAATGCTCGAAATCAAATCAAAATTCTCAGCGAATAATGTGAGTGATATGATCGAGATTTAACTAATTTAATCTAGTAGATTACAGAAACTAAATTTTAATTATACAGGGTGACAATTGTAAAGTGACGCAAGTTTAATACTCTGCAGCAAGCTTTGCCATTTACCGTTACTTTAATTTAAAAAGCAAATTCATTCATCATTGGCTTTGCTTTTAATTTCATTTGAATTTTTGTTATTACATTTTGAAATTTCCATAAAAATGGACAAGGAAAATATTCGTCGTGAAATTATGAAATTTAATTTTGGCAAATTATAGTAGCCGTCAAATTGCAAAGGCTTTAAATTTGTCAAGTCGTACGGTAGACCGAGCTATTATTCGATATATTGAAACTGGGGGTTTCGGAGATAGAGACCGGGGAAAATTTTCAACAGTTGCCACTACTGGTTTAACAAAAAAAATTCGTAAACGAATCAAGCGAAATCCAAGGCGCTCAATGAGAAAAATCGCTAAGGAAGTGGGAGTAAACCGTGAAACAGTGCGAATCATTGCAAAATCAAAGCTTAATCTTAAGCCGTACAAGCTCCGAAAAGCTCAAGATCTGACACAAAAAAAGAAAGATTTGCGACTGCGAAGATGCAAGGCGTTGCTACGCTCCTCCGTGTTAAAAAATGTTGAAAATATCTTGTTTACAGATGAAAAAATTTTCACGGTTGAACAACATTTCAATGCGCAAAATGACCGAATGTGGCTAACATCATCATCGCTACAAAATAGGACTGTTGGCCGAGTTCAAAAGCCAGCTTCCGTTATGGTATGGGCTGGAGTTTCCGCTAATGCCAGAACCCCTCTAATATTCGTTGAAGAGGGTGTTAAAATTGACCAGGTTGTTTATCGGAACATTTTAAATGAACATGTTCTTCCCTGGGCCCAAGATACATTTGGAAATGAAAACTGGACTTTCCAGCAACATTTTGCACCTTCCCACATGGCAAAATTAACGCAAACCTGGATAAAAGACAATTTTTCTGGATTCATAACATCTCAAGAATGGCCACCATACTCCCCAGACTTGAATCCAATGGACTACTCTATTTGGAGTATTTTAGAGAGTAAGGCTTGTGCATCTCAACACCACAGTCTGGAGTCGCTGACAAATTAGAGAAAGCCTGGACTGAAATTGATCAGGAAGTCCTGCGGCGAACAGTCCTACGATTTCCGGATCGATTGAAGGCATGTGTGCAGGCTAAAGGAGGTTATATTGAATGAGGTGGGGTTCAAATGAATGCTTATATATTCAGCAATGTTAACACTTAATTGTACTTAATGGAAGTACGTACTTTTGAAGATAACTGCTGAAATGTGTGCGTCACTTTACGATTGTCACCTTGTATAACTTTTTTTTTTTAATTTTTTTTTCTCCGTTCAGAGAAATAAAAAAAACGGTAAATTTTTCGACGAAAGTACCAAAACTGATTACAGATAGCTAGATGAGATTTTACCGCTGCGATTCTCTTTCTAAAACCAGCTAGTCATCAATCATAACTAATATTCATGCAAAAATATTATTCTCTTTTTCTGAAAAGATCGTAATCATGTGTGGAATGATATTTTTTATTCTTCATATACTACATAACTTTCTCTCTCTGGTTGTCTCTTTCTCTTTTAACCCTTTAATAGTCCGCCGCCGATTCTGAGCTTCTCAAAGCAAAACTAGAAGTAAATCGCACCAATAAAGAGATCGATGAAATTATTAGTAATTTTGAAAAACGTAAATTATCAGATATCAAAATGATACTCACCGATTTCATATTGATATCGATTAAATATCATACGAAAGCTTTGGAAGCGTTATCAGCAAGTTACTATGATATTAGTAATATCGATGAGAAGAATGATTTTCATGAATTTCAAAAGCTAATGAAGACAAAAGAAGAACCGAAAACACGGAAAGCGGCATTGAAAAAAGGCTTAAGGTCACAATCAATGGAAAGTTTGGATAGAGATCAATTGCTGAGTCCAATAAAGCGAAAGAATCGCTTGTCACGTAGCAATAAAAATTTAGCAGGAAAAGGAGCAGACGCAGAAGAGGAGGAAGACGATGATGACGATGAAGAAGAAGTATGTAGATTTACATAGATTTAACAATTAAGCGATTAAGTCTTTGGATTAGTCAGATATTATTTCGATTAATTGAAAAATTGTATATTTTCTGATTAATTGGAAGTTTTAGATTTCTATCAATTGATTTTTTAAGCTTCTGACTAATCTAAAGACTTGATTTTTGATTAATGACAATCATTATGAATGTAGTTGTTGAGTAATTTGTCAAAATACTGATTAACTTAAAATTTTGATGATTAACTGATTAATCACATAAACCGATTGTAATTCTGATAATGCATAGAACACAAAGCATGACAACAGATGGCGTCTGCAGAAAATACTGTCGTGTTAACTACGAGTTGAACGCAATGAACGCGGCAACCACAGAACTTGCTTCCTCAACTAATTTTTTCTACATTTTAATTTTTCCACTTTATCCTATACTATTATACAAGCAATATTTATATATTTGTTTGTAATCGCGTTCTCGAAAACGTCTCTAGCATTTTCGATGAAATTTACAGTGTATTTAGCTAGGTCTCCTTTCTGAGAAAATTCATTTTCTCCGTATTTTCAAGCACAAAGCAACAAAACTTATCTTGCCCGCGCAATATGAATGATAATTTTGCCACAGAGATCACCTTCTCAATAGCCCAGGGGCTAGAGCGAAGGTATCTAACAACCTTGCTGGAGTGCATGAGTTCGGATCGTGCAATGTGGTCAGATTTTCTTAGTTTTTGTTCTTATACTTTTCAAGCTTATTTATGTAGATAAGTGCTGTCCCTTAGAAAACTCGAAAGACGTCGAGCAAAGCTCAAGTACTAAAATTTAAAACAGCACTGGTGCAGTGTTGCAGCCATGTGATCTAATAGTTAGAACGCAGCAGCGACACTGGCGCCCAATGGCAAGATGGCGTCTGCAACTTGCGACAAATTAATTTAGAAGCTATTTTGAGTGTATTTTGTACATATTTATTATTGTTTACATATATACATATCATATTTTGAAACAATAAAAAATTTAGTAATTTACAGAATTTAATGCAATTGGTCACTTAAATAATTTTTTTATCTTTCACTCAGTCACTTGTCAAAGTAGAATACATCTAATTCTGCGTCCACACGTGCAAGTAGAGAATACGTATTATATTCGAAAATTACTTGCAGTAGCAAATGTGTGAGTGTTTCAGTGAAAAAGTGTGAATGTGTTGAGTTTTTTGCACTTGCACGTGTGGACGTTGGATAAACGAACGACAGCTACAATTTTCGTCGTGTTCCAGTGGCGCAATCTCGCGGCCATAAGAATACACTAGCTTTAAGTTTTGACAGATGTAGTCGTGTCGCTGCCGCGTTGATTCTGTTCTAGCAATAAGTGTTGACAGTTGTCGTAATGTCGCTGTCGCATCCATTGTGTTCGGAGCATAAATAAACGGCAGCTACAATTGTCGCCGTGTTCCAGTGGCGCAACTCAGCGCTTTTCCCGCTGATTTTAGTGCTTTTTGAAAATTAAAATGCAGAAAAAAAGTGATTTAGCGCTCAGAGCGTTTTTTTTTTTTTAATTTAAAATATCTTCGAAAAATCGAAGAAATTTTCATTAACTAGAAGTATCAGATGTGTGCCTGTATCTGTGAAAAAGTTTAAATGTATTGAGTTTTCTCCCACTTTTATAAAGAAACAAATTTTACGCTCTTTTCAAGAAAACTCTTCATTTTAGCGGATTTTTAAAAACAAAAGTTGGCCACACTGCCATTATAATACATTAGTTTTAAGTTGTTGCCTGATGTAGTCGCATCGCTGCCGCGTTGATTCTGTTCTAACAATAAGTGTTGACAGTTGTAGCAATGTCGCTGCCGCATCCATTGTGTTCAGAGCATAAGTCAAAGAATTCAGTTAGATCCGTCAATTTAAGTAATACTTTAATTAAAGTATCAGAGCTTTCGATTAATTAGTAACCTGATTTAAGGTTAATAAAAAACCTAATCGAATAATTCAAAGAAACAATCGATTAACTAACTAGAATTCTGTTTCGGTAATCGATCAATAGGAATTGCAATAAATCATAGATATTTTCAAAATTTCAGGATGAATCTGAAGACAATACCAATGATGAAGATGATAATTCTGGGACAGTATCCGAAGATGATATAACTGAAAGTGTTTCTGAAGCAAAACCAGCAACAATAACGAAAACTAGTGGTGGCGCTGCTGTTGCCGGTGGTGGAGATGGTTTAAAGAAAACGATCAAAACAAAAGCACAAATAAAACAACCATTTAAAGCGATAGCAACAACGCATGTAAGAGTGCACAAGTTGCAGCAATTGCATCATGGGGGGAAATCCAAATAGAAACAGAAATACCGGCTTAAATCAGGCTAAATTAATTTATGCACCCCCTCACCCATACGAAATGAACAAATTGCAGCCGTTTCTGTTTACTACCTATAAATAAACAAACAAAAAAAAAACTTCTTAACTATTAACTATATATATATACAATATCAAACCAAACCAAAACTTATAAAAATTATACCTAATATACATGTAGATATTCAAGTCAAATACTCAAGCCAAACCGTTTGCTGCCAAATGTGGCATTGGTATACCGGCAATAAAGCGCAGCTCTATACAATTTGTAACGGCGGCCAATGAACCTAAAGCAGCAGTGATAGCTGCAGCTCGAAGTGATAACACTCAAATTGTTTTTGTTGGTGCTGCGGCTGGAGGTGGTGGTGGTGGTGGAGGAGGTGATGGTTTTGCTTCCAGTAGTAATCGCTTGGTAACAAAAAAAGTTGTTGAATCGAAGTATCACAAATTAAATGCTGCAGCTATTGATTATACAATAAACAACAAGGGAGTGACACTGAGACAACCGGGAAATGACATGGCAAATTTAATGGATTGATTTTGTGTACTTAATAAATAATTGAATTTAAATATAAATGAAGTCTTTATGCAAATTCTTTCTTCGTTTACTATTTTATTTATTATTAGTTTTATTATTACATGAATTGATTTTTTCTTTGTTTTTTGATTAAAGTATAAAGAGATACATGAAATAAATTAACAGCAAAGGAAGAAGAGCGTGTTCCATGCCATACTTTTTATACACAACTTAAGCCATGTAAATTTAATTCAAGTTTTGCTTTTTAATTTGTAATAATAATAGACAAAATTTAATTTTTCTTTTTTGAGTGCAAATTACTTTTCCTTAAATGAGCACTTGGAATTGCTTAAAACATAAACTAAATCTCTTCATTAGCTTACAAATTAAACTACAATTCATTCAACAAATATCAAAGAAACTAAAAAAAAAATTTAATTAGTTTTAGTGCCAAATACAAGAATGTATTCTTTATGGCCTTCCGTTGCATTTTTCTTTTGATTATGTTTTTTTATATTATATATGAAGGTGCGCATGCATTTTGCATTAATTTATGTTTTATGTAGGTATGTAAATTGTTTTCTTTTTTTTTTATAAAATTTTTATTATTAAACTAGGGGCTGTGTGTGTTGGATTTGTTGTTGTTGGTGTGTAAAATGATATTTTACATTTTTTCTGTAGTTGAAAATATGTTGCAGAACTTTCATTTTTTTTTGTTTGTTTAAAATTCATTTCTTGTTTGTTGTTTTCATTTCCAGCCTCTTTGGGTTTTGCATTCGCTGTTTACTTTTCTGGTCCTTCTACTCCCGCCTGATTCATAAGATCGGCAATACTCTTCTCCAGATCATCTATTCGATTGCCCATATCATCGATACGTGTTATGATTTGATCGGACATGGTTTGAAATTTATCTTGCACGTTTTGTAGGAGATTTTGAACCTGCAGTAACAAAAAAAAAAAAAGAGAAATATAATAATTAAAAAAATGTATATTGTAATAATGTATATGTAAACAAATGACATAAGCAAAAATAACATAAGACCATTCCATAAAGTATCGACTGAAAGTTATTCCCGTTGGGAAATGATTTGCCAACACGAATACATAAGAAATGGCATTTCTAATTCCGAAGAATTCGAAGATAGGGTAGCCAAGCATTCGAAAAAAGAGTTCGAATAAAAAAATCAGCTGTTGTATGTCAACAGTGAAAAGAAAAATTATTAAAAATTTCAAGAAAATATAAAAATTAATCAAAAATAAGCGTTTTTGGTGCAATAATCTATAAAAAAAAATGGATTCTACTGCAGCATCGGTATTTTTAGTAGAGGAAGAGACTGAGTGTCATAACAGATGCTTAAAAATGAGACGCAATCTGTTAAGGTTAATGCTTGCAATCCTCTTTATATGGGACAACTGATCGTGAGCCTGCTCTATATACACAAGTATAAATACCAATTGATTCTTTCTCTTAGGTTTCTGAAGAATTTCAGGCAACAAGAGAGACGCATTAAAGTACGTACTAAATGTAGTAAAGGATAAACTTGGGCCAAGTTGAAAACAGGGAGTTACAGTTTTGAAACACGTTGTGGATGTTTTGCGATTTCTGTCTGAGGGCGGATATCAGCATAGTGTTGAAGAAGATCAGGAAGTTGGAATGGCACAGCCAACGATGACGAAAACAATAAAACGGAGCTGGAATATTTTATAAACGAAGCTTTGCGCAATGTGAATCGAGGTGGGCACGAGTAATAAAGAAGAAATGATGGCTAAAATAGATTTCTATGGAAGAACGCGATTTCCTGCCGTCGTAATGTGCCTAACACTCTTTTCACATGTTTTCTCAGAAGCTATAGACATTTGATTTCGTTTTGTCTGGGAAGTCTTACGAGCGTTTGCAGTGGTTTTGTTGATGCGCTTCTTTTTCTTGTCGAAAAAAATAATCGAAAAAGGGGTTGAAAAAAAGAAGAGAATTTTAAAAAAATCGGGATCGAAAAAAGTAGTATAAAGAAGCATTATGTACAACCAATAAGGATCTGGGATCCTCTACTAGAAAAAATAAGCGGGTTTAGACTATCTAAAATTCTAGAAGTTGAAGGAGTTCCAGATTCAGATTCAAAATCTATTGCCGAATAAAATATCGGGATGTGGAAAAACGTGAGTAGAGAGTAGTACTCATTACACTGAAAATATATGGTTTTCGACAAGTGGGCGTGGCATCTGCCATACAAAATAAAATAAGCAAAACGGTATATCTCGAGGACAATGAAATCTCGCAGACGCTCTGAGATTCACAATACAGATAACTGAACATTAATTAGGAGGGATTAAGTAAGTGAGCGTGGTAGAAGGAAGAAGCAAAACATGCAACAAAACTAAAGTATATGGTGAAATTAATTCTTAGAATTTTTGCACTATTGAAAACGTTATCTCAATCCAAAGTATATTGACTATGCATATTTGGGTTTCTCAAACTATTACTACATATGTATAAATGAAATATTAACTTTAGAAAGCTGGTAACTTATAAATTCTATGACGCTCGTCGTATTTTGTAAACAAAGTACTACATTTATCTGTAACTAAGGTTCTACTCTGTTGGAGAGTATAGAATTCTAAAATCTAAAGCGATGTAAATGTGAAAATAATAAAAATAATTAATGTTAAGCTCAAATCTACCTCATGCATCTATAATTCATCTGTCATATAATAAAAGTAGGCGTCTACTACTTTGTTGTTGTATGGAATATATACAGCATTTTGGCATATCTTTTAGGCAACCTTTCTTGACTATGTACCTGCAGCAACAAGCCACTGAATACCGCCAAAAGGAAATATACATATATACATGAACTACTCATAAGGCTCAATCTTTTTTCATGACTAAACGCTGACATGACTTGGTATAGGGTATCGCTATATTGTTTCTTTGTTCATTAACATCAATTACACATAATTCTGATAGTTAACTATTGCGCTGCATTTTTTCTGTTTTCGCGTATTAAAGTGAATTACCAGTCGCGGGAGGGAGTGGCTTTTGTTCTTGCTTGCAGCCCTACAAAAATTGTGTTGAAACTTAAAACTGCTTTTTAACACACCAACCAATTTAAACAAATTTCCGTTGAATTTTTTTCTCTTTTCATACTCACATAAATTGTTAATTCCTGCATATTCTTTGGATCCGCATTGCTGTTCAGCGAGTAATTCTGATCCAAATCGCTGTCCATATCGTTCTTTAAATCAGTCATTTTGTTATTTGTGTCTGTTTTGTTTGTTGCTTTGCAAGATTTTTTTGTTTAAGTAGAAAAAAAAGAATATTTTGTTAGGTACAAAAAAAAGGCGAAACTATTTGCGCTGAAAATTCACTCTATTTTTCAAGTTGCAGACACAACAAAAATGCAAAAACGTCTGACAACAAGAAGGAGGAATTGTAGATGACAGGGTTTGCCTGGGTTTTGTTGTTTGTATAGCGGCCGGGGTTGCTGTGATTCGTTTGTGTTATTTGTTATTTAGAACGATTTTGTGTAACTATGGCAATTAGGGTTGTTTTTCATACCTCAGGTTGTAAACAGTGCTGCCAAGCTTGCAAAAATCTGTATCTGAAAACTGTGTCGTGCATTGATGCGTGTCGACACAAGCTATTAAAGTTGAAGTTTTATGACGAAAACTGAATGAAGCTTTGTGTCAGTCTTGTTTTGATCGACTTTTTGGTGCTTTGTTGAAACAAAACGATAATGTAAAAGCTCAGTTTTTTCCAGACACAATGATATTTTTATTTCACGTACGACTGTCAATATTACTGATTCAGTTAAACAGATTTTTCTGCACAAGAATACTTACATGGAATCTATCTTTTTTTTTTTACAACGTGAATATTGATTTATATTTTAAATGAAAAATATGCAGTGCCCTTTATCGTAAAAATCTTTTAATTTGTTGTTTTATGACATTTTGTCCAAAGTTCTTACTTCGTGAACATAAATACTTGTATTTACCTATCTTTTCGTATGCATTTTAAAACTAAACTAAACTTAAAACTTCTTGATATAAAATTGTACAAAAAAAAAAAAAATGTTCACTAACAAGAGCAAATAACTTTTCTTCAAAAGATTACATTTTATGTCAATGCAATTCACTTTTTGGTGTTAAGCACATACCAAACGTGCTCAAATATAGAAATAGCTGAACTAATTGTGTTGCTTCTTTGAATTATGATAAAAACGTAAAGCTACGTTGTAGTTTGTTTTGTATTCATTTTGATTTCGGCTACATAATGCCAGGACGCTTCAATGAACGAAATCAGCACATTGGCTGTTTGACAGTTCGTGCTCGCTCTTAATGTCGTACGCCTCAAGTTTTCTTTGAAAATATGAAGGAAAATATGAAATTCTAATATTTTCGCTTAAGCTTACGTATATGATCCCAATTGTTCCTGTATTATATTGAAGCTCATGTCCTTTCTATGTGTTGAATTGTCCTTATCATTTAAATTTTATTTGGTTCACTGGTGGTGATTTGAGGAGACTACGTTTGCGTTTGGGTATCTTTGCAGAGCATTTAGAAAATAAAAATCGTGCTGGAATTGATATTCGTAAGCTACGTTTCCACAATGTTCCAAGAAGTCCCTTTGATTTTTTCAACCACTTTCGAGAAGGAGGTGAAGCGAAGAAATATTACTGTCACTCCTTTTTTCTTCTTAATCCTACATGATAACCGATAAAATATATATACGTTTCGAGTTCCCCTGATTCCAAATATGTTCATTTTATTTTCTTTTTTACCGTTTTTCTAAAAATTTTTCCTTTTCCCTGCTTAGCGTTTTTTCCCCCCCAATTTTTAATGCCTTTTTTCTAAGTAATAAATTTTGTGTTTTTTTACCCATTGCGGCTTTTTAATCTTAAATTAATTTTAATGGCCTATATTTCGGGAATGAAATTATTAGCACTGATGGAAATGTGAATTGTCAAAATGATTTCATAAGCCCACAGAACGAGAAAATCTTCTAAAAATCCGGTCCGTCATTTTCTATTGATGAAACGACCGACAAAGCTGAACGTCATGATACCAAAGTCTTTGTTAGCCCATTGGTTGAAAACAAAAGTGGGTATATTTTAGCTATAGAAATATTGGAAAACGTCAATGCATCTGCAAAGTTTTTTTCACGACTAAAGCCGCAATATATATATGAAAAACATACCGACTTGTTGCCTCACTAAAACTCCATTTTTTTTTTTTGGGAAATGGATCGTCTCCAGATGGGCAACAGCTAGATACGTTTTTTGTGTATTCATACCGCTCAGCCGATACCAAAGCTACGCGTTGCGGTGCTTCAGTACTCTGTGCATTGTTTCGTTTTAATTTTATCACTAGTTGAAGGTCAGATTTCGAGTAATTTATGAACAAAAATTATTTCGGGAGATATTAAAATTATTTGCGACAATTTTAACTGTTAATAAAAAATATTTGCAGTTGTTTGTTGGAGTTGAAAAAGTACTAGGAAGTAAGGAATTGATTATATTTTACATTTATGCAAATTAAATACATTATAATATTTTACTTTTCCATTTATCGGGACTATAAGCTTTTTAATAGACCACCTATTTGCTCATCTCGAGCAAAAATAATAACTCCAATTCGATTTTCGACTTCATTCCCGAGTTTTATACATTAAAGTTAACCAATCCTCATATTTTTTAATGCTGAAAAAATTTTTCTTTAAATAAGTTTCAAGTACTTAAAATATAAGTTTTTATATATTGAAAGATGTAAAACGCTTTTTAATCCATTTATTTGAAAACAAACTCACTTACAATATTTGCGCCTTTTTCCAAATTTATGATGTTTTTTTTAGAGTCTTTATTTTCCTTTTTTGCAATTTTATTGTACCCTTTTCCTAGTTTTTAGGTTCACAAAATCCTCTCCCTGATCATCACTAAACAAATGTATGAATCTGTTAGGCCGAGTGCATATATACTTTATTTGTTTCAATATTCGTGTCATCCACCCTATAACTGTATGCTCTACTCTCCGTTAGATGGCAGTGCAGCTGAAGAAAAAATCAGTTTGTGCAATTGAAACTGAAAATTAAAAGTGAAAAAGTGCAAGTGATCTACAATAAAACGCGTTAAAAATAAATTTAAAGTTAACCAAAAAAGAAAAAGAATTGAAAAAAACTTTCTAAAACTATTTTAGGAAAATGTGCAACTAAAATTATAATAAAAGCGAAAGAAGAAATAAAGAAAATAAGTAAATAAAATAAATCTTCTCAATTCTAATCAGTCACCGCCATTTTAGTGCTTAGTGGAGGAGCTCCCTGCATTCGCGGAAGTCTCTGCTGCTCGTGTCGGCGCGTGTGTAATTGAATGAAATCGCGATGTTTTTAATGCGGCAGGTGGCAGATTAAGTATTTTATTCAATAGATTTACGTGTGTGTGCAATGAAATTATGATCTTGAAAATTAATTGTGAAAAGTGCGTATTTCTCAGTAAACGAATTTAATTAGATTGAACTTAACCTCGATTCATTAAATTTGGTAAGTACAAACACACTTTAATTTTTGTGTTATATTTAGTGAACTATTACGATTGTTGTTGTTATTTTATTAACAAATATAATATGAAAGAAAATCTACACAACAACGAATATGATAAGGATTTAGTTAATGATATACAAACAGCATGAAAATATATTGCCTGCGTTTGCACATATAAACAATATAAACATACACACGCACACATAAATATATTTAAGTGTGAATTAAATTTATTGGCCACAATTCAAATTCTTTCCCCTCAGCTACCCCATCATACACATACACACACACACGTACAATAAATGTGCAATTCCTTAGCTGCTCTTATGAGCAGTATATAATATTATTTCCTTCTTTTTTTTCTACTTCTACTGTTACTTCCTCTTCCGTTTCTGCTTTTGGTTTCTTTGCTTCTTTTACTATGTTGTCGTCTGATCCTATAATGTTTTATTTAAACTTCTTTGAAAACGGAAACGGAAGCTTTCTACCTGAAACTGAAGCTGAAGCTGCGTCATGTTTATGTTGTCATGCGATTGTGGCTGTTGTTGTTGTTGTTGCTGTTTCTATTCCTGTTGGCATTTTGAATTGGTGCTGTTATAAGAACAAAGATTATTTATATGTTTGTTTTATTGTTGTTGTTGTAGTTAGTTTTTTTCCTAGGTAAATAAATAAACAAGAATAACAACAAAAACAACAATAATAACAATAATGAAAATAACACGGGTCACGAGAGTATTTTCCGGTATTCTTACTCAAAACTGTATCCATGTGTGTGCACAAGTGTGAGTGCATATGTGTAGGTATATGCGTCATATTGAATTGGATTTCTATTTTGGTTTTTTTGTTTTTGTAGTTTTTTTTGGGATTTCTCCGCATGCTGCGAATATAAATAGCGACGGTTTTAGCCTTCTCTAAATCTCAGGAAACCTAAAGTGGCTAAAACAATGTGCGTGTGTGTGTTCACAATATATGTAGTTTCACATAAATCAGCTGATTGTGTGCGTGTGTCCCTGTATGCGTGCGTTTATGTGGTTGTGAGTGTGTTGGTGTTATAGTGATATTTTATTGAAAATGAATGGAAATGTGAAAGGAAACGGATGTGAACGCACCGCTCCACATATCCAACTAAAAAGTGTGAAAAAGTGTCAAAGGATAAGTATTTTGTATTTTGTGTCCCTTAATTAGGATATTTATCAAAATTTAATCTTGTGACAGGTATTTTGTAAAGATTTTGTTTGTGGTTGGGTTTTTGGTTTTCTGAGAATGTATATTGCATGTGTGCGTGTCTATAATGTATGTATGTATAGGTGTGTGTGTGTACTGATATACAAATTGATAGCTATTGTATAATAGTAAAAGAATTTAAAGTACAGATAAACCAAAAGCATCTTAAGTTATTGGCAGAAAAGTTGGAAAACTATTAAATGTTATCATCAAACATGGGATCATAAGCTGATGGTGATAAATATCACACTCATATATCTGTGGCAACATATTAAAGGAGCTTACGTTGAGATAAGCTAAACATAGATTTTTTTATTACATTAAAATTATATAAAATTTTAACTATTTTTTCGATAAAACTTTTACCAATCTGTGCATTTTTAGATAAATTAGAGACTGTTTTTAGAAAACAATTTTAGACATATTTGACGGCTCCCCTCTGGTCGTAACACAACGTAATAAAACGTTTAGCCCCCCCCCCATTTTAAAGCATTTCAAATAGCGTGCATTCTTGATATCACTTATAGAATATTCAAATATTACTTGCTAATGTTTTCTACATTAATAATTCTAGTTTACAGTTTTTTCACTTTTTTTTCGAATTTTTTAACTTTAAAAATCGTATCTCGAGCTAGAAATATACGTTCTTGATACGAAAAATATTGAGATGACAAACAAACGTATCTAAACGGATCTTTAATTGGCTAAGTGATTCAAAATATCGATGAAAATTAAATTAAATTTTACTGCTGACTTTGTGACCACGGCAAAGAAAACGATTAAAAAAAAACTCATTCTTCAGGTTAGTTTAATTTTTTTCCTAGACTTTTTCATCGTTTTCTCTAATTTTTCCGTGGCCATAGAACTACCAATAAAGTTTTATTTTTTTCGAAATCTGAGCTATTTTCATCGATATTTTTTGAATCGGCTAACCAATTAAAAATCCGATTATATATGTTTGCCATCTCAATAGGTTTTATTTGGTATCAAGAACGACCGGCTGGAGATGTGATTTTTAAAGTATAAAAAAGTCGAAAAAATTAAAAAATTACAATATCTCAAAAACGGATTCATAAAAAATTTTACGTTGATTTTCGCATTTAGCGGGAGAAAATCTATAAAACAGCGACGTTTCATCAAATGCATATGAAAAAAATTTCATTTTATAACCAAGTGAAACTTTGAACACATCTGTATTTGATCGTTGTTACGTAATGCAGTTGATGACCCCTCCCTCCACATATAACACTTTGTAAATAATCGTCCGACCCCTCTCCCCCCCCCCCCCGCGCGTCACGTAATATATGAATGGCCCCTAAGCTCCTATAATATATTGGCACAGATATATGCACAGAAGAGGCACACTATTTAACCTATCAAATGGATTTCCCTCGAGTACTGTTTAGAGCAGCATTTTCTCCCAGCAATCCGAGTTAACAATGTCCTGCAGGAGAATCTACTAAAATTAGGAAAATATCTACCTTCTTTTGAGGCTATATCCCCTAGAGGTTAGCTTTCAGTGATTTGTTCTGAAGCTAAACTCTGATCAGTACTCAGATCAGCATTTTCTATTTGCGGTATAAAAGAGTCAATTGGTTCGAAATTTGTAATAGTGCCACGTTGAAGCCAAAGTGAGAAATAAGAGGAGCTTTTCAAAATCTTCAAAACAGAAGTGTCACTTCTTTATTTTAATATAATTTTTTTTATGGCTCAATAATAGAAAACCACTCAGAAAAAAGCAACGGATTCCACCTATACAAATCTTTACCAAAATTTTGAAGAACCTACTTTTTTCCTTCAACGAAAATAATTAAAATAATTTATTTAGAAATAAACCGATTTCGGTATTCAGAAACAGTTTAATAAATGGATAAAAAGGAATGTGAAAACGGAGACTCTTCCGAAAAAAATATGATAAAATGTAAAGTTTCATCATCATCATCATAGTTGTTAACATGACAATTCTAGTTGAGCCGTGGCCTCCTACAGTTTTTGCCACCACTCTCTAATTTTATAAACCAATTTCATTGGCGTCTTTAAATGGCCATTCTTATTACATAGTCAGAAACTTGATGTAGTCGGTGATTTTAGGTTAGGTTTAGAGGGATGTGCTCAGAAAGACTGAGCGTCCACGGGGGCCAAAAATTGGACCATTACGATGTCGCTATGCATTCGGAATTCTGATTTTAATATCGTATCGGGCGAAATGCCCCGCATTCATCGTTATGTCGTTTTCTATACGTTCCGTCTTCCTGTATAAAAATGCCGAGGATTCTTTTTAATATTTTTCTCTCGAAGCGTCCCAATTTGTCAATGCCATTTTTTGTCATCTCTCAAGCTTCAACGGCATATGTAATTGAAGAGCGAATTTTTGTTTTGTACATCTTCAATTTTGTTGTTTTTGTTATAAACCTTAGTTTGAATTGGATTCTTTTGTTAATTTCGCGCTCGCTCGTCGCTGCGGTGTTGAATGTCGAACCAAGATACTTAAATGTTTCTTTTCTCAGTTTTTTTATTTGTTCTTTTACTTCGTTTAAGGACGTTTGGGTTATTTCTGGTTCTGTAGTGGTATAAATTGATCTCTTCAGTAATGGTTGATGTCTGTAATAGTTTGCCCATATTTTTGAACGTCGTTTTTATTTTGCCTTGCTCGTCTCGCCTTGCACAAACCGGAGCGTTGAAATCTTGTCTAATGTTTTTAGCTTCTGAGACGTACAGTTTAAAAACTGTGTATTCTAATTAAATCGGGTTTTTTTTTCGTAAATGGATCCGTTTTCATTACGTACGATAGTTCTTTAATATTGAATAAATATGAAATTGTATATTCTTCTCCGGGCAATGCCAGGTACAAATACATACCACAAAACTACTTTAATAAATTAATTATTTTGATCATTCCGATTGTATTCAAATTAATTGCTGTTCACTTACTGCTCACTATTGCCATTCATTAGAGACAATACTGTTTACAGTTGATTTCAACACTTCGCACTTCAAACACACTGCAGTATAAAAATGGCATTACCACTGCGCAGAAAAATATCAAATTTTATATTAAAGTCTGAAATGACTTTGTCATATTGTCTCGGTTTACTACCTTACAAATACAGCGATATCACCAGGGTATATAAAAAATTCAAGACAGCTTTGATTTTCAATATCTGCCTGGTAATTACAATTCTAGCGTTACTTTGCATATTTTTACCAAGAGAAATTCAAGACCTGGAAGCACTGGGCAATTACGTGAAAACGCCATTAAATAATTTCATCCAATACATTCATGGTTTAGTAGTCCTCACTGCGCTCATTGTTACCGTCTTCAAACATTGGATTGGATATAAACCATTGATGCATGTCTCCAATGAACTCATTGCTATAAAATTTGATTACTTTGAGAAGTATTCAGAGATAGAAACGAATTGCGTGCGCTATGATAATTATATAATAATCAAAGGCTTATTGTATCTGCTACGTAATGTATCGATTATATTAAGTTGTTACGGAGTAATGGTAACATTGAATATTAATTTTGTTGTAGTCAGATTTGTGTTCACTTTGCTAGTGAATATTTTAATGTTAATCGATATACATTTCTTTTCGGCTATATTATATATATATCGTTGTATATGGGTCCTCAATAGACAACTTGAGATTATGGACGCAGAAATAGGTCGACGAAAGTTACGCCCTCACAATAATTTCCCACCGCCATTGCATTCGAAACAGATGTGGATGCAACGTCATTGCGATTTAGCCGATAAAATAGATATGATACAGGGTGTTTATATGCGTCTGCTACGCAGTACCGAACGTCTTACAGCACTCTACGATTGGCAGACTTTTTTTCTAATTGCTATAATAGTTAGCTCTAATGTTCAGACTTTATTTTATGCGAGTGTTGTTTGGGGTGGCAGAATAAAATCAATGCATTTTTTTGAAATTTTTTATTTTCTACAAATGTTTTTTGTAAATCTGGCTGATTTCTGGTTGTCAATAACGGTGTTTGAGGTAACCATACAGGCGGCGAATAGAACGACAGTTATTTTGGAATGTTTTAATCGATATTCAGACTTAGATGTGCGTCTACTAAATAGTGTAAGTTAAATTCTTGAAAAGAGAATATGATTTCTTTTAATCCTTGACTATTTTCAGCTAGAGAAATTTGCTACACTCTGCTGCAGCAGTAAGCTACGATTTCATATATGTGGGTTTTTCGATTTGAATCATGAAACTGGATTTAATGTAGTCAAAACAATAATATTATATTCCATATTTGTGCTACAATATGATTTAATGAAAGTTTAATAGGTCCCTACTACACCGATTACTAATTAAAATGCTTCATTTCTCACTATTGAAAATGCTATCTACTAGTTTTAATTGAAGCAACTAACCATGCGTAAGTAATTGACATTTCACGATTGACTTACTGTCAGTTTGTTTAAAAATAAGAAGAAAAAAACTAACATAATGAAAATTATGTAAAATCCTTTCTCGAACAGTCAAACAGTTACAAATTAGTTCAACTGCGTCCTTCTTGCTTTTGGTCACAGAGTAAATAAAGAGTGCGGACGAAAAAATTGTAATATAGAAAAATCAAAAAATCAAGTAAACCGTGAATCCAAATTTTGTTTATTATTATATTGAAAACAAATTAATTATAATTCTTTGTTTTTAAGAAAGTTTAGAACTTTTTCCGGAATTCCCTCCCCCTTCATCAAGGTCTTTATGGCGCTTTCATTAATATTTTTGGAAGCTGCAGTCCACTTAATCTCAAATTCCCTTATGTCCTTCAATACACATTTCGTCTCCTTCAGTTTCCGCTTAATAAAGCACAATAACGTTCCACTGGCCTCAGCTCTGCACTGTTGGGCGGATTAGCCTAGGAACAATACTGAAATTATTGCTGATATTCCTCTCCATCGTCCATTCCATTTCCATAGTGGCATGATGCCGGATCGGGCCAAAAGAAGTTGAATACTTTATGCTCCATTACTAAATGATTTTAACTTCTTTTGGAAGCATTTAGCAATATAAATATCCATGTCGATTGACCCTGAAGTTACAAACGACTGGCTTTTTTACCCCAGCTGCTTATGGCCTGCCACACGAAAAATTTCTTACGGAACTTGGATTTTTTTTGGGTTCTGTACTTTTCTGGAACAATTCCCCGCTGATCTGCTACGCAAAAATCGTTGCCTGGAAGCTGCGAAAATTTCGCCACTGCACATGTTTCGTCATCTATGAACCAACACTGAAGTTTTGTTACAAAGTTTGTCTGCAATTTTTTTTTTCTATTTCTTGCTCCGTTATTTTTCGTAGTATTCTGATCTGGGGCTTTCAGAACTTTGTACGATTCAAATCCATCTTCACTTTTCACTTTTGCGGAGGACAAATGATTCAGAGCAGCTGCATTTTTGAGTTAATTTTCTACCCGAAGCATTTGGATTTTTATGAAAAATGCCTTTGACACGTTTATGGTAGCTCTGTATAGGTCTCCCGGTCCACATTTTCTGCCAGATCTCACCTTTCGACCAACGTTTTCATTGTCTTTAAAGTTATTCAAAGCCCGGCTAACAGTTTGGCAAGACACTTTAAAACCGAAGACGATGATATCCACTTTTTTGATCGGACATTTCTAACAAAACTACAAGTAATATTATTTTTTCGTGCGCACTCCTTATGCTTCATCTGCAACCTTTCAGTGACGGCGCTTGTCGTTTGTCAGCAAAGGAATTCAAGTGTACATACAACCGTACAAGTAAGCCATGTAGCTAGCTGTCTATACGTTAATGTCTCGTTGAGTGTATGTTTCAAACCGTCTCAAGTCCTCCAGTTTTTTCTTTTTTTATTCTTTAAATTACATTGTCGCCAGCATTTTTAGCGTCCTTGATGTCGTTCTCTTCTCTTTCAATGCCTTCATCATTTACCTGTGTTCTTTTTATGTCTATCTGCCTGTGTGTGTGTGTGTGTGTGTGTATGTGTTTTTGTATGCCTTATTCTCCTTTGTCATTGTCAATTCAATTTCTGGAGCGCCTTAGTTTGCCACTGGTGCGGTAAGTTGGGCACGACAGACTTTAAGAATATAGCTACACTCAGCTACATACACACCTACACATATACATGCATAAGTATTCGTCCTTGCTTATACCGACTTTGTGGTGATGGTCGACCGACGTTGTTGTTGTTGTTGTCGTTTCTGAAGCTGATGGTTGATATTCTTTGGTTTTAGTTAAATTAAGTGAAATAATGGAAATTTCTTCAGTCAGTGACTCTCGAACGTCGCGCTTCAAATTAAAGAGATTTCAGGGCATTTTTCGTTTGATTAAGATTTTAAGCTTAACTTTTCTGGTTTCTATTTTTTAAGTATATTTAATCTTTCTCTTTTCCTCTGTACTTAACTATTCTATGATGTAGTATTAATTAGGTTTTTTCTTCTTTTTCTCTCCATTTTGTCGTTTTTTTTTCAATGTTTCTGTACCAACTTTAGAATCTATTTAAAGCTTATTTCAATCTTTAAATTTTCATTCATTTGCAAAAGGATAATCGAAGGATATATATTTATATATTTTTCTGTTTGTGTTCTTCTGTTTTGCTCATGGCGTCCACATTTACCTTTCCATTTTATTTTTTGTTGCTTTAAATTTTTTTTATTGTGCAACCAAAAACTAAATTAGTACGCCACATGTTTTTATGTTTCCAAGTACACAAACACACTCAGAAACACACAGACTCATGTAAAAAAAAAAGAAGAAAACTTTATGTAACCTGCAGCTTTGAAAAAGTTCATAGCATTTTTCTTCAATATCCTTTTCATTATTTTTCCTTCGCTTTGAACTGAAATTAACAGAAAATATAAAAATTCAAGGCTTGTGTATACAGTGATTGAAATTGGTTTAGTTTCAGAAAGATGTCATAAGAGTTTTTAATTTATTTTGTTGAAAACTATTTTATGAATATTTTTCTTCGAATTGAAACTCTTGTCCTTTGAATTTCATTTGTGTAACATGCTAGGGCCAACAATCTGAACAGTGATTAAATATTTGTGTGCCAGCAAGAATTTCTTAACCCATAGTTAAATTTAAGATACTGTGAGAAAAACAGAACAGAAATGAGAGATGTCTCAGAAAGGAAAAGGCTCAAAAAACCACAATTGTCTTTACGAAATAGAATTCAATTTCCAATTCAATATCTCAAAAACATGAAAGGTCATCTAAGGTTGGATATTACCTGCAATTATTTACAAGTTGCTGTAGCTATATTTCTATCACTGTATTTATACACAGACTTGTGTAACAAAAAGAAAGAATTAAGTAGTTGGGAAATGTATATTTCTTTTCTTTTTTTTTGCTGAAGGCCAAAAGAATCTTGTAATGTTTGTAGATAAGTCTACGTAAATATAAAATATATTAATTTATGGTCGATTGTTGAATTTATATTTTTCGAAAACAAATTGTAAAAATAAAACGCTAAACAAAAAGTATTTAGACGCAGTGTAAGGTTCTTATATGTAAGAAATTTCGAAGTAATTGGGTAAACAATAGTTACCAGTACAAGTACCAGTACAATTATCAGTACAAGTAACAGTACAATTATCAGTACAAGTAACAGTGCAAATATCAGTATAAGTGCCAGTACAAGTACCAGAACAAGTACGAGTACCAGTACAAGTACCAGTACGAGTAGCAGTTCAAATACCTGCACAAGTACCAGAAGAAGTAGCAGTGCAAATACCTGTACAAGTACCAGTACCAGTACTAGTACCAGTACCAGTACCAGTACCAGTACCAGTACCAGTACCAGTACCAGTACCAGTACCAGTACCAGTACCAGTACCAGTACCAGTACCAGTACCAGTACCAGTACCAGTACCAGTACCAGTACCAGTACCAGTACCAGTACCAGTACCAGTACCAGTACCAGTACCAGTACCAGTACCAGTACCAGTACCAGTACCAGTACCAGTACCAGTACCAGTACCAGTACCAGTACCAGTACCAGTACCAGTACCAGTACCAGTACCAGTACCAGTACCAGTACCAGTACCAGTACCAGTACCAGTACCAGTACCAGTACCAGTACCAGTACCAGTACCAGTACCAGTACCAGTACCAGTACCAGTACCAGTACCAGTACCAGTACCAGTACCAGTACCAGTACCAGTACCAGTACCAGTACCAGTACCAGTACAAGTAACAGTACAAGTACCAGTACCAGTACTAGTACCAGTACCAGTACTAGTACCAGTACCAGTACCAGTACCAGTACCAGTACCAGTACCAGTACCAGTACCAGTACCAGTACCAGTACCAGTACCAGTACCAGTACCAGTACCAGTACCAGTACCAGTACCAGTACCAGTACCAGTACCAGTACCAGTACCAGTACCAGTACCAGTACCAGTACCAGTACCAGTACCAGTACCAGTACCAGTACCAGTACCAGTACCAGTACCAGTACCAGTACCAGTACCAGTACCAGTACCAGTACCAGTACCAGTACTAGTACCAGTACCAGTACCAGTACCAGTACCAGTACCAGTACCAGTACTAGTACCAGTACCAGTACCAGTACCAGTACCAGTACCAGTACCAGTACCAGTACCAGTACCAGTACCAGTACCAGTACCAGTACCAGTACCAGTACCAGTACCAGTACCAGTACCAGTTCCAGCACCAGTACCAGTATCAGTACCAGTACCAGTTCCAGTTCCAGTACCAGTACCAGTACCAGTACCAGTACCAGTACCAGTACCAGTACCAAAATAGAGTGAATGAATAGCATAAATTTCACTTGATTGTTGTTGGCTAACGCTATGTTCTTGGCTGGTTAAGTAGTCGTCCATTTTTTCATTCAATTTTTTTTTTTTGCCTCAAAAATTAAGTACGAACGTAATACAAATTAATAAAGCAATAACTGAGTCCTACCTACACTATAAAACATACCTACTAAATAACAATAAATTGCACAATATTTTCATACAAAATCACCAGAGAAAACAACCAAAAACATTGAAGCATATTTTCTATTCAAACCAGAATTTAAATCCCCAAAAGGTATATTTTTCATAAGATGAAAATAAATAAAAACATAAAATACGAGAGTGAGTGAATAGCATAAATTTCATATGCAAGCTAAAAGAGACAGAAAAAAAAGAAGAAAAGACTTCATTGAAAGAAATATGAGAGCGCCAGCCAGTGCGCGGTATCCTGAGAATTATGTCAAAATAGACAAACAAAATAAACGAAATTAAAGAAAAAAAAAGAGCTCAAGTCAAAGAAGATGAAGATGCTCTGTGGCTCTGTGTGGCGGTGGCGGTGTCGGTATGTGTTTCTCTTGAAAATGGATATGCCAGTAGGCGACATGTTGTGCGGCGGCAATGGTATTTACTTAAGTCTTAAATTAATGGCGGTGCCGCAAACAGCAATAAAAAAGAAAGATGAAAATGTTTAGATAAATACAAAAATTAAAGATGAAATTTTTTTTCATATAATGTGCGTTCGATTTACCACATTTTAATTTGTTGAAGTCGTTTATTCCTTCGTTCTGTTTTCTAGGTCTGCAGAATGCCTGAATCTTTGGGATTCCATATTTAATTTTGTTGGAATTGCACTTTTCCCCAAGAAACTGTTACTTAAAGAGGAGATTTGAATGGGTCTGCTCTTCTTCTTTTTCGTTTTGCTTGAATCGCATCTGAACATTAACAGCTGTCAGTGTTTAGTTTACATGTTATTTAATTTAATTTAATTACATACACAAACACTTACATATATATACACAATTGTGCACACATACTCTTGTATATACACATATACATATTGAAAAAATCGTAGCATACTTCCGTTTGCATTTCTATATATGTATGTATCTATGTGTGGATATGTGTGTTTATGTATGTAGTTAATATCATATATGTTCCGTATGTTGTTCCTGTTTTAAATTTTTGTTGTTTTTTTAGTGTGTTTGTGCAGGAAATGAACACGTGCATTTTACGGTTCTTATGAATTTAAACATACATATTTATTTAGTATCACGACTGTTCACATATTAACGGAAGTCATAAAAATATGCTTCAAATGTTATGCATTAAATTTAAAATTACATATTTTGTAAATTTATGTTTGCCTTTATTTTTTTCTTTTTAATTTTTATGTTTATATAAAAATTCAATGAGCTAAACATAATTAAATTATTCACGTTAGTGTGCTTTTACATTATTGTTATGTATAATTGGTATATGCCACTTACCTGTCGTTCAGTTGAAGCCCAAAAGTCGTTCATTTCAAGACTATGAGTTACCCAGCAGAAACCTAGTAGCTCAGGATTCACCCAACCAAAGCCTAGGGGTTGCCCAGCTGAAACCATATCAGACTCAATATCGACCAAAACCTTGTGCAAAAATTTTATCATACAGATCAAAAATTAAAAAATAACTGAAACAAAACTGAGACCAAAATTCAAACTAAAATCGGATAGAAATTTAGGCGGAAATTTCGACAAAATTTCATATTAAAATTTGAACACTTTTTTCAGATCGAAGTTCGGACCACGAAAAGGACCAAATTTGAATCGAAAATCTAGATCGAAATGAGACAAAATTCAGACTATAACCTTGATAAAAAAAAAAAACAAAATTCTAACGAAAATCGATCAAAATGAAGACAAATTCAGACCAAAACTCAGACTTTAACCCGAATCCGAAACCGAAACCAAAATTTAAACCGAATCTAAACCAAAATCAAAATTTAAACCAAATCTAAAACAAAATCAGTTCAAAATTCAGACCAAGAATCAAACCAAAATTCAGAAAAAAATTTAGACCATAACTCAGACGACGCAGTGAAATTAGACCGCGTGAAATATGGCAGCGATCAAAAAATTAAATTAGGCCGAGCGGGCTAAAGTCATACGATCGAATGACTTTAGACCGCGATTGAAATATGAAATTAGGCCGTGCGGGCTAACGTCATTTCGGTGTTGCGGTCTTAATTCATTTTGAAAATGAATTTAGACCGTCGTACAAAATGTGTCGCGGCCTAATGTCACGCGGTCTAATGTCCATCCACCAACTCAGACTAATAGTTTAGGCCCAAAAGAACGCCAAATCCCGAACGAAATTAAATCAAAATTCAGACCAAAAACCAGTGGAAATATATAATAAAAATTCACAACAAAAAATTTTAACTCAAATACAGACCAAAAGTATGCAAAACTTTAAACCGAATTCAGACAACAAATTAAACAAAAACTGGAGCAAAATATCAGGCCGAATTCACACCGAAATTCAAAACAAAACTGGTATCAAAATCAAGAGAATTCAGACCAAAATTTCGATCACAATTCAAACAAAGAGTTAGATTAAAACTGAGGCTAAAAGGATGCCAAAAACAAACAAAATTCAGATCAAACGCTGAGTAAATGCTGGTCTGAGCAAAATTTGAACAACAATTTAGACTAAGACTTACACCAAAACTCAGGCAAGAAGAATCTCAAAACCCTTCTGAATTCGCTTTAGTCCCCTGGATCCGCCACTGCTTAGAATCTCCTAGCTGTACTTTAAGAGTCGCCCAATCAAAGTTCTGGAGTCGCCCAATCAAAGTTCTGGATTCGCCCAGCTGAAACCAAAAAGTTGCTCAGCTGAGTCTCGATGAGTTCATCTTATCCAGATCCTTTCAAATTTTCAGTTTACCATGCTCAGTTTGCAGTTTTCGGTACCAATCCATTTCATATTGGAAAAAAATTAAATTTTCACTAAGATTAATATGTAGGGGAATTTCGTCTAGGTTGGAACACTGTCTAGGTCTGAACACCGTATTCTTTTCGTTTTTTCAAACTAGCGCCATCTACGTGTGTGCTTGCCGTAATGACAGAAAACTTTTCATGTTACTTAGAGTTCAGAGCGTGAACAGTAAACACGAATTACGAAATATCGAAAGAAAACTAATTCACTAAAAAAACAACATAGAAACAACAAAGTAAGTCGTCTAAAATTGTTCGTGAAGTGTAATTTAAAAATTTGGAGTGTTATTTGGTGTTCGCATCACGCGTCTGTGCTCTGCGTGATGGAGCGTGTAGTCAAGGTCGGAACACCCGAAATTTTCCGGTGATGATGCATTCTGACATCGAAAATTAGTTTTTCGAATTCGGAAACTATCAAAAACGTCAGTTCAATTGGAAAAAATAAATATTAATGATTTTTGATTTTTTTTTTTTTGTTGGCTTTTCAGACTAACTTCCCGAAACAAGCGGAAAATTTTCAAAAGGCCTTTTTATTTCAATTTCAGGTTTCCTTTCACCATTTTCAAGTATATTTCAGCCTTTTTCTTTCACTTACATGCAATTTTCAAACATTTTCCTTCATATCTCATTGATTTTCTATCGTTTTCTTCTGTGTTGACTTAAATTTTTTTCAAATGCCTAATGACTACTGATCCAATCATTTTCCATTATCCAGCAAAAATACTAGATTTTGTGAGATCTTTTCAACGATATGCGAAACGAAGGTTTAAATAAAACTCAAAAGGTATTCCAACCTAAACGAAATTCTAGGTATGTTTTAACATTTACTTAAAAATATTTTGACTTCATTGAATTAACTTAAGTTTTTATTGGTATTTTATGGAAAATATTTCGTAGTATATGATATTTTCAGAAAAACATTCACTCATGATTTCCTTAAAAATCCATAGCCTCATTTTTCGTTTCACTTAAATGAAAAGTCAATAAAATTGACAAAGTAATTAAGAAATAAATTAAGTTTCTGCAGTAAATAAAAAACTCAAAAAAAAAATTGAGCAACCATACAAAACTACAGTGCGTTAAGAATTTATAGTCCCACTTTTACGAACGAAAGAGTTGACAAGGCAATTAACAGAAAAGTTTATGTCAGCGTCAAAAATAGTTGCCTTGAATATCGGCAACTATTTTTGGCGTTATTATAATAGAGTCTTATTCAACTATTCGAAATAGAATTCATTCCATTGGTTTCCAAAATGTTTCATACGAACAAAATAAATGTCGTGGACTGGTCCATACAATCACCGAACTTAAATCCGATTGATAAAAAAAAGCGGTGGCATTACAGATTGTGAAAAGCGAATGGAAAAAAGTGTCTCCGGATATTACGAAAAATTTGGTTGAAACTATGCCGAGAAGATGGCAGGCAATTTTGAGTCAAATTGGTATTTTCTTCACTATTGGATTAGGATTTCTCGAAATCTTGACGTGAAAAAAACATTTTACTACCAAATTCAGACACAGTGCACAAAATTGCATTGGTAATTTCGCCTTGTTTTCAACAAACCGACACCTCACAAATAACAATTTGACCATTGGGTTTTTCTTGTGTCTCACGTTTTCCAGAGGCAGGGTAGTAATTTTTCGATTACCTACAAGAAAATTTTAAATTTCTGTAACCATTTACAGTGAATCCAAAATATTAGGAGTTTTGCGAATTTCTAACCTTTTTTTTTATAGGAATAAAACTTTTTTTTAATAAAACACACAAAATTTGATCAAATTACCATGAAATGGTCCGTGAACCAAGGTCTTTCCCCAAAATTTTATACGTAGTGAACGGCGGCGACGAATCCACAGATTAGATTCATAGTTCTAAGTGTAAGCTGCGCAGATTGAAGATAATACGCACCGTAAATTTCACGCTTTGTGAGTTTCGCGTAGCGACCGCGATTTTTGGAAATAAATTTTGTTGATTTTTAAAAGTTTTGTGCGAGTGTAAGTCTTTGCATGCGATAAAGTGGGACTAAATGTCAATCCAGCGAAGACCACTACTGTACCATTTACAAGGAAGTATAAACTTAAGAATCTCAAAACCATTAGCCTAAATGGGAAAGAAACAGGATTTCAGAGGGAAATAAAATTTTTGAGTATATCCCTAGACCAAAAATCTAAGAAGGCTACTAGATCATTTATGACCTGTAGATCAATCGCAGGAAAAAGTTGGGGTTGTAATCCTAAAATACTGCGATGGATGTATACAATGGATGTATGATTACTTATGGATCAGTAGTCTGGGTGGAAACAACAAGACAGCAGACATTCATCAACGCGCTTAATAAGCTGCAGATATTGGCTTGTGTGTGCGTAACTTGGGGCCATGCGAATTTGTTCAACGGCATCCATGGAGGTCTTATGAGAACATACACCTCTTCATATTCACCTTCAATCTCAGATGAAGAGGGCTATCCGAAGGATGTCTGGTGAAGATATCGGGGCGAATGGATGACTTAATCGAAAGCAGTTGGATGTTCTAGAGTGACAGCAACCTGAAATTGCTATACCGAGGGACAACATGCAGTTAAAGTTTAGTTTTGAAATATGATTCAAAACAGAACTTAGTAACAAAAAAAAAATGGGAAGGTACATACCATATATCTAAAACGTACAAGATCGACCAGACATGGTACACAGACGGTTGTCTCAGTAAGGAAGGAACTGGTGCAGGATTATCTTGAAAATATAAAATACTCTGGATAGATACACCAGTATCTTTCAAGCGAAAATATGTGCGCAACTACCGGAACCAAAACATTGCGTTCCTAACCGATAGCCAAGCGGCTATTAATGCAATCTCACCAAATTACCTCAAAACTGATTTTGGAGTGCCTTGATAAACTAAATACGCTTGGGTTATATAATCGGGTTTGGATCCTTTGGGTTCCAGGCCATAATGGGACTAAAGGGAATGAATCTGCGGATACACTAGCAAAGAAAGGAGCATAAGCTCCTTTTGTAGGTCTGTAGCATTTTGCGGAATAGGTAAAGGAACACTCTCTATACTAATTAAGAAAGAAGAAGAAAATCAAAGGAAATTACACTGGGAACATAGACTAGGATTAGAACATTCGGAGCAGTATTAAGAACGCTGCACGGAATGTATGAATTTGTTAAAGAATTTTAACAGGTCATCGTAGGTTGAACTATAACCTAACAAAACTGGAAATTACAGCTAATGAATCTTGTAGGTTTTGCAGAGAAGATAGGAAATAGGCGAAGCACATCTTAGGACAGTGCCCCGCACTTATGCTATTCGTAAAAGAAATCTGGGTGACTACCAAATACCAAATGATAATCTCAATTCCATAGAAGTAGGCTCCAATACTAAAACTTCTATTGGAGGCTGGACTTATGGAAATATTATAAGTCCATGGAGGGTCATAATAGATCTTAAAGATCGCAGTGCGCTGCCCCAATAATAATAACAATAAGTCTTTGCATGGCAATTTGCCAAAACATAGTGCACAAAAAAGTTAAAGAAATATGCCCAGTTTAAAAAAAACAGTTTGTTTTATAAAGTGTTGCTATGACTGTGTAACCCACTGTACATTTGGTATACCCATAAGAGTAATGAAATTAAAGTACGTTCACGTTCATTCGAGTGCGTTATATTCGGTTTCATATTACAATTTGGCGACAGAGGAAACTGTGTGGGTGGGGTGGTTTGAGGAATATACTTATTAGGTTCCCACAGTAATTGGTAATGTAAAGAGTAGCGCGCGAAAATATGCAACGAACGAGTGTTCAACGTGTCATATTCCCAATAATTGAGTTAATTGTAAAAAAGCATCAAAAAAAAAAATATGATGAACAATAAGAGGAAATAAAAGTGAAATGAATAAAAGAAGACAGAGGAAAACAAATAAATGTAAGAATTTTCCTTGCTGCAGTAATTTCGCGGGAATGGAAATATGTGTCTGCGAAATTCTTGTGCGCTCATAAATTATTGCAACACAATTTTCTGCACTTGCAAATAATTTTTTTTTTTTTGTTTTTTTTTTGAGGGATTTGTTTACCATTTTCTACCCCCCACTATCATCTTCTGCTTGTTTGCTTGCTATATAATTTTTCAGTTGAATGCACAAACACGATTATTTGCATTTCAAGAATTTATTCCTTGATTTTTTTTGTTTTTTTTTTAAGTTGCTGGCTTATCGTTTGGAGGAACTTTTTTGATATGATATTTTGTTGCAGCAAGCGAAATAAACGATTCGACGATCATAAATAATTTATGAAACTACCGTTTTTTTTTTTTTTTTTGTGATTGGTGAACTGTGGTATAAGGATATCAATTTCGTAATAACTTTAAGAAGAAATATAATAATACTTAATAATGATGATGATGATGTCTGTAAAACAAACAACTAAATCATAAGTCTTTTTGGTGAACAAATTTCCATTTCAATGGAAAGAATTTTCAATTCCCAATTGAGCAATTCAATCTGAAAAAAAAACCAAAAATATGAAAAATAAATCAATTTGGATTAGCCGTAAAAAAAAAAAATAAAATACAAACATATATAATCCAATAACATATTATCAGACAGTCAGTTGTGGTCTCTCTCACTAAACCCATTCGGGTTCCCTTCACTTAAACTAATTTGGGATTTTGTTACATTCTCAAATATTTATTTATTTTTTGTTTGTGTGGTAACTCAAATATTTTTTTTTTTGATTTATTGGATTTTGTGCGATTTAAGTGAATCTCTAGCGTTGCCACATCATCGTCGAAGGGTGCGTACAAATATTGATAAATACATAGACCGTGATGCGCTGAAATCGCATTAAATTGTTTACCGTTATCTGCTGACATTTTCAGCATGAAAAAGTCAATATGACATCATCATCATCATCATTATTCGCTGATTGGCTAACATAAACGTTGCAAAAAATGAGGAAAAACTATGCTAAAATTTACTAGAAAAAACTAAATTATAATTTGCATTTTAAAAATATGGCAAGTTGTGGTTTCGTGGAGGCGGTAGGTGATTTGGTTGGTGATTTTCTACTATGTTAAACCTAAGAATTTGTTGGATTATTCTCAAACAATGACTGACAAATGTGCACTTCAATGCAGAAACAGCTTTATGCCCTTTAAGGGGAAGTTACCGTTCATGACGGTGAAAAATTCAATTTTTTTTATTTACATAATTTGCACGTAAGTGGAAAGGTTTTCTTTAATATCTAAAGTATTTTTAATATCTAAAGTATTTCTTAAACTTTAAACGTTAAAAGAAATTCAGTTTTCGGGGCAGTCAGAAAGACATAAATGTAACAAATCGATTCAGAAATATTTTTTTCGTCCGTTAAAGCAAAAAAAAGACAAAAATGGGGTTTTTCAAAAAACGATAAAGGGCTGTTCACATATTACGTAACGCGCAAGGGGGTGGGAGGGTCTGACAATTTGTTACGAAGTGTTACATGGGAGAGGGGCGTCATCAACCGCATTACGTAACATCGATTATATACTATCAAATACAGATGACTTTAAAAATTCACTAGTGTTTAAAAAATTAATTTTCTCCCGCTGCCGTTTTGTTACGATGTGTTACGACCAGGGGGGGAGGATCAATATTGGTCAAAAATTACGTTACGTAATATGTGAATAATTTCCTTGTACAAAAAAATGGGACTTATCTGAATTGTGATCGCTGATCTCGAGTCAGTACTCACAATTTTTTTTTTTTTGGAAAATTTTTAAAATTTTTTTTCACTCAAACCGTCTAAAATTGCATAATTCGTGTAAAAAAGCCAAAATAAACAGAAAAACAAATTTCATCCTTGAAGGCCCCCGCCCCTTATCAAATTTGCACAAAAAACTGAAATTTTATGAAAATTTTTTTTTAATCCAAAACTCTTAAAATTGCATAATTCGTGAAGAAAAACAAAAATAAACAGAAAAAAAAATTTTCCACCCATGGACCCCCCCTTATCAAATTTTCAAAAAACGAAAATCATCCAAAATACACAAAAAATTGAAATTTTACAATTTTTTTTCATCCAAACCCCCTAAAATTCCATAATTCGTGAGGCAAAGCAAAAATAAACAGAAAAAAAATTTTCATCCCTTATCAAATTTTAAAAAAACGAGGATCTTCCAAAAACTAAAATTTTATGAAAATTAATTTTTTCATCCAAAACTTCTAAAATTGCATAATTCGAATAGAAAAGTTAAAATCAATAAAAAATCACTCATAAATAAAATCAATAAAAAATCACTCATGAGGCATCGCTTATCAAATTTTTAAAAAACGAAGATCTTTCAAAAATTTTCGAAATTTTTTTTCATCCAAACCTCCTAAAATTGTATAATTCGCATAAAAAAGCAGAAAAAAAATTGTGTCCTTGAAGGCGCCCCCCTTACCAAATTTTCAAAATACGAAGAACTTTCAAAATACACGAGAAATAGAAAATTTTAATGAATTTTTTTTTTCAATCTAAATTCCTAAAATAGCCTAATTAGTGTAGAAAAGCTAAAATAAGCAGAAATAAAATTTTACATCTATGTACCCCCCCTTATCAAATTTTTAAAAAACAAAAGTCTTCCGAAATACACAAAAAATTTAAATTTTACAAAATTTTTTTTTCATCCAAACCTCTAAAAATTCCATAAAAAAAATTTTACATCTATGGACCCCCCTTTTCAAATTTTCAAAATACGAAGATCTGCCAAACTACACGAAAAACTAAATTGTTTTATTCATCCAAACCTCCCGAAATTACATATTCGCATAGAAAAACTAAAATCAACAGAAACAAAATTTTCCACCCTTTACCAAATTTTCAAAAAACGAGGAACTTTCAAACTACACGAGAAATTGAAATTTTTTTAACATTTTTTTTCACCGTGTGTAGAAAAGCTAAAATAAACAGAAATAAAATTTTTCATCCATGGACCTCCCTCATCAAATTTTCAAAATACGAAGATCTTCCAAAAATTTTCGAAATTTTTTTTCATCCAAACCTCCTAAAATTGTATAATTCGCATAGAAAAGATAAAATAAGCAGAAAAAAAATTTTGTCCTTGAAGGCCCCCCCTTACCAAAAATTTCAAAAAACGAAGATCTTTCAGAATACACGAAAAATTGAAATTTTTCTTCATCATTAAATTTCATAATTCGTATAGAAAATCTAAAATAAACAGAAAAAAATTTCCCAAAATCCATAAATTTTTCATGCCTCTCGAAGGTAATCTCTCCTTAAAGTCCTTGCAAAAAAAAAAAAACTGTTCAATTGTTGCTGTCTCTCTTTCTCTGTTCTCTCGCATATATTCAAAGGCAAATGCTTTTTAATACCAATCCATATGCATTTGCCAATAGACTACGGTAGCTACACTATACTAAAAGTTGAAGATTTAATGCCCAGAAGATTGAAGTAGAACAGCATTGCAGCATGTGCAGCAGCTTTTAAGTCCTTTTATCATTTATAATAATAGCACAAATACAAATAAGCAAATTGCATAAGAATTCGCAAATACTGCAATTTTAAAATGCGCAAACACACACACACACACATACACAAGAATGCACACATGCATACATAATAGTTAGATATTTGTGCTTGATCCTCGAGTAATTTCATTTGAATTACAAACAAATGACAAAATGTAAATCGTATTTATTTGCTCAAAAGCTTTGAAGAAATTTTTACAGATTTATTTTTCTTATTTTTTTGTTTTTTTGTTTTTTTGGGGAAATATCTTTGCAAACATTTTTCGATTTCTCTCAATTTGCACAGAAATAGAAACACACAAACTCACTCGAGGACACACACACACACATACATACATAGATATATATGTGCACAAATAAGGCGACTAACGATAAGAAATTTGTCCTTTTTACGTGCTAAGACTGTATTAGTGTATGAGAAGTATATGCATTCATACATACATATGTCATATGCATACATATGTATGTGTGTGTGTATGTGTATGTGTGAGTTTATCTTTGTATGTGATTGTGTTCACATACTCGTATGCACAAATATTATGCTTGATAGTTCAACTGAATTGAACCATTAAGCTGATTTATATCCCTTATGGTTATTTTCTTTAAAGCATCAACATCAACCAACCAGCGAGCAAAGTAAGTAAGTAGGAAAGATAGAAACAGACAGACAGAAAGAAAGAATGGAATAAGAATGGGGGCTACTGTAATTTCATTTCATTTTCTTTTTTCTTTTTCTCTCTCCTCTTCTTTTTTTTTCTATTTTCTTTTACTTTTTTGAAGTTTTTTTTTTTTATTTCTTTATCTGATAGGGAAATATTTTTGATGTTAAAGAAAATAAAAGCAATCCTAGTAGATGTGTAAAAAAAAAACATAAAAGTTTAACAGCAAAATTTACCGCAGGGACCAATATCAAGATGGTTTTTCTTTATGCCTGTGTTTATGAGTGGATGTGTGTGTGTGTGTGTGTGTATGTGTGTTAGAATCTTTAACTTGTGAAGTGAATTGAAGGGTTCTTCTTCTTCTACAAACAAAGCACGCCACTGCAGTATGAAAAGAGTGAAGAGAGAAAGAATACTGTGGAAATTTTATTACTTACAATTTCTATATTTACATTGGCATTAATTATAATATGATTACATAATTATGTAATTTCTAAAAAAGACTTTGACAAACATTTTATGGTTAATTGAGGTTTTTTTTTTCGTAAAAATTCAATTGCTTTGACCTTTTTTTCATAATTTCTTTTTACTTAGAAATTAGTAGAGTTTACAAATTTGTATGTCACAAAAATATAATAGTTGAACACTTCCGTTCCCTTGCCTCCCATGTCATGTAGAATTCGTAACTTAGCAACTTCGATTTTTGATCCGATTACTTTAAACAATTTTTCAACTGCAAAAAATAGTTCGACGATTGGTTATAGGGTTACCACTAATACAACAGCTGAACGGTAGATTCAGTTCTCAGAAAAAGCACCGTTAGAGAATTTAATAAAATCAAAGAAACCCCACCCACTCAAATTAGTACCGATCTAGACTAAAAACTTTCTATTAATTGTAAAAAATTACCCATGAGTAGTTCCAAGTAAACGATAAATAGCAAAACATCTTGAATCAGGTCCTAATGAAATACCCTGCTATTTAATTCTACAAACTGGGACATCAAGTTTGATCTTCCGAGGCAATCGTGATTTCATATGAAGATTTGACGGTTATTTATGTATATCTATTACCAAATTAAATACCAATATAGTTACCCTATTCAAAAAATTCATCACATATTTCATAGCTGTCCAATCTTATTATTCCATTGCAACCTATATAGGTGAGATCAAAATTCTGTCTATATAGGTGAACGAAGGCATGAGCAGGTTATTAGCCTTCCCCCTAAGTTCTCAAAAACCACAAAAAAACTGGGTCTGTCGCCCCTTTCCCCCCTTCAGCCTTCCCTAGCCGAAATCTTGCTTATACCCTTGACCCTAGTCTATGTATATCTCCAGAGTAAAAAATGCAGTTAGAAGTGTTTTATGCAGTCACCGATTGGTTATTCATCATAGTCTCTATTGGAGTCAGGGAAATTAAATCTTTTTAATTTTTTTTATGGAAATGTTATGCTTAAAAATCATCACTGTTTTGAAGTTATTTGAAGTCAATTGGAGTAACTTGAAGTCATATGGAGTCACTTGAAATCAATTGTAGTCAATTGAAGTTACTTGGAGTCACTTGAAGTTACTTGGAGTCACTTGAAGTAACTTGAAGTCACTTGGGCATACTTCAAGTCACATGGAGCCAATTAGAGTCACTTAAAGACACTTAGAAACAATTGGGGTTTTAAAGTCAATTGAAGCCACTTGAAGTCTATTGGAGTCAATTAGGATTTGAAATCAATTGGAGTCAATTGTGGTTTTGAAGTCAATTGGAATTACTTGAAGTTACTTGAAGTCACTTGAAGTCATATTGAGTCACTTGAAGTCGATTGTAGTCAATTGAGACTTGAAGTCAATTGGAGTTATTTCAAGTCACTAGAAATCGCTTGATGCCACTTGGAGTCAATTGGAGTTTTGAAGTCTATTGGAGTCACTTGAAGTCAATTGAGATTTGAAATCTATTGGAGGCATTTGAAGTCACTTGGAGCCAGTAGAACATACTTGAAATTACATGAAGATACTTGAAGTCACTTGAAATCAATTGGAGTTAATTGGAGCCACTTGAAGTCACTTGGAGTCAATTGAGATTTGAAATCAATTGGAGGTATTTGAAGTCACTTGGAGTCAGTAGAACATACTTGAAACCCCATAGAAATACTTGAAGTCATTTGGAATCAATTCGGGCTTTGAAGTTAACTGGAGTCACTTGAAGTCACTTGGAGTCAATTGGAATTTTAAGTGAATTGAAGTCAATTGAGATTTGGAGTCAAATAGAGTTACTTGAAGTCACATGGAGTCACTTGAAGTTAATTGTGATTAGAATTGTGAAGGAATCACTTGAAGTCACTTGGAATCAATTGGAATTTCGAGTGAATTGAAGTCAATTAGGATTTGGAGTCAAACAGACTTCCTTGAAGCCGCTTGGAGTCACTTGGAGTCACATGGAGTCAATTGGAGTCACTTGAAGTCACATGGAGTCAATTGGAGTTAATTGTGATTAGAATTGAGAACGAATCACTTGAAGTCACTTGGAACCAATTGGGGTTTAGAAGTCAATTGAAAGTTATTGGAGTCAATTGAAGTCAGTTGGAGTTAATTGGAGTCAATTGAGATTTGAAATCAATTGGAGGCACTTGAAATCACATGGAGTTAGTAGGACATACTCAGTTGAAATCAATTGGGGTTTTGGCACTTGGAACCACTTGAAGTCATTTGGAGTCACTTGAAGTCAACTGCCATTTGAAGTCAATTGCAGTCACTAACTTCACATTCCATTTGACTTTAAATGTCTTCAAATCCCAATTAACTCCAAATGACTTCAAGTGACTTCAAAGCAATCATGATTTCGAAATCATAAGCTTTGCATACCCATGACTTCAAAAGAATAGACTTTAACTCCATTAAAAAATTTTTAATATAAAAAATTTCGAATTATAAATTACGTCTTAGGATTTTAAGCTCTTCATTGCTTACCCTATAAACTTTTTACCTACTTTTTCACCATGAGCGACCGCATCAGAAGAAAAGGGAGGGGCGGAGGAGAAGAAACCCACTCAGAATTTTCTGTTACTGTATCAATTAATCCTAATTACTACAAATTTTCAAATTTTTTGAGAGCACAATTTTTTGGCGCCCTCTACCGCCCACAGAAACTTCTGCAGGGTTCCTATGTTTCTTACTTACTGCAAACATTTTCGAATATTTTAATATTTGAACATACATATATATGTATGTATGTATAAACTAAAGAAAACACTATTGATTTGTTTTAGTTTTTATCTCTTGTGCACGAGTAAATTAATATCTCTGCATTTGCCCCACTGTAGCTGTCAAATAAATCTCTTCCAATTTAGAGATTTTCAAGTTGCTTTTCTCAGCTTTCTACCCAATAATAACGACGTAAATAAGTTCTTCTGCTACCTTCGTTTTTTTTTTCTACTTTTTTGCTTTTCGAAATACAATTTTCCTTTGACAGGTAAAAAAAAAGACTCAAAGTAAAAAAGAAAAGAAAAACTACGGAATAAGAAGAAGTAAACGAAAATGGATATGGGGAAAAAATAAAATATTTTCGATTTAACCACACTTCTGCACAACATATATAAATACATATAGATGCCCATAGTTTTTGTTTTTTGCTTGTGTAAAATAAATAAATTAGATTTTTGTTTAGATTTAATTTAGGCTACTAACTAAAACGGAATTTTTGAAATTTCTTAAAATCGGGGGAAAACGGAAGTCAGTCAAAAGTGCAAAAAACCACAACCAAAAGTTCAGTTGAGTTCCATTTCCGGAGTTCGTTTTCAAAATGAATGTATGTGTGTGCGTGCATATGCCTATTAATGTTTTTTATGTGTGCGTGTGTGTGTGCTTATGATGCCTTTGCAAATCTGAATCGCATAATCAGTTTATAAGATGACACTCCTACCGCCACCGCTAACAGCTGCACTCAAACAAAAAACAACAAAAAGAATAACCAACTAGCTAAGTTTTGCATTTCGTTTCTTTTTTCCCCCTCCCCCCATTTATATTACTTTATTTACAGTTAAGCCAGTGACAGTGTTGCCATTTCGCAGTTGCATTGGCAGGAAATGTGCAAAAATTTAGTTGAACTTTGTTTTTAGCCTTTTCACTTATGAACATGCAATACAAAAACAAGACCGAACAAAAAAAAAAAATAGAAAGAGCTAAAAGCAGAAAAGTTTTTAAATTTTCTTTGAGTATGACAGCGCACAAATTTTCTTCTCCTTTTTTCTTTTTTCTTTTTTTTTTTTGGCAAGTTTTTCCAACCTGTTTGGATCTATGGACAACATGTCAATTTTCTTATTTTTTTTCGGTAATGGCAATTTGATTAAAAATTCGTCTTTTGCAACAAAATTTTAAGTTTCTTTTTACTGTTTTTAAAGAAACAAAAAAAAAAAAAAGAAACTACTTTATTTTTTGTTTAGATAATAGTGTAATTGGATTAGTTACCTGTGAAGTGTCTGAGATATCTCGGACTTTTAAAATGAAATTAAACTTATTACACTTACAATTGGGACTGAAAAGGTTAGACACAAAGTTTGACTTTATTATAACTGGCAAAAGAAATAATTGGTTTGCACAGAATACAAGCAAAGTAGGTGTTAGAGATGGGCGCGTGACATGAATTTCACGTGACACGCGTGAGGATGCACGAACGTGGCATAATTCCAGATGACAATGCGTGAGCGTGACATAATGTCGACGTGAAAATGCGTGGGTATAAGTTACTTTTAACCATGACGTCGTTTAAATTCACAATTTCTTAAGTACTTGATTTTGGTGGTTAAAAAATCAACCCTGTGATTTTCTTCACTGAAGAATCTTGAAAATTTCAAATCTGTCATCACTATGTAACATATAACACTTTATTTTTCATTTACATAAATTTAAAATTTTTCGGAAAAATTTTAACGTGCGTGAACATGCGTGAATTTTTTTTTTTTTTTTTAAATGCCAGCGTGTAAGAACGTGCGTGAGTAGTATTTTCAAAGCCGTGAGCATGAGTCAAAAAGTAGTTATCACCTATGGGTCCCTCGTCTGTTGGAAGGCGTTGAGTAAGAAGAGCAACCAAGGTCGCATGGGAAAAGTACAGAGACTTGTCAGCCTAGAGATCTCAGGAGCTGTAAGTAGTGCACCTTAGGAAGGTTCGAATATGATATTTCATCTCTTCCCGTTACGGGTGTTTGTTCCAGGCTGTGCCGCAAAAGGAGCTCTTCGACCAAGAGAGTCTAACGTGTGGAGATCAGCAAACTATGAGCACTATACAATTTTGAGTGAAATAAAGCGGAGGAGTCAAAATTGATTCAAAGCTGACTTAGATGTGGCCGGATTAAATGACATCAAATTTAGATTTTATTACTAGAATTCCAACTCTATATCCAACCAGGGAAAACTGGGAGTTGAGTTCGGTAACAGGTAATCTTGGTTACTTGGTATCTTGGTAATCGATGGCTCAAAGATGGAGAATGGAACTAGAGCTGGTCTCTACGCCGAAGACCTGCAGCTAAGGCGTATCGTCTTCCTGACAGCTGCTGCGTTTTTTAGTCAGAGATTTTTGCTATTAAGAATGCAGCTCGACTTCTACAAGACAATGAAGGCAATGGAATCCCAAATAGTTAAATCAGAGATTGTAAAGAAATATCGTGCTTAACTGTTTTGCCATTGATCACCACTAGGTCACTCTCTGCTGGGCTCCTGGATATAGCAATATTGAAGGGAACGAAATAGCAGATGAAATGGCCAGAAGGTGCTCTGAAATGGACATTAATGAGGCGGATTCCTCTATTTAGGAAAATAGGCGAGTACAACATTGCGGTGCCAAATGACGCTTGGACTAACCTAGATGACTGTATAGTTTCACGGGCCTTATGGCCAAGGTTAGATAGAAAGAAGGCAAATGTCCTCTTAGGACACTACAAATCTACAGTATGTCTGCTCACAGGAGTCATAACTGGGCATTGTGTTATTGCACCAATACTCCAACGATGGCGTATTCCAACGAGCGGACTGTGCAGAAGTTGTCATGACGACGAAGAGACAGAATCGATTCTTCACTTTCTATGTCAATGTTCAAAGCTGCGGATGAGCAGACTTCAATGTTTGGGGTCGCACTTTTCAATAGTCGAACAGAGATAACGAAAGTGGAACTATTGGATCTTCTAAACCTAACCTAACCTAACTATGTATATACATACATCACAGTTCTTGAAAGTTTTCTGCGTAGTACAGTGTAATTAATTGTTTTTCTTGCAGCGAATTTATATAAAATCCAAATAAAAATGCAATCATGCAATTTGCAATGCTAAATATGAAAAAGAAAGAACCCAGCTAATATTGAGAAGATTATTGGAAAATCGCAATCAATTCGCGTTCCACACGAAACTCTTTCATCTGATTGTTAAAAGAGTTACTCGGACAAAAAGCAGAGACTTCAAATTTTACTCACGCAGAAGTCTTCATTGCGAACGTTTGACGTGTGAACTTATGTTCTCTTTTTTTCAGTGCTTTGTTTTTCTGTACATCTTCTAATTATTTTTTAACCGTCTAGACGAAGAGTTTTCCTGGAGACAGTTAGAAGATAATCTTCCTGGAGAGTCTTTTATGATTTGCAAAGAACTCTTCCAAGTGAATCTTGTATAATCCTCCTTGTTGATTCATTGAAGATTCTTTTTAGCGCGCCACCAAAGAGTCTTCTCCGCGAATCGTCACACAGTCTTGCGAAGTATGGGACTTTCGTGTTCAGACGGCGAAATCACTGGCGAATCGTATAACGATCTTCCGGGATCGAAAATGCTCCGTTGTACATATCATACAAATTCTATATCAATTCAAACTCATACACACACACACACACACATGTACACATTAATTTATTTAAAATATTTATCGAATTTAAAATTGCATAAGTTTTGGGCACCTTTCAATTTTGATATAAACCACACACATAGAAATGTTTTCATTATATTCAAAACAATGCAATTTTTTTTTTATTTTGTATGCATGTATTTTCTGGATTTGTTGGAATGCATGAGTTTGTGTGTGTGCAATCGAGTGCAAATTCTGTTATGTAAAACTTTTACGCCGCAATTTAAATCAATTAAAAGTTTTTGCTCGAACACTCAAAACTTCCTCAAAGCGCCCCTCAAGCGTTTGATGGTACATACATACATAGAATTGAAGGAAGGCGAACGTGATGGAGATGAGAGTGCAAGGAGTCGTAGTAGAATAATTTCATATCAAATTGAACTAAGGGGCAACATATGTTTGAGTGCAATGCAAAACTTGTTGTATTGTTTGCTGGGTTATTTATGTAGAGGTACGAGGAGTTGCACTGTTGTACGTTGCGCTAGTGACTGTCAATATATTGAGGACTTAATGAAGAATCATGTTTTGTATTAGATTTAAATATATCGCTTACATTTTACAATCATAATTTTTGATTTGAGGTTTTTAGAATCACCGTACTATAGAATTTGAAAAAACTTTTAGAAAAAATTTTTGAAAAATCATAATTTAATTTATTATCGAAATTTCAGTACTTTCAAGACCCTTTTGGAACTTGAAGGTGTTATTTGATTTCAAAAATTTGCTTGCACTTTTGTTCATCTGAATGTGTACAAACTTAACTATGCTGATACTTTTTAATTTGACACCTTTTTGGGCTATTTTTCATATCACAAAAATGTTCCTTTAATTGCTTAAATTTTGTTACATACTGTAGGTCTGAAGACGATTTTTTCAACAAATATTGGAAGTAAACTTTTTTTGTTAACCCAAAAAGTATGCAATCATGCAACTATGGCATTCAAGCCCAGTTCCTCAACTTTCAGTTCCTGGTTCAATCTTGGATCTTGGTCTTTATACCAAAAGTGGGCAATTTCTTTTGATGTGAGGGAATAAAAGGATGTCATTAGGTGCCAAATCAGGACTGTACGGCGAATGACCCATCAATTCGATGTTTTGAGTGCTCAAAAAGGCTCTCGTTTTAGTCGTAGTGTAAAAGCTCGCATTGTCGTGGTGGCGAATGATTCGTCTTTGGTGGCTGGTTTTCCTTATTTCTCCGAACACTTCTGGCAAACAAATGGTGATGTACAATTTAGAATTGACTGTTCTACGTTGCTCTAATGGCACGGTGGCCACATGACCAGTTTTTCCGAAAAAACAGGCTACCATTTGCTTCGAAGTGCTTCGTGCGCGAACAACTTTTGTTGGATTCGGCTCACTTTGGAAGACCCATACAGACGATTGTTTTCTAGTTTCGGGCTCATATGCATATATCCATGATTCGTCAACTGTTATTATCTTATAGACGTCTTTCGAAGCACCGCGATTGTAATTTTTTTTAACATTTCTTTGCACCAGTCGACACGAGCATTTTTTTGGGCGATTGTCAAATTATGCGGTATCCAACGCGAACAAATCTTTGTGGCGGGCAAATATTTATGCAATATTGAATGTATGCATGTGGAACTAATGCCCAAGCATGCCTTAATCTCACGATATGTCACAGGCCGATCATGGAATATCAGTTCACGCACAGCATCGATGTTTTCTGGCACAACAACCTATTTTGGACAACCCTCACGAAATTCGTCCTGGAGCGAACTACGACCACGATTGAATTCCGAAAACCAGCGAAATACGGTGGCTCAGGATGGTGCTTCATCACCAAAAGTGAAAAAGAGAGTTGCTCGGCCGACTGTTGTTGAGTAAATCCACGTCGAAAATCATAAAAAAAATCATCGCACGAAAATGTTCACGATTTAAATTCATTTTTTGGCCGAGATGAATTTTTCAAGTCACTGTAAACAACACAAGTAGCACTCGTATGACAGAAAGTTCTGAGTACGTTTACCATTAAAAAAGTCAAAATTTACGATTCTAATGTTAGATTTGACATATCTACACTGGTGTTGCCATATCTCAAAAATTAAGTAGCAACCCTCGTATATGCGATGTAAAGTTTAAGAGATAACACTGCATACAAATCACCAAGCATATAGAGCCGGCAAGTCTACCGAGACAGCTCTGCATGACTTAGCGAGGAAGATTCAAAGAGGGCTAGATGTGAAGGAAGTAGTAGTATGTGCTTTCCTGTATATAGAAAGAGCTTTCGCCAATACCTCACAGGACGCTGTCAAAAACTCGCTAAGTCAAAGAGGAATAGAGAACATAACATCCAGATTGATATCAGAAATGCTCTCCTCTAGAATAGCTGAGATGAAAACTGGGCTGGGTACTATATCAGTCAGCACAACCAGAGAATGTCCACAGGGAAGACATCCTGGGGCCTGGTAGTAGAAGAACTTTTAATGAAACTCTCAGAGGCAGGCATAGACAATCAAGGGTATGCAGATGACATCGTCCTCATAGCCAGAGATAAATAATGAGGGCTAGGTATTACTAGGCGAAGGTGCAGGTCAATAGGGCTTAATATTAACCCTGCAAAGACCACTAAAGTTTACTAGAAAGAGGTCACTCCAGCGCTGGAAAGCGATATCACTAGCTGGGGAGGTTATTGTACAAAAGCAAGAGGTAAAATATCTGGACTTAGTATTAGACAGTAAACTCACATGAAAATCGCAAGTTGAGTCAGTGACAAATAAAGTCACTCGCCCTCTAATGGTATGCAGAAGGTTAGTCGGAAAAACGTAACCCAAGGGTACTGCGTATGGATGTATACAATGATGGTAAAGCCAATCATAACTTATGGAGCATTAGCGTGGGCAAGGAAAACTCAACTAAAAACAACAAAAGCTAAATTAAGAAAAGTTCATAGGTTAGTGTATCTCTGTCTACCAGAAGCGATGCGAACATGTCCGATTGTTGCGTTGGAGGCATTATATAGGAGCTTAGTCCATTATATCTCGTCACGAACTGAGGATGGAACTGGGGTAGGAGTTTTCGGGCCAAGAATCAAACACTTTGAGCCAATGAAGAAATATCCTAGCATTTTTCAAGGTGAAATTTATGCAATCATTATATGTGTGCAATTCAACCTGGACAGGAAATACAAACGGTAAAATATCGCTATTATGTCGGACAGCCAGGCAGCCATTCGAGCATTATGCTCTTTTGAAATCACCTCTAAACTGGTGTAGGACTGTTTGGGTAAGCTCAATCAACTGGGCAAGGACAATAAAATCGCTGTATGTTGGGTGCCTGAACACGTAGGAATAAAGGGTAATGAACAAGTAGGCGAGCTTGCTAAAGAGAGGGCAGCGATCACTTTCGTGGGTCCTGAAGCCTTTCTGTGGAATAGGAAATAGCTTAATCAGGGAATTACTCACGCAGGAAGACAGTAATAAAAGTCAAGAATTCTTTACCAATCTGCCGGGACTGAGGCGGTCCTTTGTAAAATAGAGACTGAGTAAAGCCCTGAACATATTTTAGCTCAGTGTGGTATGTACCAAGTGCCCAGCACAAAACTAGCATCCACAGATCCGGGCGCAATACTCAAGTTCTTGAGAGAGACTGGACTGGATGAGATATTTTAGGCAGATAAGACAAAATAGAGAACAGGGATGTATGTACAATAGACCCTGCAAGGTCGCAGTACAATGACAAAAACCTCTCTAACAATACAATCTTAGATATTTGTCAATTTTCGACTTTGGACCAGAATTATCAGTCGAAAATTTTGGGCGGCCTTCATGACATTCGCCTTCTACAGAAAAATGCCCGATCTGGAATCTTCGAAACAATTTCGAGACGTTCATAAGCGATGGTGTTTTTCCTACATCTGCTATTTGGCACTCATTAAATATTTCCACAGGCTTGAGGTTACGCCGAAATCCGAAATCTGTAAAGAATGGCAAACAAAATCTCTTTCGGTGGAATTTATACCGGCTCTTTCTCAGTTAGCTTTGCGTAGAAACTTAAAATGAAGAAATTGCAAGCAATACTATGCCAAATCATCTTACGTTTTCTGAATTGTCAAAAATTTGTTCAGTGTTGCCAACTAAGTGAATTTTTGTTAGTCCCTTCATATGGCCGGATGAATAAATGGAATTTGTTTGCGGTTCACAATTAGCCCAAATAGCTGACACGCGTGGGGCCCCTAAATATTAACCAAATGGACAAAAATCTTACAAGTGGGTGAGACCAGAAAATTTATTTATTCTAAATTTATGGGAATTATGGGACGCCTTATTTTCGTCTTTTTTTTTCTTTGCTCTGGCAATAAATAACAAAAATTAGAAGAAAGTTTCCACATTTTGGAAGGGGTAGGGGGAGGTCCGAACCCCCAAAACCCCCCTTCATATACAACTTTGCCTTGAAGTATTTTTTGATTTGGTTTGCAATTCATAAAATGTTCTATGATATGATTAAATTTTAGTTCCAATTGCCTAAGTGTTTTCCTTGAGATAATTATTTCTGTTGAGGGCGAAGGCATGCAAGAGATTTGTACTCAGAACATGCTTCAAATTTCAAATTGAATACGGTTAAATGAGTGTTAGTTGATTGACTGACGTTGTTCACTCGAAGCTTATTCACTTATTTTGCTAGTAATTTCACTTTCCACAACCACAAACAATTTTTACTTCAAATCTTACTCAATCATTTCACACACACACACACACACACATACACACTCAATCATTAGTAATTTCATATGTTTTTCCAAAACAATATAATCGTATATCACATTGAAAATGCAATGTACAAATGCAATTTAGTATAAAATTTGAAAATTACCGCATAATTTCAATGAAAATTTCAATGTGCCAATCTAACAAATTGAACAACAGGAGAGAGAGGAAAGAGAGAGAGAGGGAGAGGGAAAAAGCGAGCAGCAGAGCATGTGAAATTGCACGAATAGCATGAAATTAGAGATTGGTCAAATCAAGCAAAATATATCTACATACATCGAACAGAGATGCATACTTCAATATATTCCAAGCCTTAACTACTTCTACCTAGCTCTAGCAACTTCCGGGGCTTACTATTTACACACACACACACACATACATACACAGAAAATGGAATGATATTTTGTTGAATGCAATGCAAGGCACTAATTTGTTGCTCTACTTATGTGTGTGTAAATCCGTTGAATTTGGCAATGTTGCCAACTACATATAATAATTCTGCTGCTGGCATTTAAATTTGTTTCAAATTTAGAATTTATTCAGACATACACACACACACACAAGCACAAACACATACTCATACATGAAACATAGATTTATTCTCAGCATGAATACGCTTAACTAAAAATTCGTTATTGTTCAATGAACGTGCTGCATCCAGCACACATAACCATTTGCCACTTGTCAACTTAACTATTTGTATGAGTGTGTGTGTGTGTGTGCCTCACCGACGCTGCCTTACAATCCATCGACCATTCATTCATTCATTCATGCATATGTCCACCCACTCTGGCATCCGTCACCATCAACACCGACACCACCACCACCAACACGTGCTCCTTCTACCTCCGTTTCAAAAAAAAAAAACACTTCTAACAACCGCAGATACAATTGTGCGCTGCTCTGCGCTGCACTCTTCCTCACACATTTGTAGTACTGCTTGCCACTCTATGCTTCATTGAAATGATTGTGTTTCACTGCTGCCTGCAGCAAACCCAAGTATTTTTCAGTTTAGTTTGGTTTTAGATCGGTTTGGTTTGGTTTGGTTTTGTTGCTTCTGTGGTCTCAGCACTTTTCTGAATATATTTTGGTTGACAGTTTTGCTGCTATAAAAATTACACAGCAGCAGTAACAAATAGTATGAAGAAGAACAACAACAGCAATTGTTGCTACTGTCATCAGTATGATGAGCTAAAAAAATGGATAGTAGTAATGTAGTTGTTGTTTAAGGGGGTAGTATCGTCTAAAAGCTTCGCTGTGCAATGAACCTAACCAAAAATTGGTGAAATGCCTCAATCTGGATCATTGAAATCTGACAGTTTTTGGACTTCTAAACTATGAAATTATTAAAATAAACAATTGAGCTTTTACACGTAAGGATACACACTGTCCATTTTTTTGGTGCATCAAAACTGTGAAATGTTGGCTTGCCAATTTCGCTTCACAGACATGGGAAACACTGTAGCTACCTCATCAAGTTGAAGGCTTCGATTCCAGCCGTTTTCCACATAAGAGTTGCTCAAAAGGTCAAATAGCTGCATGGTCGATACTACGCTCTTCGTAAATCTTACAATAAAGGGACAAAAACAAGGCTGGCAAATAAAAGAAGTAAAGAGTTTTTCAATAGCTAGATCCGAACTTTGACAGTTTATTGCTCTGACGTCTCAGATAGTTTTCGCGAGCTACGATATATTTTCTGCCGAAATGATCGTATCGCGAAATTGGAGTAAAGCGATTCGGTTGCCGATCGATCAGTCCCAGTACGACGCTGAAGACGTGATAGAAAGTTTTTGATCCCAGATTCGTATTCAGCATGAAAAATTCATTCGGAAACACTAGGAATCATCTTATTCGCAAAACCCATGCAGGGCAGTTTAATTCGACAGCACATTTCTGAGATGTGAATTGTTCGGAAATAGGCAAAAAAAAAAATTAAATTTTTCGCCCTACCCCCTTAAGACTGTTTCTGGCTGTGTTTGTGTGAATATATTTTTATATAATTTGTTAGGGCGCACTTTAACATTGTTTGACAATTAATTGCTGAGTATTTGTTATTTAATTGAGTGTGTTTTATGTGTGTGTGTGTGAATTTCAATTATTCACATTAGGGTGTATCCCATTTAAAATTTTTTAGTTTTAAGGAAATTCGTTTGACTCAAGTGCTCAAAAAAGGTGCTCTATTGTTGCTTAAAGTAATCTGAAGTTGTGGATAATCAGTAGCGGTTAACGACAATTGGATACAATCATAACCAATAAGTGGCGATAAGAGTTAATAAAAATCATCCAGATGCAATTGGATATATGTATTATTTGTGCCAGTTACAGTAACAAAAGAGGCGTTCAGAAGAAGTCAGAGGCATGGATAAGAAATCAGAGTCAACCGGAAGCGCTGTTGGCTGTAATCGAAAGCAGCTAAAGGTATTTGACGCAGCAATATGTAATTAGAGTCAATTGAAAGCAGCCAGAGGCAGTTAGAAATCTGCTGTGGTAGTCAAAGATATTGAAAAGTAGTAAAAATCGGCAGTTTGTTATTCACAAATCACAGAGATTTTTCACTTATGACAGTAATTGACAGCCGAGGGCAAACAGAGGCAATTGAATGTAGCCAAAGTCAATGTGAAGTAGCCACATGAAAAAGTATACGCTCCAGAAGTGAAGTGATTGCCATACTGCGAACGATCGCAGATAACAAGGCGCCAACACTAGACGGTATTACAAACGTTGCACTTAAAACAGTAATTACAAAAAACGCGCAGATGTTTGCTAGGCTTTTCGACATCTGCATGAAATAAGGCGTGGACCCAGACTGTTGGAAGCGACAAAGACTGGTACTCTGGCTAAAGCCAAGATAAAGATGCCAGATTAACCATCAATATACAGCCCTCTGTTGTGTATGCTGGACATACTCGGCGAAATCCTGGTATGTGTCCTATGCGACAGGCTCCAGGAGTTACTCAAAAAACCAATTCTGCTTTAGAAGACCAAGGTCAACCGTCGAATGTAAAAAAAAGCCTACAAATCAGCGAGCTGGCTTCATATAATGAGTGCATTACAGCAGTTCGAGGTGCCGATGAACCTATTGAAAATAGTTGCTGACTATTTCAGAAACAGAGTACTCCTATGTAATACAGATGATAGTGTGAAGGAATTTAGGGTTACCGGAGGCATTCCATAGGGCTCAGTGCCCTGTCCAATACTAAGGCATTGTACGGCGACATCCTGAAACTGGATCTTCCTGAAAGCACGACGCTTGTCGACTACGCTGATGACATTGCAATGAAATCCAAACTATTCAACCTTCCATCAAACACCTAGACTCTTTGCAGGCGGCGTACAACGACTCAATTGAAGGATGACGGAAAGGCTGAAAGGCGCGAACCTGAAGTTGGCTACTCAGAAAACTGCCGTCATGCTATTGAGCAAGAGCGTGAAAAACTAGTTCTCATGGTCGAAAGTTACCAGGTCACCTCGAAGCCACATATTAAGGAGTGTCTCGACTGTAGGATGACTTTCAAGGGACATCTGCTAGTCGTCAGTAATAAATCAGGCAGAATAAATGGAGTATTAACTCTCATTATGCGGAATATCGGCGGCCTTCGAGGAAGCAGGTGCCAACTGCTGTCAAGAGTAACCACGTGGGTGATGCTATATGCAGCGCCCATATGGGTGTTCGCTCAACGTACATACGAGTAGCTATCGCATAGCGTATGTTTTCGGATGATGCCATCTGCGTTATTGCAAGCAAGGTCACAATTGATTTACAGTCAAACGAAATGAGGTCACTTTATAACCCTAAGGGTGAAAGACCATCCATCAAACGTATAAAAAATTAAGAAAGGCAACGCACCACTATAGAGAGGCAAAGAAGGTGAGAGCTGTTTGAAAAAGGTCGCTGTACCTTTTAACTAATCCCGCACATAGCAAAGTGGACTCAACGCTAACTCGGAGAAGCTGAATTTTACGTTTTGTTCTAGCTGCCCAGACCAACTTGAAAATGCAAAGCACTTCCTCTGTTACTGTCCACGTTTTAAGAGTGACGTAAATAGATAAAGCCTGAAGAGATCATTTGGAGAACTGCCAACGGTGTCGAAACTAACGTTGCAGATGTGCGATATTGTGGAAAAATAGAGAACAGCAGCTAACATAATGATTAAATTAAGGAATGCAGAGCGTTTACATAACATGCAATACCGTTAATGTAAAAGACGACAGTAGAACACCATTATAACTAAAGTTACAGCTTAACGCTGAACCAGCCCCGCGAAGTAATATTTAGAGACAGTCCCGCGAGGAAAATGGAAGAGAATTCGATGGTTTCAGTCGGTAGGAATCCGACATACTCTTAACATTAGAGTTCTACGGTATCTATGCAAGATTTCCACCTACGAGCGTACGAAAGAAAAAGTTGTTGGTGGAAACATGATTTTGGCAATTAGAGACAGTCAAAGAGAAAATGTTCCACTCACAAATCCCAGTGGTTTCACTAAGCTTCATGTAACCAGCTACTTGAAATTCTTGTGTTTCCAATTTTGCATTTTAGCGCTCTTTTCTCAAAATTTTAAGCGACTTTTTGGCATAAATCCGGCTCCATTTCAATTATGGCGGCACTAATGTTAACTTTTAAGTCTAGAATCGTTTGAGCATCGTTGGCATAAAGCTTACTTTTAATAAAACTCCAAAGAACAAATTCCAACGGCGTCAAATCGCATGATCTTGGTTGGCCAATTGGTGCCGCCAAGACGTGAAATTTCTAATACGCAATAAGTCAACAAATTCCCATGAAGTATGGCTTGTTGATCCATCTTGTTGAAATTAGATGTCCCCCGTATCAATAACAACCAATTCCGGAAAGAAAAAAATCGCTCATCACGTCACGATATCGCGGTCCGTTGACAGTAACCGTCTCACCTTCTTCGTTTTCAAAGAATGACCCGCTGACACCGCCCGACCAAAATGCGAACCAAACGGTGATTTTGAGTGGTTGCACTGGGAACTCTTGAAATGACAGTTTTGCTTGTTGACATAGTCGCCAAGATGAAAATGCGCCTCATCCGAAAAAACTACTTTCTGGCAGAAATTTACGGCCAAGTTTTCCAGCGCGTACCCAACCAGCAAACACTCGACGCAGTCCGTGGTCTATACTACTACTACTACTACTATTATGGGACAACAGCCCCTGGAGGGTCAACTACTATTAAGGCACAACAGCCCATGGAGGGCCAAGGCCAAGATTTCTATTTTTAATTTTTGAGTGTGCCGAGATATGAACCCGGGCACCTCTGCGTAGCAGTCCAACACACTAACCACTAGGTTACAGCGACCACGACCTGGAGGGTCAAGGCCGAGCTTTTCCCCCACACTCATGTTGAGTGAGTTATATTTATACACGATTGCAAGGGACCTACAGTTTTATGCAGAATCCAAACGGCGAAGTGAAAAGCTTCTCACAGGCATTTTTTTACTCCTCGAGGTTTACCATTGCCAGGCAAGAGTGCCGTGTAGAAAAATTTTTATTTTCTATTTTTGATTTTTTTAACGTGCCGAGATATGAACCCGAGCCCTTCTGCGTAGCATTCCAACACACTAACCAGGCTACGGCAACCACCGCAATCCGCGGTCTCCAGGGACAAATTTTTGAGTCTATTGAATCTTAGACGTCGTGCAAATGAAGACCTTTGGTCAAAATTCGATGCACAGTAGCCGTAGAAAGATGCCGAATTGCTGTATACGGTGCTGAATTGACGTTATTGGGCTCTACTCGATATTTTCACTGATAGAAGCAGTATTTTCAGCAGGCCGTACAGGACACGTACGGGTTGATGGTTTGACGTCTTGTACTGACCCGGTTGACTCGAAATTCTGCACGTATACCGTACATTCCTTTCGTTTGGTGTGTGATTCCGAGGAAAATCTGTGCATACTTTACGCATTTTGGCTGCAAAAATATGCGCATTAGTCAAATCTGACGTTTATACGAAGGCAGTTGTCAAAGTTATTAAAGTTTCCAACCCTGCAATTCTTGCTGAAACAACCTTTAGATGCTCCAGTGATGATTATTTGCTATCACAATAATCACAAATGATAGAAAAACAAAAAAATCACAAAGTATTAAATCAATAATGTGATACAAATAAACAAGAACATCTTTTCAGCATTAAACACTGACTATGACTACTTCCTAACAAATACATAAGCTGTATGTTTATTTCATATCAACAGCGAGTAATCACACGCTGATTACATCTTCTACCTACCTACTACCTCTTCCTCCTATTTTCCTCGTTCTTCTTTATGTAAAGTTTACGCGCGCCATTATGCTCTGTTTGGAATTTTAAAATTGATTTTATTTTTTCAAGTTTGCAATATTATTGCTTTTCTTTTTCTTTTTTGTCTTTTTTTCTTTTGTCTTTTCTTTTCCTAGTTCCCCATTTAAGAGGATTATTTACCAACCTCCAGCAAACGCTCCCTACCATCTCAAATGAGTGAAAATGATGACCACTCAGCATTGATGCGGTGCGTTGGTTGAATGCTGCTACGGCTGCATGCAACACTGTTGTGCGTGAGATGTAGGAAAAAACTTGGGTGGAGGTTGAAGAAAAGTCTTAATAAAAAGGGAAATCATCATAATAATAATAATAAAAATGAAAATAATAATAATACAAACAGTAGAAATTGTTTTGGAAATATTATTATTTTTTTTTTTTCATAAGCAGAAAACAAGAAACAAAAAAATGGTAAAAAATACAAAGATTTTATGATTCCATTTTTATGTTCGAGTTTTTTTTTGTTTTTTTTTTTTGCTGCTATAATTGCTGATGTTTTGATTTTTATGAGTCGTGGTAACAGCGTTTATTGAAATAAAAAAAAGGAAAACAAAAAAAATTGTGTACGCAAAACACATACAACAAAAAAAAAGTGGGACCGAAGTTTGTGTAATTGAATTAATACAACAAAAGTGACAGCAAAAACAAAAAAAAAGCAAAAAAAAAAAACCGAATAAACAAAATAACGGCAAATATGTAGAAGTAGGTAGGTTTTATACTCAGTCATGCCCGAATACTTCATACCCTATAATTATCCTGATGTTTTTAAAGCAAATTGCCAATGTTGTTTTTCCTCTTCAACAAACCCTTTTCTCTCTTTGCACCTTCTTCCTCTGTTTAGAGAGAAAACAAACTCGAGCGCTGGCCGGAATACCCACAGGCTATTGTTCTATTGACGCAATGGCATTGAAGATTAAAGTCGCGGCACCAAACTACTGCAGAAGCTACAAAGACGAAGATGAAAATGAGACCATTCAACAACTCCTCTGTGCATGCTCCAATCTGTAAATCTGTCGATTCCGTTTCTTAGGAGACCGATTGTTTGCAGAACTAGAGAGCCTGGTGGAGATTTCGCCAACAGACTTTGTAAGACATCATAATGGACTAAGTTTTTTGCCACCGTGGATGCTCAGTTTTTCTGAGCACTCTGTTTTAACCTTACATAACCCAATCCCTACCCCCGCAGTTTAAGTTTTATAAAGTTTTTACTTGCTTTTGCTCCTGAGCCTCTTTGGGAATAATTTTTGTATTCAAAAAAGAGCCAAAAATAGTTTCCTTGCAGAAAATTCCCTGATTTTTGCTACAGAGCGGCCTGGACCAAAGGTTAAAAAAATTGTGAAAAATTTAAATTTTTTTTCTACTGGAGCGCCATCTATGGACAGGCCGATTGATTTGAAATTTTGCATTTCGGGATTTTTTGGTTTAGAAAATTCATTTTTGTGCTCTACTTTAATCTAAAATATATTCCAAAGGGGATTCAAAATCAAGGAAAAAGTTGGAGCCAAAATCAAGGAAAAAGTTTCAATTTCTCCTTGTACTAGAGTGCCATCTATGGACTGGCGGTCAAATTTGTTGACATTTTTTTCATGTGAGTTTTTTTTTTTTTTTGGTCAGGTAACTTGTTTTTGCCTCTAATTTGATTTTAAAAATATTCCAAAGGGGGCTCCGAAGTGAGTAAAAAATGTATAAAACTAAAAATGTGGGGAAGGTATGTTGAAAAAATTATGTCAGACATCTTGTATTTACTCTCAAATTCCTAAAAAGTACTGTCATTATGGTGGCTAAAAAACTTCCATGTATTTCTATACAGTCATATTCCTAGGATCACTTTCTCCCTCAAATACTTTTTCTGAACTTCTTATTCCCATATTTTGCTTCCATAAACCTTTTCCTTCTTTATTTTATACCCCTTTCTCCTTTTTATTAGCCTCTTCACATACTTTTTCTATCTTCTAGACAAAATGTTCCCTCTTTCCAAACCCCCCATAAAAGACGAGATCACTCTTCTCATATACCCTTGGGCTTTTCTGCCTCTTCATGCTCTTTTCTTCCTGCCATTTACACTTTTGTCCTCTACATGTTACTTTATCTACTTCGTATGCCCTTTTCAACCCTCTAGTTACCCTTTTCCACCCTCTAGTTGCCCTTTTTACCCTCCTGTTACCCTCTTCTACCCTCCAATTTCCTTTTTCCGCCCTCCGCTTGCCCTTTTCCACCCTCCAGTTGCTCTTTTCCACTCTCCAATGGCCCTTCAGTTGCCCTTTTCCACCCAACAGTTGCCCTTTTCCACCCAACACTTGCCCTTTTCCACCCTCAAGTTGCCCTTTTTCACCCTCCAATTGCTTTTTTTCACCCTCCAGTTGCTCTTTTCCACCCTCCAGTGGCACTTTTTTACCCTTCAGTTGCCCTTTTCCACCCACCAGTTGCTCTTTTACAGCCTCCAGTTGCCCTTTTCTACCCTTCAGTTGCCCTTTTTCACCCACCAATTGCCCTTTTCCATCCTCCAGTTGCTCTTTTCCACCCTCCAGTTGCCTTTTCCACCCTCCAGTTCCCTTTTTTCACTCTCTAGTTGCCTTTTTCTACCCTCCAGATGCCCTTTTCCCCTTCCACATTTCATTGATTCGCCTCTACGTGCTCTTACAGCCCTTTTACCCCTTTCTCACTTCATACTCTCTTTTCCTTTCTTCACCAGACATTTTCCTCACTTTATCCACTCTTTTCCACACGCCTTTTGCCCACTACTTTCTTTAACATTATTTTTTTTTTTTTGGTATATGAAATTAAAATTTTTTTTTTTTTTGAATTTTCTTAAAAATGTTTCTTTCACTTCAATACTTCGTCATTGGTCAACCCATTAAAGTTCATATACCCACGTGTAGGGTATTTCAAACAATTAAAACAACAATAAAGTGAGGGAAAATCTTTGAAACGTGTTTTCATTTTAATTCTTGTTTGTATTTTTTTTTAAATATTTTTGTAGAAAATTTCTTAAGAAAAAATTTCTGGCAATTTAAATGCGCGAAACATGTCGCACTATCCTTTCTTTTATTATTATTTCTGTTATCCTTTACGAGGCAAATGCAATTTCTTTATGCTGAGATGTGAGTTTGCTGCTGCTGCTGCGAGTATATGCGTGCGTGTGCTGGCAATTGAGTGAACGCACAAAAAATAAAAATAAAGATAAAAAAAATAAAGCAAGTTGTCAGCACGAACGTGTAACAAAATGAAAAACTTTGATGTTCATTCGTTCCTTTTCCTTTCCAGCAAACGTATTTGCTACTATTACAGCTTCACATTTACGCTATGCTTGCAAATAATAAGCGGCGCTTCGTACTCGTACGCGTCATATATCTTATGCTGCTTATCCTTATTCTTCTTTTACTGCTGTGCTTGCTGTGCTGTTGCTTATACTTTTATTTTTTTTTTATATTTTTTTTTTAAGTTTACTGTGTTGGCTGCTTTTGCTCCCTTTTTTTTTGCCTTGAATTTATAATGAAGTTTCACAGTTTTGCTTTGTCGTTTTTGGTTAGCGTAGGTTCTTTTCTGTATTTTATTTTATTTTTTTTGCGTACGATTATTTAAGCTATTTTTTTTCTTTTTTTTTTTTGCTGACTGTAAGCGAAATAAGCAATTAAAGGCGCGCCACTTTTCAAAAAAACTTATAGCACAAGGAAAAAAAAAATATATATCATACACAGATTGCAGGCTCAGAATATGAAAAGTAACTGAGTGAGTGAGCCAGTGAGTGAATGAGTGAATGAATGAATGAGCTCGAGCGTTCGTGCCGCAGTCGTGTAGGATTTACTTCATGGTTAGTTTTTTCTATGAATATATGTGTGTGCATGTTTGCTTTAGTGTGTTTGTGAATGTGTGTGTGTGTGTGGGTGTGTGTCTGTCTAATTATGCACCATCCTAGTACAAATTTGCGGCATAGACTTGAGACATTCCTTGTGCTCTTTGAAGAGTTTCAATTAGTGCGGATTACGTGGCGTATACGTTACTATCATCTACTTACTTTCATACATACATATAATTAAATACTTTTAATTATGAATTACTTTCGTTTTTTTCCTTCTATTCGCGTTAATACAAAATTACATGAAGATTTTTGTTATACTTATTCTTATGAATAAATAAAAATAGAAAGAGTTTTTACTTTTTATTAGAGAAAATAAATTAATTAGGGGGGGGGGGGGAAGGGGAAACTGTCTTTGTATGCCGTGGCGCTAGTTTTTATAAACGGAGCGGAGGTTTTGATATTTAATTTGTATACCTTCAGGAAACTCAAATGGAACCCGGTTCAATTTTTTTTTGGGCATAAAAAATCAATTTAATCATAAAATTTTTAGAAGAGATTTAAACAAAACTTGAATGCAATTTAAATTGTAAGGTCAAGCATTTTTCATGCATTAATCCTAAGTTAATTTTTATAACCCCATAACAATAAAGTTAAAGTGAAAATAAATTTAATATCTTCAAGCAGCAATTGAGTTAATATAATTAATAAACACTTGTTGACAATATTCGTATGTATGTCTGTCTGTCTGCTGACATGTTATAATTAAAATTAAATAAACGAGACAAAATTTCAAACCCGAGATTTGGGTCATCATCTTGATTTTATATTAAAGATATTGGAGCAAACAACAACAATAAAGAAAAAAATAGCACAACATCAATATCCTTCATTATCAAAATAGATACAAAAATATTGCTTCAAGTTATTAAATAAAACGAAAATATTATAGTCATAAAAATTCTATAAAAATTCTGTGTGAATGAATGTGATTATGGCTGCATGCATACTGTAACGCAACCTACTTTCTTGTCCGGGGTAGGGCTCAGCGGGCTCCAGAGGTTCCTTTCGTCACAATTATTTATATTTTGCAGGGGACCCTAGTTTCATTTATACACAAAGACACCATTTATTTCTACATAATTCATTTAATATTCACAATTTTTATTTAATTTAACACTTATGCATAAAGAAACACAATGCTGGATGTACCGTGGATGACAATGTGAGTGCGCTAGAGTAGCGCCGTTGCTGTGCTGAGTGTAGCGTATGTATCGATGCGGATACGCTAATGTAGCGCCGCTGCTAGCGCCAGAGAGAATACAGTGCTGAGTGTAGCGTATGTATCGATGTTGATCAGGGATGCCAACTTGCGGGGAATTCCCCGATTTGCGGGAAACTTTACTGGGTGCGGGGAATGTGCCGTTTTTTTGCGGGGAATTTAAAGCTGTTCAGCTTTTAGTCATAAAAGTCTGTAGAATATTTTTTGACAAATTTTATGTAATGTAAAATGTTTAACTTACGCAATATTTCATATTTTGGGTCTTAAAATCTTCGTCTTTTCTTTAGTGGTCCCTGCGATTTATTGGTTTGGATAAATCGACTTTAGAAAAGTGTTATTTGAAAGTATTTTGTGAAAATTTCAGCGGAGTGCTTTCGTAGATATAGACGATTATAGCGCCGAGTGGTCAGTCAGGCCAAAACAGTCGCTCGGTGCTTCGACTTCCCTTTTGACCGTTCAGAAAGCCAACACCTCTTGATTAATAACTCTTAATCCTTGCTGACTAAACTGTAAACTTGCAAATTACAATCAGCCATCATAAAAAAGATGAAATATATTTTATATGTTAAAAACCATAGTCAAAACTTTGAACCCGTTTTTTTCTCAAAACAAGGTTTTTGTCGTTTTTTATTTGAGACAAAAGAGAGCCTATGTTTTCTCCTTTGAGAACTTTGGTATCCAAAAGTGGGCTGAAAGTCTAGTAACACGAAACATCCCATCTTCAAATTTGGTGTGGCAACTACTACCCAATACGATTAAACTTTGTGCAAGCTTGAGCCGGATCGATTTTGAGAGTGGCTTCCCTTGAAGTGAAATCTCTCATGCGCCAAAAGAATTCCGGTGTCAGAAAGTACATTTCTATTAATCTATCAGTCTCGTAAAAATTAGTTAAGTTTTGGACTACGAAAATTTAGGGTCGCCTTAATATAACGCTCATTGATGTCAATTTTAGGTAATTTTTCGTTTTTATAAAATGTTTATATGGAAAGTGTGTGTCGCGCTGTTATAATATGAAATTATATCGATGCGGGGAATTCGATCGAAAATCGGGGAATTTCTTGAGGGCTATCGGGGAGAAGGAAAAAATGAGATGGCATCCCTGATGTAGATACGCTAATGTAGCGTCGCTGCTGGCGCCAGAGAGAATACAGTACCAGCGTGCGTGCTTCGCGGTTTTGGTGTACCCGGTGTTACTGCTTCGGTTCGTTGTCTTCCTCCTAGGCACCAAGTCGACTTACAACCATGGCCGGGGGTGTAAGACCTGCTGTTTTACTGTTTACGAAACCAAGTCGGCTCACAACTGTGCACGTCGATCAAAACACGTCATGCACAGAAGCCAGACCTGGCATTTTCCTAACTAGTTCGTCTCTAAGTCACTAGGGATTTGGGATTTGCCCTACTGGGTTGTTCTTGTTCTTCGTCGTTGGTATACCCAGTTTACTCACCTGCACGCTTTTGTTCTTTATCCGCTGTTGGCACTTAGAGCTGCTTACTTGTCGACAGCTATCAACACAATCACCAGAATACTGTTGTGCTTGCGGTTTTCTAAACAGTTCTTCTTCTTCCTTGTCGCGACTGGAAAAGATGAGGTGATATTATGTTGCTTTTCTGTGATTGGCTGTTTTCGATCACATGATATTTTAAATTTAAATTTCGATCGCAGCCTGCTGTGATGGTGCCGTTAGGTTTTGTGTGCGTTGTGGATGACCATGATGTATTGTTTTATTTTTTGCACATGATTTTTTCCCTTTGCTGAGTTGTGGTCATGCTGGTCGTTATTTTCCAATGCCGTTGTGCAGGGGCGGTGTTGGTGTACAATGGCAGTGTTGGTGTTGGTGTATAGGGGCTCCGCCGAGTATTGTGCGGCCATAATTTGGCTACCAAATTTGGGTCATCACAAAGTATCTAGCAACTCGAATTTGGATGCAAAGAGCTTAGCCTTGACCTGCCATGGGCTGTTATGACATAAAGAAAGAAGAAGTTAAAGAATTGCACAAAGTGTATTAATCTATGTGGCATCTTACCTACGTTTACTATACTGAAGGCGTCGTAGTGTAATAATTCCATTTATTTAACTGCCACTCTATCTATGAACATATATGCAAATATATGTATCTATTTAAGTAATCGGTTTAAATTGTGTAATTGTGAAATTCACATATTGATGTTCGTAGTTCAGGAATACAAAATTTTGTGCTGCATGACAATTACTTATCAATTTTGTATTTAATTTATTCATATAGGTGCGCATATCTACTGCTACTTTGGAAATTAATTTCATGTTATGGCTGAAGGAGCTGATATCAAAATCAATCCTTTTGTTCAGCTCTACTTAGTATACATTAGGCAATTATGTGTTGGTTGAACGTGTAAAACTTAAGCAGCAGCAGCTTAAATATAAGTAAAATTGAATAAACAGACAACGATGTATACATATATGAATGTTTGAGTGCCTATAGTTAATTTAACTATTTAAAGTGAGCTTCAATAACCAATTAAACATTATACATATTTAAAGTATATTTTACTTTAAATTATGTGTGATTTATTTAAAAGCCTAAAATATACACATTTCAATGCTAAAGAAAGCATTTAATATTGTAACAGAAAACGCTGAACCAGCTAAGTTTAAATTCTTAGTGTAATTCTTAGCATTTATTATTGCATACTTTTAGGTTTTAATTTAATAATTATAACGAAGTAGTTTCTTTGAAATTTTCTTGCTAATTGCGGTCTTAATGCTTTTTATACTTTCGAGTGTTAATTTCTATAACTTTTTGCTTTATGATATCATAAACTATGATTTGCAACTATCACTACTAACCTTGTAGAAAAAAATCTTAACTTTTATAAAACTTTTTTATAAATTTTCATTTCAATTTTTTTTTTTTTTTACTTCAACGCAAAAGCATAAAAATTATGTTAATATTGTAACTTGTGCTACATTGTAATTATTTAAAGTTATTTTTCTTTAATTTCTCCATAAGAGTTTTATACTTGAATTTTGTTGCCTGGAAGTTTTTCTTTTTTTTTCTTTTTCCTTTTCATTATTCTACTTTGTTGCTTGTTGTAGCAGCCGCGGCGTAGAGTAGAAAATAATGAAAACCGGAAAAGAAAATATAAAATTTCAGTATCACAGTGAAAAAAAAAGAAATGGAAATTGAGTTAATTAAAGAAAAACACGGCAAGAAAATTGTTTTCCCACCATAATTGAAAGTTTTCACTGTACTTGCGTTTATGTTTTGTTTGTAAAAAAAAAAAAAAAAATTGTAGAAAAATGTGAACAGCTCTTTCAACTAGTAAAAATAATTCACGCATTACTTTTAAATTACTATCAGGCGCAGATAGTATTGCTCATGAAAAAGAAAATTTTATAATAAAATTAAAATGAATTTATGCAGTTTTTGAATGCTTTTGAAAATTTAATAATGAATGCAAATGTGAATGGGAAAGCGAATATGAAAGCGAATGCGAATTCGAAAACGAATGCGAAAGTGAATGCGAATGAGAAAGTGAACGAGATAATAAAAACAAATTCGAACAAAGCAAATGTGAAAACGAGTACCAAAATGAATGAAAAAGCGAATGCCAATGAGTGAAAACGAAAGGAAAAGCGAATGCGAAAATAATGGAGAAAAAGTTGTTGAGCGAAAAATCTTTAATTTTATGGAACTATTTATATTAAAATTTTAATTTATATGGAAGTTTAAATAAAAACTCAAGAACTCTGGACAAATTCAAAATAAATTTAGATTAGAAGAAATTCGCTTTGAATTATTTCAAATTAAAAACAAAATATACTAAATTTGAATTCGTACATATTATTAAAAATTGGAAATATCAATATACAGAATTAGTGTTTTTAGTCTCGAAGATAGATACAACTCGTAGTTAAAATATGAAATAAATACTTTTGATTCAACTTTGTGTACTGCATCTAATTACACTGTGCAACAAAATGGGTTTAAAAAAAAATCTGCTTTCCCATATGGTTTTTCTGGAGTTGTTTTCGATGCTGATCACGAATCTACAAACATTTTTTTCAGGTCAGATCAGATTTTTGTGATATCGATGATTTTATGGTTAGGTATGGTTTTCTACACGTTTTATAAGTTTTTACAAGGTTTTCAACAAAAAATTGTTTTTTTTTTTTAAATTACATGTTTTCTACACGTTTATGAGTTTGTACAACGTTTTTAAGAAAAACAAAATTTTTTTTTTAAATTTAAAAAAAAAGAAGAAATTTAAAAAAAATTTTTTTCGACCTAAATTATTCACAAAATTCAGGAGGCATACATGGAAAAAAATTGTTTCTACACGTTTTACGAGTTTATATAACGTTTTCAAAAAAAAAACAAATTTTGTTTTCGACACAAATTTTTCAAAAAATGCATGAGGGGGAGGAGGGGAGGGGGGAAAACAATTTTTGTTTATTTTTTCTACACGTTTCATCAGTTTTTACAACGTTTTCAACAAAAAAAAAACTGATTTAGTGTTGTATAATGTTATACAGTTCTGCATTTTGTTGTTGCTTCTCTTGTGTTTTTTTTTACGAAACTCTTTCATTACATTATCACAGTGTATATGAACCGATACTGAGAGAGCCGAAGTCGTGATCTTACTCTTCTCATATGAATAAATTTTTGTATGGGAATCGGACCCAGGAGTGATAAATGAATTCTTCGATTTTGTAACAAATATAAAAAAAAAAATGTACCAAATAAGTCAAAAATGTACCAAATCAGTCAAAAATGTACCAAAACGTTTAAATGATCTAACACCGCGAATGACAAGATAAGCTCAGCTACAAAACAGCTTAGTCTTACCTCAAGGTTTTTTGCTGTTTTTGTTACCAACTCCATCAATAACTTAAAGCAATAAATTCATTTAGCTTTGGTTATGTGGTTTTCATGTGGGTTATAATTTACAGATGAAGGACTTTTTCCCTTGAAGTGAATTCTTTTGCTGTAGTCACGAAAATATCTGTGGTAAAAATCAATAATAATGTACAGTCAAATAATTTTAAATCTTTTTCTAAAATATATCAAAAATATAAAGGCAAAAGTAAGAAAACAAAAACTATCACAGTTCCTCATAGAAAAGCTCAAACTAAATAAACAAGAAGCTAATTCTGCCCTAGCTTATCCACTTTTTGAATTAAATGGATTTCAGCACATTTTTGCCACAAAAATTTCGCAATTTTTGGTACTCTTTTCTAAATTCCAAAAAAAAAAAAAGATTGAATTGTAACAAAGGAAGATACATTTTCGAACTTTTAAAAAATAGAAAAAATATATGCAGTACTTCATTTTGAAAGCAAGTGTACCAAAACTGTTATTGTGGTATTAATGCACCTACTTTTTGATTTAAAATTGTACCAAAAAAAGTACAAATGTACAAAACAAAAAAATGTCATCACTGATCGGGTACGCGCAGTACGAGAAGATTCATCAGCTCTCTCAATCTCATTTCAAAGTAACGAGTGATTGACTTCAGAGAAATTTACTGTTAATGTTAATCGTATTGTTTTTGCACGAGATTGTTCTAGTGCAATTACATACGTAAATATGAGAGAGATAAAAAGAGAGGGAGAGTGATTGCAATTTGTGTTGTTCTTGCAAGAGTTGACTTTGTTTGTTTACTCGCTCTTTTGTTTATTTACATATACATATCCACAAGTAAAATTCGTCTGTTTCCACCATTTTACTCCTCACCACTCCAGGCGTTAGATCAGTTTCTTTTATGGAAGTGAAAACACCAATACATATAAACTTTATTATTGTAAAGAAACAAAAAATCATATGTTAGACAACAACAAAATCTACATTGAATATAACTGTTGCCAATGTGTACCAACAAAGCATACGAAAGTGTTGTTGCTTTGCTTATTGGTATAGGCAAATAAGAGAGAAGAGAAACGAGAAAGACAAAATTGTTTTTGTATTTCGTATTGCTTAGTGCGGGATGCTGTGTGTGTGCAGCTTTTACAAAAACATATGTGTACTGAGTGCATAGGACGTGTGCAGCCCCGCGTTAGATCAATTTCAACTTTACATCGTTTTTGTGCTTTTACACATGCCTAAGACGCCTATGAAAGTTTCACCTTAAAAAGAATTGATTAAAGATTATTGTTGTGTTAAGTCAAGTTGTTTTAAATGAAACGTTACTAAATATATTCAAAAAAATCTTCGAATGATAAATTGCGGTATTTTTAAAATATTCTAGAACAGCTGAATCCGCTTATCAACACTGATTCAGCTGCTTTTCTACAAAAGAGTTCGAGATGGTGATTTCAAACCAAAACCAAGTCGGTGGTTTAGGTTTCGGTTAGAATCAAGCTGTTCATATGTTCATATATAGTTGATTAATTTACTTTCACTTTCACATAACAAGTTTATCTAATTTACTTTCACGCAACACAAAAAGTAACCATCTAATCTCCACCTTGAAGAAAGTTTGTAAGTGTGTGTGTGTAAGCATATGTGTTTATTTATACTAACACTCTAATGCTTAGTTCAAAAGTTATTTTAACTAATGAAATTTTACTGAAAGAGCATTAGGCGCGCGCCTTCTTCTTCTGACAAATTCAATTTTAAGCGAGTCGTATTGTCAGTGTCAGCTAGTGCCAACATTTTACCAAATGTTGATGCTGCTGCTATGTGCAAAAGTGATGAAGATTAATGGGTGACGCGAAAGCAGCACACGCGTATACATGATGCATAAAAAGAGCACACATAACACAAAAAGGATTGTGTGTGTATGTATGTTTAAATAAGCCTAAAAAATATAGAGCGTGAGGAAAAAAAAATGTACAAAATAGAAATATAATATAAAAAAAAGGATAACAAATTTTAAAATGTGATTGCTTTTTTATTATAAAATAATTTTTCATTGTTTTGCACACACACACCAAAAAAAAAAAAAAACAAATAAAAATAAAAAATTAAACTATAAACAAAATATTTGTTAGAAAATAAAATAAAATTTATGACATCATATCGTTTACATAATTTACGCTTTCATTTTGTATTTCATCTCGTTTCGTTTTTTTGTTTCCTTTTTTTATATTGGACTAATTTAGAGCATGCATAGAAAAGAAATGTATCGTCAAATGTTGACAATAAATTGCGTGTAGATTTCGTCTTCTTTTATTTCTGTTCACTACAATTGCTCTGATGAATGGCTAAAAGCATCCTTCTTTTTCTTCTTCTTCTGCAAAATTGTTATTGAAATGCATATAATAATTCAAATAAATATTTTATATAGTTAAATGTCCTTGCCCTCACTAACCCTTCGCTCTTCCATGCCTTGTAGTTTATACGCAAAACTTTGCAGACGAGAGAGAAAGAGCGAAAAAAATTTCCCAGTATTTCGGCGCATGAGAATTGATTTGGCGTATGTGTATACGTATTCGTTTACAATTACGCCAAATCTATTCTCAGGCGACGATTGGTTGAGGGCTATGCGAAGTGAGCGTACATTTTTTCTCTTCCTCTCTCTCTCTCTCTCTCTCTCTCTATGACTGTAGACATTACTCTCTTTAGCTGTATTTTATAGTAAATATTTTTGTAGAGTTTAAATTTGTTTTTTTTTATTATTTTTTTTTTTTGTAAAAATAGTTGAAACTTATTAAAAGAACTAAACTTATAGCAAACTAACGACCTGTCTTGCATTTTTTATTCTTTTTTTTTTTTTTTGTTTTTTGTTTTAAAGAAAAGTCATTTTCTGAGTTCATGCGATTTCTGAAGAAAAAACCAACGACAAGCGGCGTATTTTAATTGTGTCACTGAGCGGAAATTTAAATACGCTCGTTTAATGCGTTGTAAATTTTTGTTTATTTCCTTGTCACTTCATTGGTTTTTTCAATATTTTCCATTTCATTTGTGTGTGTCTGTGAAATTTGTAGAACCGTAAGAGTTTTTTAAAGATTCGAGCAAATGTCAGCATGATTTTGCGAGACTATGAAATTTTTCTTAAGATAAAAAAATTAATAAACACCCGTGAATGATTTGCGTGGCAGACTGAATGCAGCGAGTACCAAAAGTTCGCTACAAGGAAAAGGCCAAAAACAAACAAAAACCACACACACGCGCCTTTTGTTGAGCATCAGTTAAAATTCGAGGAACCCATCGTGCTGATTTCTTCGTGTATCCAAAATGATCCCTAAATATTCACAATACAACCGTTGCATTCAAGTCCAGTTCCTCAGCAATTATTCCCTGGACCAATCTTGGATCTTGGTTTGGACTTCACCGGAGACAAATTTACTCCATCAGTTGAAGATTTCGAGCGGCCTTCACGAGATTCGTCCTCAACAGAAAGATGACCGGTCTGGAACCTCCGATATCAATTCTTTACACTCACATGCGATGGTACATTCTCCCCACATGCTGAAGAGTTTTTCAATAGCTATGTCCGAACTTAGACAACTAAGTTCTCTGGCGTCTCTGGTGGTAGCACTGTCATTCTTCGACTTTTGTGTTGTGTCATAGTTACCATGGAGCGCTACATGCGGTTGGAGTGGCAACCTTCTACTTGAAAGCACACTTAAGCACATAATTAGGCTCATTGTGATACCACAGTACGGCGCGACTCCCCGATTTACGGATTGGAGAACCATGAAGATTAGATAATGAATCTGGCTATGTTCTTAATATTTATGGATGATAGCTCGGACAAACTAGTGAAGAAAGGTGAGCCCAGGAGTTTTAGTCTCCTCCCGGCCAGAGATGGGCATTCGTACATGAGATGGAGGACTGTTTCTTCTTCCTCCCGCAGCAGAGCCGCAGCGCCGACAGAAGTCATGGAATGGCAGTCCTAGTCTTGCAGCATGTCTCCCCATTATGCAGTGTCCCGTGAGCACCGAAGTCGTAATGCTGATGAAATTTCTGCTAAGGTTAAGCAGCTGTCTAGTTTGTCTCTTGTCCATAGTGGTCCATGTTAGCCTAGTAATACCAAAAGTATTCTCTGCTAGCCCGGATCTTTTTACTTCTTCAAGGTAGTTTTGCGTAATGACCAATTTAATAGACGAAAGAGGGACACCAATGATGCAGGAAGGTGATATATCGGTAAGCTGCAAGATCTGTTTAGCTAACTCGTTGGCATTGCAGTTACCAGAAAGAAATATCCATATGTCCAGGTACCGAATATAGGTGGACCCGACAAAAAGTTGAGTAAAGATCGGCAGTCAAAAACAAGCTTGGATGTAGTGAAAACGCCTGCAAGGGACTTGATTGTTTCTTGGTTGTCCGTGTAGATGCGGATATTCGTATCGAAAGAGTCTTTGCGAATCAGTCACTTGGACTCTTGATAAATAGCCATTACTTCCGACCGAAAGACGTCGACTGCAATGGTCAAAAACTCGGAAAGAGAATCTGCGATTTAGCTTACTAGAGAAGATGTCACAACCGACTCTTTCCTCCAATTTGGATCCATCTGTATAGATGTCAATTGAATTGTCAGTTACCGCCTTCCTCTCTATTAGGGATATGGGTGAACAACTTATGGTTTAAATTAGAGGTAGAGCAAATGCATTCTACATTAGTTGATACGGACGTATCGTGGATTAGAATCTTGGCATGGCCCAGGTTCGACCGGGTCCAGCGAGTTAAAGCACTGAGTCTGGCAGCAGAGCACTTAGCTTGCTGCTTAACCAGAAGTGAAGTTGGCAACCAATAAAGGATTGCAAAGAGAGCTTTCATGGAGGTAGTACGGAGATCCCCAGTAATCAGTATGGCTGCCGTTCTTCTAACCTTATCAAAAACACGACAACGCGTTGAAATTCGTCAAACTTTCGCGATCTACAAAATATTTATGTCCGAAATGATCGTCCAACCGAGCGATCAGTTGAACGAATTATCGCAGTCGAGCAGTCACTGTACGAAAGCGCCAAAGCGCGCGGTTAAGCGAGAATATTGAAGCTGTTACTGAAAATGTGACTGAAGACTCAAACCTCTCGATTCTTTGTTGTACATAAGGAGTTGGCCTTTATGTGACTTCAACTTGCCTAACTTTGCGAAACACACTTTTGATTGAACGGCTTTGTGAATAAGGAAAACTGCTGTATTTGAGCAGAGAGTAATCCACAGTAGTATCAAGAGGCGCCATTGTATCCGAAGAAGCTGACTGTTGGAGTGGATTTTGGTCAGGCGGCGTCATTGAGCCATACAGTTTCCGAAACGAAAATAGCAAGACGGTGTCTTTTAACGGCAAACGAATACCATCGCCATGATATCTGACTTTTTGTGGTCTCATTTGGATGACATGCACCTGAACAGCATGTGGTTTCAACTAGATCGAATAATGAGACGCTCAGCGAGCGTTACATTGGAGTTGTTGGAAGAAAAGTTTCCAGAACGCATTATTTCCAGAAGAGTCTAACGAATTAACGCCCTCAGACTTTTTGCTCTGAGATCACGTGAAGTCGCTGGTTTATACCAGCAAATCAACAACAATTGACCAACCATTGATGAGATCCAGCCCGACCTAACTTAACGTAACTTAACGACTTAACAGTGTCATCCAAAATTGAACCTCTCGGATAGAGTTCTATAAACGAAGCCGCTTTAATGAGCTTACTCGATAAACGATATCTCAAAAACTAAATGTTCACTCACGCCAGGTTTCAAAATTATAGCAAAATTAGGAAAAAATTCTAGTTATTGAATTTATTTCATTATTGTTCTATAAATTACAAATTTTTATAATCAAATTGAACAAGTACAATCAAATATGTCACTGTAGTGACAAACATTTGAAGACCCATGTTCAAATTTACGCTGAATATTCCACCTAAGCGTATGTTAAAATCCAAACTAGTACACTGAAGTGCAAAACTCTCGACCTATTTTTGTAAATAGAAAAATTTCAAAAGAATATTAAACTCACAGAATAAAGATATAAAGAAAAACATTTAAGGACATGAAAGCACAGAAACTTACATTTTTCTCTACACTTGCACAAGTTGAAGTGGACAGACAGTGTGGTGCAGCAGCAGCAGCAGCAACATCATTTAAACGCTGCAATATGCTTAAAGTATGCGCGGCAGCGCGTGTTGTGTGTTCACACACCAAAATATGCAAATAAAAGTCTATAAAATTTATGAATAATATTTGTGGGAAAAGTACAATAGAAAATTTTTCTATATCCGCATTGATTTTTCCACTCAAATAGACTAAAAAGTAAAAGCTCGATATGATATTGCTGAAAAATAGCGAATACATTAGCATGAGGACTTGCCATTGATACAGGCGGGCAATACGTTGCGACATGTGACAGAGGCGTGTATAACATTGACAGATGACATCGAAATGAAGTGAAGTGCTCGAAGTACGAGTAGTAGTAGCTGTAAAATCATTATCCTTTGATGTTCCAGCAGCTAATCCTTGTATTTGTTGCTTCTGCTTTTGCTGATATACCAATCCTATTAAATTCGTATTGAGCTCTTGCAAATAATGACAGATGCTAAGAATGCCAAAACAGAAATTGCAACCAGTTAGCAATATAACATTTTTTGTTAGAAAAACCAATAGCACATGCACAATATATTTGCCCGAAGGTTCTGGATTCATGCCCAGCTTGCTGTATAAACTTGATGCTATTTGCAGTAGAGTTAATAAACCTTTACCAATAATATAATTGATGTAGAAGCTTTGACTGGAATTTTTCTCTGCCAACACAACCACCAGCACCACCTCTTCTCCTCCTCCTCCTCCTCCTCCGCCTTCTGTATGCAATTGATGAAATTGCTCTTGTAACGTTGCCATTTCATTGAATATATCCTGCAACTCATGACGTTTCGTCCAGTTGCATATAAATGTCCCGAATAATGTCAAACAGCCCAAAATTTTATATATCGCATTCAGTATAACATTTAATGATTTTTCACGTATGAAACGTACCTCCAACGAATGCAAATCGTAGGATATGGTGAAGCATAACGCTCCTACCATAAAGAAATTAATCAGGAGACAGTAACAGTTCATGAATTTGGATGAGTGCAATCGACGTTTGACCGCATTGTATTTGTAAGGCAGCAAACCGTGTCCAATGGATAGGGATAGGAGAGTGCGGAGCAAAATGTGTGCGAATAGTTTCCGTTGCTTATGTAATAGCAACATGTTGTCGGTCACTTGCTTGGCTGCCGCACGCGTGTGTGTGTGTGTCTTACGTGTATGATGTGTGTGCCGGTTGTGTTCAGTAGTTGTAAGTTGTGTAGCCTCTAAAAAATTCACATTCAATTAAGGAAATTAATTTCTTGATACCATCAGCACATAAAAAAAAGAATGCCGCTTTGTTTATTCATTCGTTCATTCATTCATTTGTTAGTACTGTGTTTACTAATATGTTACAGATAGTGAGTAGTAATCTGTGATTGGCAAGAGACTGCGTCGTCTTGTCTCGAGGTTCACGCCAGTGAACGAGCGTCTAGCCACTATCCACATTAAGGTAAAATTCTTCTATATCAGCCTTAAGTCTCCATACCCCGACGGACGAGAAGAACGAAGCGAGCAAAGATGATTTCAACAAGTTCCTCGCTCCCCCGTCACTGCATTAAAGCCATGTTTGGCGACTTAAATGCCAAGGTGGGCAAGGAGACTCTCTTTAGTCCGATAATCGAAAAATTCGGTATCCACGACGAAGCCACCGACTACTGTATGAGACTGGTCAGTTAGCAGCACCAGATTCCAACATCTCTGTATTTATAAGGACACTTGGCTGTCTCCTATTCAAAAGACACAAAACCAAATTAATCACGTTGTGATCGACGTAAGTCACGCTTCAAGTATACTAGACGTACGAATGATACGTTGTGCAGCAAACTTCGGCTCTGATCAGTTCTTGGTTCAAGGCAAGGTCCGCACACGTCTCTGTTCAGCAAATCAGACAGCCTCCAACACGGATAACTTGGCAGTATTTCGCCCTAGCAGGAAGAGGGCTAGAATATTCCCGAGATAAGGTATGCCTGTCATAAGAAGCGACTAGAATACCACACAGTGGTGGAGGTCGTAACCAAAATATCATGAAACCTTATAAAAAAATAGTAAAAAGTATTGTGGAACACCCATCCTGATGACTGGCGCCGCTTTAGTCTGCAACGAGACCGTGCGGTCTGACCAGATCGGTTGAAACAATAAGGTGCAGACCAGAAGAAGAATGAACGCCAAGAAGATCCAGATGTGTCCCGCATTTATACGAAATGGTGCTTAAGACTGCAATGAGACCAAGCCCATTTCACCAGAATGATCGAAGCAGAAGGATTAAGTAGCACTGCTTTCGTTAAGATCGAGACCAGTAAGATAAAAAGTATAAGACGTCCAATGCGTGTTTACAAAGCCGAAATATCTCGCCTATAAAAACTTGCTCTCGCGCTTGTTGCAGCCGCCTCCTCACCCCGATGTTAGATAAAAAATGGCTCTCACATTTAAACTGGAAAGTAACAGTTTTTAAGCTTGGAATGTAAAAACTAGGGTATTAGTGATCCTACCCCACAGCGGATGGTAACGAAATAAACCGACAGAAACCAGACGATTGATCAGTAATGAGTAATGCTCTAGACGGCCTCTTAATGAAATAATTAACGGTGGTTCCGAGAAAAGCTTTCCGTCGGACGAGAGGAGATGTTTCGCTCTCAATGCCGCTCAGAGAAAGCTGGACTTGATGCCGAAAAGCTGCAAGCAGAACAAACTGCTCCGGGAGGAGCTTTCCGTCGGACGAGAGGAGATGTCTGCAAGCAGAACGAACAGCCAAACCTTCGTCAATCGAATCTCACACCTCCTAATGCAAAACACCCCTCAACTTGATGATATATGCCCGCAGTGGACACACATTTCCCGCTCTATGCGTATAGCTCCCGAAGAGGTGATGGGCTACCATCGTCGATAGAGAAATATGTGGTGCGATGAAGAGTGTGACGAAGCTACTGAAGCGAAAAAAGTAGTACAAGATTCACCGTGCGATCGATTCCAACGCGAACTGCTAGGCTTCGTGGTCAGTGATTTCGCAAACCCCCTAGTAGAGATAATCATTACGAAAGGACGATTTTTTCGACTTATGGCCAGCTTTTTAGGATTGCAGATCACTGTGCGACGTCGGAAATACAGGCAGTTGAGGAGACAGAAGAAACGTCTTTTCAGGCGCAAGAAACGAGAGTCAAAAAGATGTGAGTTCAATGATATCGAAATGTTTGGGGACTCAAAAAATTCTTCGAAAAAAAAGACGCCTGGCGGACGGTTTGACGACCGGCGGATATTCCTGCAAAAACGAAGACGGAAATCTGGTGACTGAAATCACAACTGCTTAATGGAAATGACGACAACAATCCAGCCATTTGAAAAATTGTTCCAGAAATCCCAGTCACTGACGGCCGACTATAACGACGAGGTTTTTGCAGCCATCGCTCGGCTAGAAAAAGACCTGTCTGCTGAATTGTTTAAGACTGAAGGCGAAGATGTCACAAGACACATGCTTGAACTTTTATGCAGCATATGGTTGAATGATAATACGCCCAGCGATTGGAACCTCAGCGTACGCTGCCCAATCCGCTAAAAATTTGATCCCGCGATCTACGCCAACTAATAAGAATTTCTCAATATCGGATATAAGGTTTTATCAAACGCACTATACTGTGTAAAAGACTGAAGCTTATCATTAACAAGCTGATTGGGCCTGGTAAATCTACCATCGACCATACCATATTCACATTACACCCAATTTTGAAGAAGACAAGATAAAAACAACGCGACACCCACCCACCCTCTATTCGTCGATTATAAAGCAGCGTTCGACAGTGCGATTAGGAATCACTTGAACGCCGTATTATTTGGATTTGGTATCCCTGCAAAGCCCATTTGTCTTTGCGAAATGGTAATGACCAGCGCACTTAAAATTGGGACAGACCTCTCCACGCAATTTGTTAGTCCTTCGGCACATATTTATTTCCAAAGCATTAGGGTTTCTCTGGGCGTAATGTGAAGACGCCAGGTCTAGCGAAAAATTATTATTTTGTTCTATTAGTGATGTTTATGAATAAACTCTTTAAGCACCAGTAGGGACCTATCTTTATAGTTCTGCGAACTAACCTCCAAATCATTTTTTGAAATTACTGAATCACTGATTCTTCGATCGTTAATGACCAATAACAATAAAACTTTTTCTGGGAACTTGGCATTTGTTCTTATCTGTTGCTTTCACATTGGGGGACTCAAAGTAATATTTCTAATGTCAATGGCAAAATATGACTCGTCCTCCATAACACAAATGTAAGAAGAATAGGATGCGTATAAATTTTGGATAACCTACCTAATACCATGTTCTCACTGAGCCGAAATTGCATAGTTTCGGCAAATGGTTTCGTTTTACAGTTCATTGTTTATTTCTTGTTGTAAAATGCTGACAGCTAATATAATTATTGCTAAATATTTCGGTCTTAACCATTTGAATACGAGAGAGAATCAAAATGATAAACGAAATAAAAATGCATTGGTTTATTTCCATCGCAGCCACTATGCAGCCTTGCTGTCGCAGTTCTTCAGCCATTTGTTTATATGTATGGTCGTTTTTTTTTTTACCTTACTCAGCTCCTCCATCTTTTCTGCCCATACCTCGACTATGAGCTCCTCTTTCCGCGCACTTTAGACATTTTTTTTTATAATTTCGTTTCTCCATATTAATCAAGTTGTACTCAAATCAAAATAGAAATGTCTGTATAGAAATGTCAGAGCAAATTCATTTCAATATTTCAATTAAGTAAACACATTCAGGGTTGCATTTGGTTTTTGCTCGATTTCGTTGAAACCAAGTCATTTCCGTAATATCTTTGACATATTTTTATATGCCGAAATTGAGCATGTCAATGCAGTTTCAACACAATCCACGGAAATGATCGAAACCATGCAATTTCGACTCAGTGGGAACATAGTATTATACTACCTGATTTTGATGATTTTTAATTATTTTTCTGTAGTTTTTTGGGATAACTTTTTTTTTGAGTTTTATTAAATATCTAGTAATTCCAAATACTTTTCATTTGTATTTTAATTAGAAATATCAACTTCAGCTACCTTCTAATTAATCTACTTGCAATTAACATTTCACACAAACCATTGTAAATATTAAAAGGAAAAAGAAAAATAATAATATTAAGAATTTTATTTCTATACCAAAAAAATCCGAAAAAGATTCAATTCAAATCAAATCTAACTTGAATTACATATTAAATTAACAATGCCAACATTTAATAAATCAAATCCAAAGCGAATAATTAATAAAAATATACTAAAAGCTGTCATTGAACAAACAGCTACAAAAACAACAACAAGTGCAAAAAAAAAAAGAACAAACATTTTACACGCTGCCAAGTGAAAAATAATCACAACAATAATATAAAATCCCAAAACACACATGAAAATCAATAACACATACGAATATAAAAGAAAATGAAAATGAAAGTATAGGGAAAACTGAACTCAAAAACAAATACAAACAAACACACAAGCATACACTTAGGCAGCAACATTACAAGTGTGTGTGTGTGTGTGTAGTTTGGAGCAGAAAAATAACTGACACACACAGCATTTGTGCTATGTGTCATCAGCAATGTTGATGTCATGTTGAGAGCGGGAGAGTGAGAGAACGAACGAATGAACGAGCATAGGTGTCACTCACACTACTCTCATTTTCGTCGATATTAGAAAATCGTATGTGTGTGTGTGTGTGGAACAAATAAACCAGCGCCCATTTTCTAAAAGCAATTATCTACTTGACTCTGACTCGGAAATCTCTCTGAGAGAGAGGAATACAGAGAGTGGAACAGGAAGAGAGAGTGTGGACAGAGAGAGAGAGAGAGAGAGAGAGAGAGTGTTCAAGAGAGATGCTGTTGTGTGTGTGTTTGTATAGGCTTTAAGGCCTCCTAAATTGATTTTGATTTTTCCTGAAAAGTTTTTTTTTTTATTTTTTTTATTCTTTCCTCATTTTTGTTTTTGTTTTGCCTGCAGATATCACAAACACACACACACACTCAAATATTTTTTTTTACTACTGCTGTTGCTGCTCGTTTCATCTGTTTAGCTTAAGCAAAGAAAAAGAAAATTCTTTAATAAGAAGCTCAAGTGTTTTACCAATATATTTGATTTATTGTCAAAGCAGTCGACGTTCGCTTTCAATATTACCCAAAAAAAAAAAAACAAAAAAAATTAAAGAAATTCACAAGTACCTAAAACATTGGCGCCAATGCTTTTCTGCCTTTTTTGTGTGATTCATTTAAGCTCCCCGCGCTTCTCGCTCTCTCCTCTCAATTCACAGATTTCACTTTGTATGAGTGAGTGCTGCTTTTGTTTTTATTTTATTATTTGTCATTTAAGCGTTTTGTTTACGTATGAGTGTGTGTGTGTGTGTGTGTTTCTTTGCACAATCAAATCCTTATAGACATATTAGGTCAAATTTGGGCTGTAACCGGAAATTGGCAATGGCACTTAAGTAACCGTAAATTCTTTTTTCAATGTGCTGCATATGTGTGTGTGTGTGTGCTGCGTCTTTGTATATCGTTGTTGTTGTATTATTTTTCAGTTTTCTGTTTGAATTTTTTATGCATTCACCCTAAATTTTGGCACATTCCTACACAACGCACAACATGTTATGTATGTTATATGTGAGAATGTTGTTTGGAAAATATTTTAAAAATGTGAATACACATGTATATGTGTGTGTTTGTATTTGTGTTTGTGAAGGGATAAAGTATAAAATGTTTGTTGAAAAAATTTGTACAATATTCAGCTTATTTACAAATAAACAATAAAACAAAAAAATAAACCAAGAATGTTATACACCAGCATGCGTAGTTTTGTAAGGATAATATTAGAAATATTTTTTTGCTGAGACACTGTCCATTTTTGTGGTTTATAAATTGGTCATTAATATGTTTTATTAGCCTTGTGGTTGTTTTTCTTTGTGATTTGTTCAATATTTTTGAACACGTTTTAGATTTTGATATGTTTAGGCAGAGACACTTAAAGCCTTTGGGGTCTGGGCATAGAATTAAAGAATGAAAAAAGAAAAAAACGAAGTTGAAATTAAATTACTTAAATATACTATAATTCTAATCTAAACTCTATCATGAACTTATGAGGAATCTACTATGTTGTACTAAACTTTTCGCATGCTGGCCGATTAATCGACCAGTCCGGTTTTTTGTATTTTTGTGGAGAATATTTAAAACAAATTCTTGTTTTCTTTGTGTATAAAACTAATAATTATTTATAGATGTTTATTTTTTTTTTGCTTTAATATAAAAAACCAAAAAAAATATATTTTTCGAGATTCATTTTTTTTTATTAAGAAAAAAATGTATTTTTTTTAATTTAATTTTTTTTTTGAGTTTTATTTTTTGGCTCAAAAATAAAAATTATTTTTTGAGTTTCATTTTTTTGGCTCAGAAATAAAAATTATTTTCTGAGTTTTATTTTTCTACTCGGAAATAAAAATTATTGGTTTAGTTTTATTATGTTTTTTCAAAACAAAAAACTCAAAACGCGTGAGCACTGTTATAAATTTTTTCTCGTTACACTATCGTTTACAAATGAATAAAAAAAACTTATCTATAAGTTGTTGTTGGTATGCTTGAAAGAAAGCTAAACAAAATGGCATTGCTTTCACTTGCAGTCTAACATTGTAAGCGGTACCGTTAGTAAATCAATGACTCAAAACTGTAGAGCTCAAATTGAAGGAAGTGAACCAACCACATCTCAGAAAGTGTTTTTACCGATGCCAATCGTTTTTGAATTCGACTAAGGTCTCTCCATCAACTGAAGAATCCGTCGTCGAGAGTCACTAGATCATTAAATTTTATTTCCTCGTGCTCACAATAACAAAGCTTTATGACTTTTTGAGTTTTTCGTTTCGAAAAAAATAATAAAATTCAGTCATTAATTTTTATTCCCTAACAAGAAAAGAAAACTCAAAAAATAATTTTTATTCCCGTGCAAGAAATAAAACTCAAAAATCCTTTTTTCCCGAGCAAGAAAATAAAACTCAAAAATAATTTTTATTCCTAATTTTTATTCTTGGGGGAAAAAAAATAAAAATCAAAATTTGATTTTTTCGTTTAGGCAAAAACATAAAAATCAAATAATAATTTTTATACCAGATCTAAGAAAAAAAGTCGGGCAATAATTGATCAAATAATTGTTGATCGAAAAAAATTAAAATCATAAAATAATTACTAAACTTAGATTTTTTTATAATTGCTTATAATCATTTCGACTTTTATAAAACAAAAAAAAAAAAAAACTGCACCTTCCCTCTCTCATTGTTTCTGATATCTCGAGACCAAAGAAAAAAAATTTTTAAATAATTTTTATAAAATAAAAATGTAATAAATTTTATACACTTGTAGCTGCTGGTAGCAGGCCAAAATAAGTTAAGTGACCAAAGACCACTTATCCACTTTTTTTTTTGTAGAAAGCTCTCCTCACTAGTGGCCGGTATTCATATTTGGATTCTATATAACGTTTATTTGGTTTTAAACAAAAAAAAAAAAAAATATCCAGAATCATTTTTGGTTACAAAGGATATAAAATAACTATATGTTAATAAATTTTAATATAAATAAATCTAACTTTATAAAAAATTTTGTCACATTTTTTTTAGAATTACTGTATATTGATTTGAAGTGATAATAACTTCTCTTGGGGTTGAAGGAAATTTATAGTACAGTGAATCGATAGAAATTGAAACCAAATGTCACTACGAAAAAAAAATGTAAAAGGAATACACAAAATCGAAGAAAAAGTTTCAGGATGTTTATATCACTATATTACATTGAAATTGCTAGATAATAAAAGCTTAAAAATTTTCCGATTTGTTCTGATTTTCAATGATTTACAACGTCTAATGTACTGATTTCGCGGTTCAAATATCTGGCTATCCTAGTGTCATGTGAGGTTTCATAGTATGTGTAAGTTTTTAAGTGTGTGTTTTTTAATATTTTGTTAACATGACGCTCATTTACTAAAAGAGTGTCATAACTCAAAAAACGCGATTTTGCAGAAAACGCGTTTAAAGTTTTCAATTGACTCCCACTTTGCAGAAAAAAGAAGAAATCTTATAATTCTCACGCGCAGAGTATACAAGATATTAATATGAAATTTTTACACAATATCAAGCGTGATATAATGAATAATTTTGCATCATTAACTCAAAATTCGTGTTTTTTGACTTATGACAATCTTTTAGTAAATGATAGACGTCATTTATAGAATCCTAACAGCATACCGTACTTTTATTATTGTGGCGGTGATGTTGAACTTTCGTACCGTCAGGTAAAAGGTAGTGAATTGCGTTCTGAAAGTATGCAGTCTAATCATTAGTAGGAAAGGTGAATTTTTAATATTAAAAATAGGACCCTAAAAGTATATCGCACATTTATTATTTTGTCTGTTAATATAGTGCCGGTTGTGTTAAGCTTACGTACCGCTAGGTGGAGGGTGGTGAATTGCACTCCGTAAGTATGCTAACTTATTATTAGTATGTATAGATGGAGAAAAGTGAATTTTTAATATTAAAAATAGCACCCTGAAAGTATGCCAAACATTTATTATTTTGTCTGTGAATATAGTGCCAGGGCCAAAACGTTTGATCTATGCACGTTGTATTCGTCATGTAATTTACACAAAAATACATGCAAAATACTCGCTTTTACGTGACGAGTTGTACGTTCACGGATCAGACGATTCAATTCCTTTTTAAAAAGGTCTGAAATAACGTAAATTCAACTTTTGACGGTATCTTAGATAGAGCAAGTGTCCAAATGAACACGCTAGGAGAATTCGGGTTAAAGTATGTTATCACATCAAGTGACGAGTGCAGAAGGGACTCATTTTATTTTCTTTTTTCGTTTTCGGGTGTTGGAAAAAATGTTTCTTAGTGCAATAGATAATTAGTTACATGGGTTCGAAACAGAGGCTGTTTGACCAAAGTGTCAAGATTCTACTCTCCCCAGATTTCATTCATCACATGTTATTCCAATTTTTCCCATTAAATTACATGAAATTCATCACTTCACCTTCGTTTAGAGAAAGCTATTAATTAAATTGAAAATAAAATCTTCCTTTTTCCTTGACTGCATAACTAAAAACACTTTAAAATTGAAATCTTAACAACATTATTATAGTTTTAGATTTAGATTAGATACGAAAATCAATTTAAGAACATGTCAAAGTAAATTACAAAACATCTTAGAACTAGTGCTCTAAAGCACTAGAAAAAGGCAAAAAAACACACACACACACATACACACATACAAATACACTCAAGAGGCAAGTGAAGAAGAACCAGGAGAAGCTGAAAATTTTACTTTATTTTTTTATACATATATTTTTTAGTGTAATGTCATCAGACCAGCAGCTGAGCGAGCATATCAACTTCCCAGCATAACGCTTAAGATAAAATTTACCAAGCAGCTTGATTTTTTTTCTTACACACATACATACATAAAACGTAGGGAGTGCACAGTACACGGTGTAAATGTGTAGAGTGCAAAGCGTCCTTCATTGTTGAATATATAAAGGAGAAGTTATTGGCAAAAAAAAAAATGGACCGGCACACACACATACAAACAAAAATGAATAACGTTTTCGATAACAACGAAAAAATAATAATAATGTAAAAACCAAAAGGGAAAAAGAGAAAAATGATTATGGAACGAGAGAAAGTAAAAAGTAAAGAAGATGAATTTGAAAAGGACTTGAGTATATTTGCGAACAAATATGTTACTAGCTTGCAATAGCACAGCAACAACAAAAACAACAACGAAAATAATACAAAAGAAGTGCAGCAGTAGCAGCAACAACAAAAACATTAAGCAGCGAACGCAACTCTATACGATGACGACGACGACGACAGAAAAGATAATGTTAACAAATAGAAAAAGCATACAGCAACTAGCTCAAAGAAAAAAATTTTAACTGAGGGGAAAAAAGCAAAAAAATCTTGATTATAATAAAAAAAAAGAGCCAAAGCGTAAATTTAACATTTTCAGTTGGGGAGCGGTCTAGCTGTCACTGCTGTTGCCTGCTGTGCAGCGAGCTATTTACCACCCGCCCCTCGACTTACTCCATATATCGTCCGCTTATGTTGATGCTGTGTGCATTAAAGCGCTTTGTTGTTATGTGGTTTCACTTATTCATTCACTCTATCACTATCTATCTAACTATTGTTCAGGCAGCGCACGGGGGTGCACGCCGCAGCTTTTCTTCTTCTCCAAGCAGCAGGAGCCAGCCATGTATGTATGTTGTTTGTTGTTTTTATGGCGGCGATGGTGGTTTTTGCGAAAGGATTAAATGACAACGCGCGAGTCGTGTTGCATAAATGTCCTTTACATGGTTTTGTTTTAAGCATTGTTTTTCTTTCTTTTTTATTTTTCTTTTTTTTATTTCATAGTATACTTTTGTGCGCAGCAGTGAATGCATCAATAGTTCGTTTCTAGTAAGTAAGCCCTTGTATATTTTCGGTTGATGTTTTTCATGTAGAGATTGTCTCTTGTCATGTATTTTGTTTGTATGCGATTTTAGATTTAAAACAAATATTGATTTCTCGATAAAAGATTTTAGTCCTTGCAAGCTTGTATAAGCAATGTATGTGAAATCCTTTGAGTGTATATATGAAAATAAACTGAATGTTATTTAGTGTTGAGCATAAGTGCATGGAATAGCATTGCAAAAACACATTGAAAGTATACAAAATCTGTGATTGAAGTGCCTTCGTGACGTAAGACTTGAAAGTTCTTAAATCGCAGTTGAGTGATACAGATATTTATGGGAAATACCAAACATTTCAAAGCCAATAGACAAAATACTTAAAAAGAGAAAAGGATAAAAATAAATAAAGTAAATGGGCAAAAATATTATTTCAAAAGCCAAATTGTAATAGATAAATGAAATAGAAACCGGAGAGCAAAACAAAAAGTGAGCAAAATAAATTTGGAAGCATTTGGGAGTTTAGGAGAAAGACAGGATTAAGCGACGCTGGGGTCAAATGGTATATGTGGTACGTGGAAGAAAGCCTAACTCCTGAAGAAGCCAAGAAGAAGGCACAGGACCGCTCAAAAAACTCGCCGCCAGTAGAGCCGAGGAAAAGGGCGCTAACGAAATCAGTCCGCAGGAAGGTATTGAGGCAAAGAAAAGCCGGGCTGAACCACAGCAGCGCGAGGCGCTTAAAAAGAAGGTGGAAGCCGGGCGTCAGCTCCGCAAACGCTTTAAAACTATACTACCCAAATTCTACCCTGCACATATACCCACCCGTTATGAAAAGAAGTTAAGTAAAGATGCAAAGAAACTTATAGCAACCAATTTGCTAACTAATAAGTAAAAGATTTTTTACAACAAACGTTTTTAATGTTTCGAGAAATAGTCTGAAAGAAGAATCGGAGTCAATCCTATTTGAGAGTTCCGAGTTTGAACTATGAGCTCAGCAAAGATTCTCGTAGGTATTTTGTTATTTTTTGTTTTAATTGATAAGACATAAAACTAGGGCTGTGCGATTAATCGTGTAATCAAGAATTCTGAATAATCAAAATGATTGATTAATCAATTATTCGATTAATCAAGATTTTGATTAAGCCAAATCGATTAATCAGACTCCAAGGCATATAAAGTGAAGCATAATTAAAAAAAAAAAAATTTTCACGTCCTACTTGATTTTTTTATTTTTCTACTAGCTGACCCGGCAGACGTTGTTCTGCCCTTTCTACGAAGAAGCGGGAAAATTTAAGTTTATTTCAATGAAGAAGAATGAAGTTTCTTGGTGTTTAAAATTGGATATTGGTAATCACAATTCAAGCTTAAAGGATGTACATTGAATTTGGTAAAAATTCTAGATTTAAAAATGAGGCATCAAAATTGGCATTTTTAGAACTATTTAATTAGCAGAAGAATATCAAAGACCATTCTAGAAGTTATATCTAATTCCAAAAACTATTTAAAAATATGGACCCATTTGCTATTTATTATAAAAATAGAATTTATTACAGCGCCACCTATCGGATTTTGACATAGCTGATCAGGTTCTTGAAATGGTTCATAAATTAGTAGAAATAATAGTAAAAAATAATAATAATAAAAAATAGTAGTAGAAAAAAATGGTAAAAAAGTAGTAAAAAATAGTAGTGAAAAATAGTAGAAAGTAGTAGTAGAAAATAGGAAAACATAGTAGTACAAAAATAGTAAAAATGGAGTAGAAAGAGTGGTAGAAATAATAGTAAAAAATAGTAGTAGAAATTTTTTTAAAAAAGTAGTAAAAAATAGTACTAAAAAATAGTACTAAAAAATAGTAGTAAAAAATAGTAGTAAAAAATAGTAGTAAAAAATAGTAGTAAAAAATTAGTAGAAAGTAGTGGTTCAAAATAAAAAATTTGTAGAAAAATGTATTAAAAAAAAAGTAGAAAAAAGTACTAAAATAGTAGTAGAAAATATTGGTTGGAAAATTAGTAGAAAATAAGAAAAATTTGTAGAAAAAAGAAGTTTAAAAGTAGTAGAAATAGCTCTAAAATTAGTAGTAGAAAATAAAAGTCAAGCATGGTGCCACACCCACTAATCCAACAAACTGAAGGAATTTAAATTTTAGTACCGTACCATAAATGCCTCCTAAGATATCTCATAATGGAAATTTAGGTTATATGGAAGGTGCCACACCCCCTTTGTCAATCCCACCCATATTTTTGTTGTAGCATAGCATTGTTAATTCTCGTTATTGTACCAAATTTCTGTACTGTGCTCTAAATGGTTCTTGAGATATACCCAAAAAACTATTACGATTGTATGGGAGGTGCCACGCCCACTTTCCTAATAGTCATTATGAATAGCTATGTTTCATGCTCCCGCCGAAGAAAATATATTCTGGAAATATGACTTCAATCGGTCAAGTCGTTCAGAACTTACACGCTTACATACACACCAAACTCTACAATTTTATCTTAAAAGATGCTACAATTTTTTCGTGCACACTCCTTATCATTAGCAGTATAATTCACCCGGGTAATGCCGGCTACATAAATCCACTTATATTAATTATATTAATAACAATTTGTACAAGTTGATTGCTGATTACTCAATATATATACACAACATAGCTGCCATCTCATATTCAATTTACAACTGCCTACAGTTTATTTCAAGTTACACTGCTCAAAACACGGTTCCAAAAAAATGTCATTACCAGTGCGTAGAAAACTATCAACTCTAATATTAAAAGCTATTATGACAGTGTCATACTGTCTCGGTTTATTGCCAATCAAATACAGCAATGCATACAGGAGCAATTCATACAGACAGCAATATAAATCTTTTACCACTGCTTTTATCTGCAATATCTGCCTAATAATTGTCATTTTTATATTATTGGTTCTATTCATACCACAAGAATCTGAAAGTATTAAAAAACATATATACGATTTTCACACCGAACGACTTTTTAATGGTTTGGGCATTAAAATGAATCTGCTTTTGACTTCAACTACGCTAATCATAACGATCTACAAACATTGGCGAGGATATAAACAAATCCTTCTTGTCTTCAGTGAACTTATTACCATTCAAAATGAATACTTTGAACAGCAGACAACGTTGGAGACCCTCTGTGTGACCTATGACAATTATTTAATATTCAAAGGTTTGATGTATCTGTTGCAGAATATATCAGTGATAGTAGCTTGCTATGGATTGATAACTAAAGTAGATTTTAATTTTGTGATTGTAGTTTTCTTGGCGATATTGCTATCGAATATACTATTTTCAATCGATGCACATTTCCTTATTTCTTTACTGTATATATATCGTTGTATATGGGTGCTCAATAAACAACTGGAGATGATGGCCATTAATATAGGACGAAGAGAATTGCAGCCTCATAATAATTTTCCACCGCCACGACATGCTAAACAGATGTGGATGCAACATTATTGCGATTTAGCTGATGAAATCGATATTATACAGGGTGTTTATATGCGTCTGCTATACATTACTAAACGGCTTACTTTACTCTACGATTGGCAGATTATGTTTATGATTGCTATGGTAGTTGAAGCTAATGTTCAATCGCTTTTTTCAGTGCGTGTCTTATGGAGTGACAGGGTTAAATCATTGCATATTTTTGAAATACTTTATTTTTTTCAAATGTTTTTCGTAAATCTTGCTGATTTTTGGATGTGTATCGGGGTTTGTGAGGTAGTTTTACATGCTACGAATAAAACGACAATGATCCTTCAATGTTTTAATCAATATTCTGATTTGGATTTGCGCTTAATGAAAAATGTAAGTTAGAAGAGAAGAAGAGAATTTGATTTCTTTTTTAATTTTTGAGTAATTTCAGCTCGAGCAATTTGCTATACTCAGCTGCAGCAGTAATCTAAGATTCCGTATATGTGGTTTATTTGATTTAAATAATAAAACTGGCTCGGTTGTTGTCAAAACTATAATGTTATATTTTATATTTGTATTACAATATGATTTAATGAATATTTAATATATGTACGGATATCTTTGCCTAAAATCTCAAAGTGTTGCATTTTTAGTTTATCCAACAGAAAATTCAACTAATTTACCATTTGGCTATTCATATTCATAAAGTGTATTACAAAAGAAAATAAGATAAAAGTCGAAATCTTTTTTATAAAGTTTTTTCATGCGCATGAGAACTTATACCCAGTCAAAAATGTCCAGCAGCTGCTTGAGTGATATCGAAGAATTAATGGAGAATGTGTCTTATATTACAAGAAAGCACTACAATTGGGGTGGCAAGAGGCGGGCGTTTCACTAAGTTAAAAAAAAACAAAAGCTCTTTTCAAAATCAAGTAAATCTAATGTTTATTTTTAAGATGCCAAGCCGTCCTTAATATGCAGAAAAATTTCTTAAATTATGACTTTAAAAGTAAAAAAATTGTCATTAAAATATTTTTGCATTATATGATTTTTATATTTTTCGTTTTATTTTCTCTTAAGTTTTTCTAATTTTTTCATTTTTTTTTTTTTTTGGAAAAATTGGAAGACATTTTTTTGAAATTTTGTTTTTTTTTTGTTTAGTAAATGCAATAGAAATTACAAAAAAATTTCAACTACTGAAATTTTTTTTATACAAAATTACCAAAAAATTTCAACTACTGAAATTTTTTTTTATATTTTGTTTCTATTTTTCTTCATTTTCTTTTTTATTTTTGTTATATCTTTTTTAATTTCTTCGTACTTTTTTTAATTTTTTATCGGTTTTTATAGATTTTTTTATAATTACCATTTATTTATTTTTTTTGTTTGTTTTAATTTGTTTAAGTTTTTTTTTTTATTTTTTGCTTTCTAGATAGAGTAAACATTTTTTATAGATTTTTTTTTTATATTTACCATTTATTTTTTTTCAATTTTTTTATTTTACTGTTTTTCCAAAAAAAAGTAGTAAAAATAGTAAAACGTAAAACAAAAAAACTAATTTTTTTTTTAAATTTTGTTTGATTTTTTTTTTTTTAATTTTTTTTTTTTTAATTCCATTTGTTTTTTTCTAATAAAAGCAGTAGAAAAAATTGAAGAATCTTTTTTGTTTTTAATTTCAGTTTTTGTTTTATATATTGGTTTTATTTTCTTTTAATTTTTTTTTTTTTGTTTTATTTGTTTCTAATAAAAGTAGTAGAAAAGGTAGTAGACATTTTTTTTTTTACTTTTTTTAAACTTATTTAAATTTTTTTATTGTTTTTTTTTCTAGATAGTGTAGTAAACATTTTTTTTAAATTTATTTTCATATTTATTTTTATCTTTTCCCCCTTTGTTTTTATATTTACCATTTATTTTTTTCAATTTTTTTAATATTTTTATTTTACTGTTTTTCCAGAAAAAGTAGTAAAAATAGTAAAACAAAAAAATTATTTTTTTTTTAATTTTGTTTTATTTTTTAATTTTTTTTTTAAATTGTTTTTCAATTCCATTTGTTGTTTTCGCAGTAGAAAAAATTCTAGAATTTTTTTTTTTTAATTTCAGTTTTGGTTTTATATATTGTTTTCATTTTCTTTTTATTTTTAATATCTTATTTTTTCTATTAAAAGTAGTAGACATTTTTTTTTACTTTTTTTAAACTTATTTAAATTTTTTATTGCTGTTTTTTTAGATAGTGTAGTAAACATTTTTTTAATTTGTTTTTTTTTTTTTTTGTTATAGTTTCTAATATTTTCTCCTTTTGTTTTTTTTTTGTTTCAATTTTTAGAAAAAGCAGCGGTTTTTTTTTTAATTTAAAATTTTTTTTTTTTAATTTTTGTTGCTTTTTTATGTATTGATTTTAATTTTATTTTTTCCATATTTTGTATTTATTTATTTTTGAATCTTTTTATATTTATTTTAAATTTTTTTTGATTTCTTTATTTGTTAAAATTAACAAGAAAATAAATAAATTGATTTTGTTTTTTTTTTTTTTTATAAGTGTTTTATATTTTTTGTTTTATTTTCGTTTTTTGTTTTTTTTCCCGAAAAAGTTGTAATTTTGTTTTTTTAAATTTTTTATTTTTGTATTTAATTTTTTTTTTTATTTTCATTTAATTTTTTTTATTATTTTTCTTTATCTTATTTTTATAGTTTTATTTATTTTTTTTTAAATTTTTTTTTTATTTTTCTTATATTCTTCTTTTAATTTTTTTGTTTTCTAGTAAAAGCAGTAGTAGTTTTTCCATACGTTTTTCTTATTTTTGTATTTTTGCAAATTTTTGTATTCAAAAGTTAAAATTACTTTTTTAAAGACAGAACAATTTTTTTGAAGTTCCACCCGCTTGTTGAGTTTGGCGAATTTCGGAAAGTTATGATTGCAAAAATAGAAATAAAATCGAAATTAAAGTGGAAATTAACTAACAGCTTTCAACAAAGTTCAAATTTTATTGAAGGTGCTGGAATCACTATTTCTAAATTTTTGAAGAAAATATTAGTTAAAACGCACACGCGCCTCTTTTTGATCATCAGTTAAAATTCAAGAAACTCAGCGTGTTGATTTCTTCTGTATCCTAGATATTCGCGATAAAGCCATGGCATTAAAACCAGTTCCTTAGCAATCATCTCCTGGGTTAATCTTCGTGGTGGATCTTCGTCGATTTTGGGATACTTTTCTTTAAATTCAAGTAATTTTTTTTGGGTGTACTAAGAATTAGTACTACAACTAGAGTTGGTGAGAAATAGTTGTATAAATTTTACCTTTGTATAAAAATCTTAGTATTAATTAACCCTCTATTGCTGGGTGTTCAACACACATCTAAGTATTTTTAACATATATCAGTGAGTAGATATAAAAAGAAGCTCTCTACTACTACTGCTACTAACTGAATGCTGACATGCAAATAAATGTAATAATCGTTGCGGTAAAAATAAAATTGTAATAGAAGATGCTACAAAAGAGAGAAAAAAATGCAAGCGGGGTAAAAGAAAGGGAGCAAATTTGCCCCAAAAAAAAAAGAATTGTGCGAAATAAAAGTTGTTAGTACGTACATAAAATAAAATGTGTAAGCTCGCAAAAAAAAATAAGTTTTCATTGGAGCAATAACAGCAACAACAAAAAACAACTCATAGAAGATACAGCAGCTGAAGAAAAGTAATAATAACAACATCATACTGAGAAGAAAAAACGGTAAAAATAGCTGCTGCTGCTGTTGCTGCTGTAAACGCACTCGAAAACACGTCAACCCGATTGTGATGATGTTGGTAAAATGTCACATTTATGAGTAGCTTCCGTTTCTTTTTTTTTTTTCTATTTTCTTTTTCGTTGTATGAGTGCATATGTGTGTGTGTGTGCAAGTTTGTATCTATGTACTTATTCGCAAAGTTAACTATGAAAAGCATCAAGAAGCTGCTGCTGCTGCTGCTACTGCTGTGTCAGCAAAATTTATACGCTTTCGAATTTTTTTTTGTAGTCAAGATTGGTACTACTTCTGTCACTTCTGCTGGCACTCTACATATATATATTATATAAAAAAGGCTACAGGAAAAGAGGTGCACACATACATACATATTCACAAGACATCATTGCGTTTACTCCCAGTGGAAAAAAACGTCTTATGAAAAACAGTTAAAGCCGCAGCTTTATGATTTTTTTTTTACTGATTTTGACGGGTACTTTGTATGGCTGTTGCCAGATTAGGGTAAATTTAGCAAAAATGGGTAATTTTTGACCCAGTTTTTTGAAAATGGTAAGAAATATAATTAGGCTAAAAGTCAGCCCTTAGAAATCAAGGATAGGGAGAGTTGTCGATAGCAAGACGAAAGTATTTTGTAATACATGAGCGTAAGTGATTTTTAAATAAAATTACGAAAAAGTCGTGAGTGTGCGTGAGTCAGATTCTATCGTGCGTAAATTCAATTTCTCCGTGACTCACGTTAAAATTTGCGCTGGGTGCGCGCCATGATATTCGTCGTGACACGGCTTGTCAAAAAAAATTCACGAGTGATCGTGAGTGGCTTTCGGATAAAATCACGAAAATTTCGTGAGTGTGTCTGAGTGAGATTCTATCGTACGTGAATTAATTTCTTCCGTGAGTCACGGTAAATTTTTTTTATTTTTCTTGTAATGTCTGACAAAAGTTTATTCACAATGCAACTCTGTTTTTAAGTTCATCTTACGGTAAATTATTGTTTAGGACCGTTCACATATAACGTAATGGGGGGAAAGGAGGTACAGTGATTTGTGAAGAAGTTTAACAGGGGAGAGGATCATCAACTGCGTTACGTAATGCCGATTTTTTACGATCACGCATATTCCTCCCGGAACGACCGTTAGATATTTACATCGGAATGCCGTAATCAGCTTAGTGCTCAATCGTCAGTATTGGTTTATGTCCAATACTGTTCGGTCGTATCGTCGATTGACGATATCAGGCTCCATGTTTCTGATGTTTGCCGTGCACTCGACATTACGAGCACGATCTGTATTATACAGTATTGTCATCGTATCTGCAGCAATCTTGCATGCTGCATTCCTTTTTTCCACTGTGTTATACATTTGTGTCATCAGATTCCTTTCCGTAGAGGGTTCTCCAAAGGCTTTCTCCTGGTGTGTCTTCTTGCTGTCTGCCCAGATAGGTTCTGCAAACAAGATTACTGACGTAGTAAACGTTGAAAGCAGCTAGCACCCGCCTTCGCGCGGATCCTCTCTCCTCGGCATAATGCGTGTTTATTCGTGCTACTTTTCCACTTTCGGCTTTCTGGTGATCCTTGAACGTCATTCTGGAGTTTATAAGTACTCCTAAGTATTTGATGTGTGGACACGAGGTGATGTGATAATCATCAATCGTGACGGCCAGCTCTTTAGATGTTTTTCGACTTTCGAGTTGTAAAGCCATCTTCTCACCATTGAGATGGCGTTGTAAGATATAGCTTATAACGAGTTCAGGTGTTTGGCCACTGCCACTATCTCGATGTCGCCTGCATATCCAATGATTGTTGTATCCTCCGGTAGATTCAATTTGGGGATGCCGTCATACATTGCGTTCCACAGCGTTGGCCAGAGAACGGAGCCCTGCGGAGCACCTTCCTTGACACAATACAAGCGATTATTTGCAACAGGTACTCCGGTACTTCAAATCCTCTCAGTGCACTCATAATCTGAGGCCAGTTCGCCGAGTTGAAGGCATTTGTGATGACCAACGTCACTACGGCATTGGAACTTCATATAAAAAGAGTAAAGTTACAAATTTTGATACAGGAGTAGCTTATGTCAAAACAATGCCAGAGTGTGAAAGTAAGCAAAATCCGCCCGTGACCACGCCTACCTCCCATACAACCAAAGTTGGATAAAAATAAAAGGAGTGGTCATAAAGTCACACATTTTGGCACGAGAGTTGCTTAGGTCAATACAATGCCAGGGTGGAAAAATAAGCAAAATCCGCCCGTGACCACGCCCACCTCCCAGACAATCAAAGTTGGATAAAAATAGAAGGAGTCGTCATAGAGTCACAAATTTTGGCACAGGAGTTGCTTAGGTCAGTACAATGCCAGGGTGTAAAAATAAGCAAAATCCGCCCGTGACCACGCCCACCTCCCAAACAACATGATTGTAAAAAATGAATATTTTCCTTTTTATCGCTGAGGATCGATATAAAAGTTTAAACTAATGTATTATGAAAGTCTTCCCCCCCCCCCCCCCCCGCAAATTTAGACCCCACGTTTTGCATGTTTCCACAAATCGAAAACTTATCCACTGGGTTGTACTTTAATGTTGTATGTGTGTCTAGAGCCAAATGCGCCGAAAGCGTAACGCTGTCATATTTTTTATAAATTCAGCATCTGCATAAAAAGTTCATTATATCAAAGAAGCAGCAGAAACAGCAGCAGCCAACAGCATTCATATTCACAGTTTCAGCATTCATGGATTAAGCTTCATAAAATATGAAATTAAAAAGCAAAAAAAGAAACAAGAATGACAAAAAAAATGAAAAGAAAAATCTTTCAAGAGATAACGTTTTTGCTGTTGTCGTTGTTGGGCATATAAGCTTGGCAACTCTTACAGAGAACGCTTGGAGTATGTGAAGACTGAAAAACTTAAATTTTATAACATGACATTCTATCAGCTTCATATGAAAAAAAAAAAATATTAAAAAAAAAAAAACTCGCGACTTGCTAAAGTTGACAGTTTCTTTCTTTTGCTCTTGTTCTACCTCTGCAACTTCAATGTTCAACTTTTTTCTTTTACTCTTTTTCTGATTGCTGCTTTTTTTTTTAAGTAAATGCAACGTTGAGTGTTAATGTGTGTGTAGAGTGTGATATGAAAAGTGTGCGAGCGGCTGAAAATTTACACACACACACACACTTACATACATAAAAATTCTTTTAGGGTATATACTCTTAATGAGCCTTTAGTAAAATATCTCCCATGCAAACTCAAACGCTCTTGTAGTAGTATTTGCAGTAGTCAAAAGTGTGCTAGAGCGTGTAGCTTCTTCTTTTTTGTTCTTAGAAGACGCTTATGATGTTATCTTTTCATGGTATAGAGCATACAATTTCTAAATGGAAAGACAGAAAACAAACAAAGTCAACTATTATTAAATATTTAAGTATATTACATAATAACTTTTAGAGTAGTGTTAGTGTTAAAGGGTTCACAAAAGTAGGTGCAAGATTTATAAAAGCTAGGCAAAAAAAAAAAAATTTGTTTGGGGTGTGGACCGCATTTTCATTTTGTCTGAAAATTCGGAAAAAAATAACTTGTTCTGAAAATTTCAAAGCTTGAATTTGTAGTACGAGGAATAACCTCTCTTTGGGTCGCAGCAGTTCAGTCAAATTGTATTAAATTACTAGCTGACTTGGCAGCCGTTGTTCTGCCCTTTCTACGAAGAACCGGGAAAATTTAAGTTTGTTTCAGTGAAGAAGAATGAAGTTTCTTTGTGTTTAAAATTGGATGTTGGTAATCACAATTCAACACTAAAGGACGTACATAGAATTTGGTAAAAATTCTAGGTCTAAAAATGAGGCATCAAAACTGGCATTTTTAAAAGTATTTAATTTGCAGAAGAATATCAAATACCATTCTAGATGTTATATCTAATTCCAAAAACTATTTAAAAAAAATATGGACCCATTTGCTATTTATTATAAAAATAGAATTTATTATTGAATTTGTTGCAGCGCCACCTATTGGATTTTGACATAGCTAGGCAGGTTCTTGAGATATTTCATAAAGTAGTGGAAATAATATTAGAAAAAGGAATGGAAAAAGTAATAGAAAATAGCAGCATAAAAGTAGAAGAAAATAGTAGTAGAAAAGGTAGTAGGAAAAAGAATATAAAATAGTATTACAAATTGTTGTAAAGAAGTAAAATGGTAGCAGAGAAAGTAGTAGAAAAATAGTTAAACATAGTAGTAAAAAAAAAGCAAAAATGGAGTAGAAAGAGTGGTAGAAATAATAGTAAAAAATAGTAGTAGAAAAAATTGTAAAAAAGTAGTAAAAAATAGTAGAAAGTAGTGGTACAAAATAAGAAGAAATTGTAGAAAAAATGCATTAAAAAGGTAGTAGAAAAAAGTAGTAAAATAGTAGTAGATAATATTAGTTGAAAAAGTAGTAGAAAATAAGAAGAAATTGTAGAAAAAGTAGTAGAAAATAGTAGTAGGAATAGCAGTAGAAAGTAAAAGTGAAGCATGATGCCACACCCACTAATCCAACTTAAATTTTAGTACCGTACCATAAATGCCTCCTAAGATATCTCATAATGGAAATTCAGGTTATATGGAAGGTGCCACACCCCTTTGTCAATCCCACCCATATTTTTGTTGTAGCAAAGCATTGTCAATTCTCATTATTGTACCAAATTTCTCTACTGTGATATAAATGGTTCTTGAGATATACCCAAAAATCTATTAAGATTGTATGGGAGGTGCCACGCCCATTTTCCTAAAAGTCATTATGAATAGCTATGCTTCATGCTCCCGCCCAATAAAATATATTCTGGAAATATGACTTCAATCGGTCAAGTCGTTTAGAAGTTACTCGATGTCATACACGCAAAACTCTACGATTAAAGATAAAAGTTTTTTCAGTTGGTGCAAAAATGTGGTTTTTGCGATTTTGAAAAATCTCGGGGAATTACGGACCACTTTGTAAATCGATTAAAAATGCGGTAGAAAAACTTTATTTTTGATTCAAAATGGCAGAAGTTTCATTATTAAAGAGAAACAAAGTGAAAAGAAGTGAAAAATGTCAATGAAAATCATTCCGAAACGAAGTGTTCGCAAATCCAGTAACTTGTAGTAATTCCGGAGCATGCATAGTTGCAATAGATGGTATTTTGGCGGTTCATCTTTCTAAGCTTATTTTTCTGCAGAAATGTCAGAGATATTTGCTTCCATGTCACAATCGGTTGTAGACAGTTGTTTCTTCTGATGTGTCTCCGATTTGCTACGACCTTTTTGTTTTTCGAGATAATTCGTTATCGCCTTCTCTTTCGCTTCTTATCAGCCTCCTCAGGAAGCTCAGTGTTACAACCTCTGGCGATGTCAAGACGGCCAATTCCACTGGCTTAAGGCCACAAATTCGTTTTAATAGCTGCTGGTATGACAAGTCTCAATGGTCCAACAGCCTTCAATGCATCTCGAAGATGTTCAGCCGAAAAGAAAAAAGTTGATTCAACACTCGCTGAAGCTGCACTGCTTTCTGAAGGTTCGGATGTTGTCACTTCTTTATGCGCAACGATTGATATGTCAACGCCAGACATTATAATACGACGCTGGTTATTGGCATCCTCTTCATCATCGTCACACATATTTTCTGCACTCAGTGGTGAAGCGATAAAGTTCACTTCCATGAAGATATGCGGATCGAATGGAAAAATGTCTGCCGCTCTAAATACGGCATGACGTGGCACATGATGGAAATCAGAAATGAAATGCATCGAATACACGAAGTTAGCTTTTCAATTGTCAAGGACTGAGTGGCCCGTAATACCCCGATAAAAGTGGTTCGTAATAACCCGAAAGCAAAACTTCATGCAAATTAAACAAAACACAAATTAAAAAAATAAAAAATTACCGAAGTATCGCATTTCTATTTGCTATCGAAGCGAGGTAACAGTTCGTGTACACAAGTCGTGTACTGAAGGGGAAATGAGCTTAACATGAGTCACGCTGAGGACAGTTATTTGCAGCTGTTAACCACAACTAGGAAAAAAATATGACGCTGGTCTTCAATTCCCCGTGGTCCACAATACCCTTACATATTCATAAAATCATATTGTAGTAAAAATATAAAATATAATATTGTTGTTTGGACGACATCAGTGCCAGTTTCATGATTCAAATCAAATAAACCACATATGCGAAATCGTAGCTTACTGCTGCAGCAGAACATAGAAAATTGATCCAGCTGAAAATAATAGAAAATAATGTAATGAAAATATCAAGCTCATTATAAAGAAACCAAATGCATTCCTCGGAGAAATCTTGGTGTGGGACATCAAAAGTTCCACACTTAAAATCCAAGAATCAAGGAAGTTTCGTAAAAGAAACACCTTCCACCTGAATGGCAACTTACACTATTCAGCAAGCGCATATCCAAATCTGAGAATTTATTGAACAGTTCCAGAATAATCGTTGTCCTCTTCGTTGCTTGCAAAACCACCTCACACATAGACATCGAAATCCAAAAATCTCCAATATTTAAAAGAACCATTTGTAAGTAATAAAGCATTTCCATCCAATGCAAGGATTTCATTTGATCACTCCACATTACTCGAGCTAAGAAAAGCGATTCGACATTAGCGCTAATTTGTATAACAATCATAAACATAATTTGCCAATCGAAGAGTACAGTAAGGTTTTTGGTAAGGCTTAACAGACGCATATAAACACCCTGTATAATATCGATTTCATCAGCTAAATCACAATAGCGTTGCATCCACATCTGTTTCGCATGCAGTGGAGGCGCGAAATTATTATGAGGTTGTAGTTTTCGCCGTCCGATTTCAATGGCCATCAGTTCCAGTTGCTTATTGAGTACCCAAATACAACGATATACATGCAATATGGAATTATAGAAATGGGTATCGAATAAAAATAATATATTAATTAGCAGCAGGTATGAAAAAATGTTTATCACAAGTTTTAGATTTATTATAGGATGCAATACACACAAAGATATTATCATTGATACATTTTGTAGTAGATAAAGGAAACCTTTGGAAATTATATAATTATCGTAGGTAGTACACTGTCCCTCCAAAGTTGTATATTTCTCAAAGTATTCATTTTGAATGGCAATAAGTTCATTGAAGATACGGAGGATTCTTTTACATTCTCGCCAATGTTTGTAGATTGTTACGATGAAAACAATTAAATTTAGAATCAAATGAAAATTATTGATCAAAGTGATTAAAGGATTCTCGCTATAAACATCAGTTTCATTTACTTGGGGTTTAAATAAATACAACAACATGAAGCTTAGAATAACAAGACAGATGTTGTAGATTAAAGTAGCAATGAATTGCTTATGTTGCTGGCGGAATACATTGTTGTATTTAACTGGTAATACACCGAGACAGTATGATATTATTAAAATAGTTTCTGTTATTAGATTCGACAATTTTCTACGCAATGGTAATGACATTTTATGCACTCGTGTTTTTGACGTGTTTTAAGTAATATATCGTGAAATGAACTGTAGACATTTTGGGCTATAACATGAGATGGAAGTGTAAGCGTTAAGTAAACAGCAATCAATTTGAATGTAAACAGTATTATCTATATAATTAATTTATTAACATATACAGGGTGACAATCGTAAAGTGACGCACACATTTCAGCAGTTATTTTCAAAAGGACGTACTTCCATTAAGTACAATTAAGTGTTAACATTGCTGAATATATAAGCATTCATTTGAACCCCACCTTATTCAATATAACCTCCTTTAGCCTGCACACATGCCTTCAATCGATCCGGAAATCGTAGGACTGTTCGCCGCAGGACTTCCTGATCAATTTCAGTCCAGTCTTTCTCTAATGAATTTGTCAGCGACTCCAGACTGTGGTGTTGAGATGCACAAGCCTTACTCTCTAAAATACTCTAAATAGAGTAGTCCATTGGATTCAAGTCTGGGGAGTATGGTGGCCATTCTTGAGATGTTATGAATCCAGAAAAATTGTCTTTTATCCATGTTTGCGTTAATTTTGCCATGTGGGAAGGTGCAGAATCTTGCTGGAAAGTCCAGTTTTCATTTCCAAATGTTTCTTGGGCCCAGGGAAGAACATGTTCATTTAAAATGACAACCTGGTCAATTTTAACACCCTCTTCAACGAATATTAGAGGGGTTCTGGCATTAGCGGAAACTCCAGCCCATACCATAACGGAAGCTGGCTTTTGAACTCAACCAACAGCCCTATTTTGTTGCGATGATGATGTTAGCCACATTCGGTCATTTTGCGCATTGAAATGTTGTTCAACCGTGAACATTTTTTCATCTGTAAACAAGATATTTTCAACATTTTTTAACACGGAGGAGCGTAGCAACGCCTTGCATCTTCGCAGTCGCAAATCTTTCTTTTTTTGTGTCAGATCTTGAGCTTTTCGGAGCTTGTACGGATTAAGATTAAGCTTTGATTTTGCAATGATTCGCACTGTTTCACGGTTTACTCCCACTTCCTTAGCGATTTTTCTCATTGAGTGCCTTGGATTTCGCTTGATTCGTTTACGAATTTTTTCTGTTAAACCAGTAGTGGCAACTGCTGAAAATTTTCCCCGGTCTCTATCTCCAAAACCTCCAGTTTCATTATATCGAATAATAGCTCGGTCTACCGTACGACTTGACAAATTTAAAGCCTTTGCAATTTGACGGCTACTATAATTTGCCAAATGAAATTTCATAATTTCACGACGAATATTTTCCTTGTCCATTTTTATGGAAATTTCAAAATGTAATAACAAAACTTCAAATGAAATTAAAAGCAAAGCCAGTGATGAATGAATTTGCTTTTTAAATTAAAGTAACGGTAAATGGCAAAGCTTGCTGCAGAGTATTAAACTTGCGTCACTTAACAATTGTCACCCTGTATACATATGTATGTAAGTGCAAATGTTTCTGTAATCGGTATTGTTCAAAAACATTAAACGGATATAATAAAATAGTAAAGAAAAAAACTTTTGTATTAATAGTAAAAACTGTTAAAATCGTTCCATAGTGTAAAAGAGAGAGCGAAAAGTATTAAGAGAGGAAGAGAGAGACCGAGTTTTGCAGTTGCTGGGTGCATAGAAATGTTGGTTTACAATTCTTGTTATGTGTAGAGAATTTTATTTTTAACGTAACATTTAAACTTTGAAAATTTTAATTGTATAAATTTGTGTGCGCTGAGTCCATCCATCCATCACTTTTAGTTTTCGGTATATTTTCCTTTGAAATTTTCCAGAAAACTGTATTTGACTATCCATTCGGAACCAAATTTGAGCTAGAAGACTTTTGATTTCACTTTTTATGCCTGAGAACAAAACGTGGACAAAACTTATAAAAACATTTATCTTGAAATAATCCACCCCATACTTTGACCACTACACCTCCTTCAGCCCTCCACCTCCCCCCCAAATTGGATTCGAGTCTCAATTTTCATCAAAATTGGTAAAAAGCACGTGGAAACGTAAAAATTCTATAGTGGATTCTACAAAAATGTTCCTCGTGGAAAATTACTAGAGGCTCCCAAACAACATTTTGCCGTAAAACTTACAACTTTTTACATATTAGAAACTTTTTAATGTGATAACATCTGCTGAAGAGGGTGAATTTATAAGTGTGTATTTTATTTGAAGCCTAAAAGTATACAACAAATAATTTTTATATCAAAAACGGTTGTGGAATAGTGGAACCTATCACAAATTGCTTTTATTTATTTTATTGTATCTTCTTTCAGCGATTAGTGAAAGAGTACCGTTAATTTTTCATTTAATAAAAAAAAAAAAACCGAAAATAACTGAAGCCAGTAAAAATTTTTTATTTTGTAAGCGTTACCCTTAACAATTGGAACTATGTATTGATTATAGATTTTTATTTATTTTTTTTTTTTTTGATTTGAAATAAAACTCATTATTTGATTTTTATGTTTTTGCTCGAAAAATTTATTTTTTTGTTTAATTTTTTACCTCAAGAATAAAAATTACTTATTGAGTTTTATTTTTCTGCTCGGGAATCTAGCACTATAACCGTTACTGTTAGTAAATCAATGACTCAACTGTTGAAGGAGAGGAACCAATCACATCTCAGATAGTGCTGACACCGACGCCAATCATCGTTAAAATACCCAATCCGAAAGCTCAACCTTAGGTTAAGTTGGAGTGGCTGTCAAAAGACACACTTGGGCCTGAACGGCCAATTGCGATACCACATAGTTGGACCTACAGTTTAACGCCGATTACCGATAACCAAGATGTGTACTTGTACACTTTCTTATAATGCTCATACACTTCATATTGATAGTGAATATAAAAAAGATTATGAGAATTAACCACCAGACAAAGACGGGAATCTAACCCGAACCTCTCGGATGAAAGTCTAGTGCACAACCCACTAGACCATCGCGGTCGCCAAGCTCAACCTTACTTGGCTGTCTTTTGAAACACCGCAAAATTAGTACATTAAACTTTGGAAATCAGGGAAAATCAGTACAAATCAGTACAGTTTTGAGTGCATTTTATTAGTAAGCATTAGGTCAAGCATTAGCGACAAGAAGGAGCATCGCTGCAATAGTCCCTTGCTGTTAAATGCGTGATCAGCAAACAAATATTGGCGTTTTAAACGCTTTAATTTCTGCAAATGTTGCAATGCTGTATGACCGAATTTACCCTACGTATCTATTAGATTTTCGTCCCTATAACATTTATGAAAATCAGAAAAATCGGCGCCGGACACCTGGGGACGTCCTCTTCTTGGTCAAAATGTTACAGTTATCTAAATTAATCATAATGCTGAATTCACATTATAGTATATTTTATTTATGTGGGTAGGCTGCTATTTCCTTATCGTAACCGTTAACCGTTATATATATGACTTTTATGTGTTCGGTGACCCCTAGTGAAATTTCATGGCAAATATTTTTGTGGAATATTTTAATCCTTAAATGTGTCCTTTGAAAGGGCTTTTCAGGTTTTCATAAAAAAATGGGTCAAATTGTCCCATGAAAAGAGGAACTAAAGGGTTAAAATGTTCTACAGAAATGACCCTTGTAAAATTCTATCATACAACTTTGTCAATAAGATTTTCCTCAGATATCAATTTATAAGACTTTTTGCACTTAGTATTTAGCTCCCTTCGACCAAAATAAGAATACTTTGACCCACTGTAAAAAAAAAAAAACTGAAAAGTGCTGGACTATAAGTTTGTTTTACAAAAATGGTCTATACAACATTCCCTTTCAGGATTATAGGGTGGCATTCGGTTGCAAAAATGCTGTTGGACTGTGTTATTACTGTTGATCGAAAAAAAAATTAAAATCTCAAAATAATTATTGTTGAGGCAGTTTTCCTCGAATTCCTGATTTTCACTAGAATCTTGAACTAGAGTGACAATCTGATTTAGATGAAATATAAACTTTATTTATTCCAGCGCAAGTTTTCACGTCTGTTAAAATTCCTAAAGAATTACAATTCATTAACAATTCATTAAAGTTCTTAAATTACATTATATAAAATATACATACTTTCTGGTATGGAAAATCAAGATATGAAATAAGTTCCAGGAACGCTGATGCTTTGTGCCGATGACTATTCTCGCTTAATACAGTCAGACCAATGAATATGTGGAATTAATAATCAGCGGTTCTAGAACTTATTTTACAATTTTGTAGTAGATTAAAAAATAATTTGTAATAGAAAAAAGAAGCTTTAAGCAGTGGCGGCAACAATTATTAAATTTAGATTTTTTGATAGCTCCAACAGTAGAAAGAAAAATGTGCTATATTAAATTTCCGAATTTCGCCGCTAGAGGGCACCTCCCCTAACCACTCCTTAACTAAACTATAATTGTGGAAAATCTTGGGAACCATTTGTGGTACGGCTCTTAGACTTGGTATGAAAACATTATTTGTCAAGAGCATTCTAAGGGAAGTATATCGATGGGCGTATATTAGTAGGCATGGCACCTTCCATACAAATCCAATGAATTATTTGGTATATCTTCGTAACCATTTACAGTATAGAACCAAATTTTGATGCCAGGATGTTGGTTAGCAAAACCATGCTGGAAGGAAAACGTGGATGGGATTGAAAAAGAGGGCGGGACACTTTCAATATAACCTGAATTTCCATTATTGGATATCTCAGCAATTATTTATGACAAAAATATGATTTGCCAATAAAATTCTGTGAGTAAAATATATGAGAAAACTGAAGGTCTAAGCTTCTATGCAACCCGGTGTATTTCCTAAATTATTTGTGGTACATTATTGATAGCTGCCACAAGAATTGGAATTGGACTGAAATAGGATTTTCCGTGGAGAACAATAGCATATTGGAAAGCCATAACAAGAAAGATGATGAAGGTTTATTTGTTAAGATGGGATGTTGATTCTACTAACTGAGAACAAATTTGACAAAACTGAGCGAGTGCAAGTAAAACACATCACCATCTAAGCTAGATTTTTTTTTTTTTGCAAAAGTTTTTTGTTATTGTAATTTTCGTTTAAAATCAAACCTCAACTTAAGAAAATAAACCAAAAAAAGATTCATTACAGTATATTTCTTACATATTCATAAAATCATATTGTAGTAAAAATATAAAATATAATATTGTTGCTTGGACGATATCAGTGCCAGTTTCATGATTCAAATCCAAAAAGCCACATATACGAAATCGTAGCTTACTGCTGCAGCAGAACATAGCAAATTTATCCAGCTGAAAATAATAGAAAATACAATAATGAGAATATCAAGCGGAACATAAATAAAGCAAACGCGTTTCTGGGAAACATTTTGGTGAGGTACGTCAAAAGTTTCACACTTAAAATCCAACAATCAAGGAAGTTTCTTTAAAAAAACGTGTTTCGGTTGAACGGCAACTTACACCATTCAGCAAGCGCATATCCAAATCTGAGAATTTATTGAACAGCTCCAAAACAATCGTCGTCCTTTTCGTTGCCTGCAAAACCACCTCACACATGGACATTGAAATCCAAAAGTCTCCAATATTTATAAAAACACTTTGTAAAAAATAAAGCATATCTATCCAATGCAATGATTTCATTTCGTCACTCCACATTACACGCGCTAAGAAGAGCGATTCGACATTAGCGGCGAATATTATACTAATCATAAACATAATTTGCCAGTCGTAAAGTGCAGTAAGGCGTTTGGTAAGGCATACCAGACGCATATAAACACCCTGCATAATATCGATTTCATCAGCTAAATCACAGTGGCGTTGCATCCACATCTGTTTCGCATGCAGTGGAGGCGCGAAATTATCGTGAGGTTGTAGTTTTTGCTGTTGGACTTCAATGGCCATCATTTCCAATTGCTTATTGAGTACCCATATACAACGATATACATGCAATATAGAATTATAGAAATGTGCATCGATTGACATTAGTATATTCATTAGCAGCATGTAAAAAAAAATTCCTATCACAAGTTTTAGATCCAATATAGGATTTAATCCACACAACGTTATTATCATTGATAGATTTTGTAGTAGATACAGGAAACCTTTGAAAATGATATAATTGTCGTATGTAGCACACTGTCCTTCTAAAGTTGTATATTGTTCAAAGTATTCATTTTGAATAGCACTCAGTTCGTCGAAGACACGAATGATTCTTTTGCATCCTCTCCAATGTTTGTAGATTGATACAACGAAAATAATAACAGTCAAAATCATATCCAAATGATTGATCAAAGTGATTAAAAGTTTCTCACTATAAACATTAGTTTCATATACTCGGGGTATTAATAAATACACCAACATGAAGCTTAGAATAACAAGACAGAGGTTGTAGATTAAAGTAGCAATGAATAGCTTATGTTGCTGGCGGAATACATTGCTGTATTTAACTGGTAATACACCGAGACAGTATGATATTATTAAAATAGTTTTTGTTATTAGATTCGAGAATTTTCTACGCAATGGCAATGTCATTTTATGTAACCGCGTTTTTGACCTGTTTAAGTAGCACCTTGAAATGAACTGTGAACTATTTCGACTATAATTTGGGATAGGAGTGTATTTGTAAAGTAAACAGCAGTCAAAGTGAATGTAAACAGTATTATCAATATAATTAATTTATTAGCATATAAGTGCAAGTGCAAGTTCCTGTAACCGATATTGCTCGGAAACATTATACGGCAATAAAACTGTACAACAAAATGGGCCTACAACAAAATTTCTGAGTTCGCATATGGTTTTTCTGGGGTTGTTTTCGATGCTGATCATGAGTTTACAAACATTTTTTTCGAGTCAGGTCGAACTTTTGTGGTGATTTCGATGATTTTTGAAAAAGTGGTAAGGTCCCCTACCTTTTCAAAAAAAATTTTTTTTATGTGTTTAAACACGTTTTATGAGTTTTTATAACGTTTCTAACAAAAAAAAAATAAAAAAAAAAAATTTTTTTGTTTGACCAAATTTTAGAAAAAAAACAAATTTTTTTGTTGAAATTGTAAAAACTCATAAAACGTACGGAAAAAATAAAAAAAAAAAATTTTTCCATGGTCCACTTTAGGTCAAAAACATTTTTTGTAATTACTACACTACAGTCCAACTTTTCCCCAGAAATTATTTTTTGAAAGACAAAAATTGTTTTTCTGCTTTAGTGCCTTTATACTGGATTTACCGTTGAGAAAAACAACAAACAATTTCTAAGAAAAATATTCCCCATCGAAAAAAGTTGGGGTCACTGAAGATCAAAACTACCTAGATCCAGTTTTTCTTAAGAAATTACCCCTTGAAAGCCAACAATTTTTTTCTTTTTTATCAATTATCCTAGATAGCCATTAGAAAAAATAATAAAAAACAAAAAATATTCAAAAAAAAAAATCCAAAATTTTACCGATTTTTTTTAAATGAAATATATTTTTGACTTTTTTTTTTTGCGTTTAATCTCAACTATTAATAGCGATGGGAACCAATGCACTCCTAGTAACTAAACCTATATCGCTTACTAAATATGTATAACGCGCACAGTGGGCATCCATGCCTAAACTAGCTGGACATTATTGATCTGATTACTTTTAAAAACAAAAACAAAAAGGAACTGCTTTCAATTGTATATGTTTTATGAAGTGCTGATTTGATATTAGATTTTTTGTTGGATCCATATTTAGGATCTCATTGGTATTCAATACTGGGCTTTAATTATTAATAGAGCCATCTCAATTAAATTTCACACACAAAACGCTTAGTCAAAAATATAACTTTTGGCTTATTTCAATCTCACAATTAGAGTCCCAGAAAGTTTTAATAGGAGGTCTTGAGAAGTAGCTGGAAAACGATTGGTCAATTGAAAAATACAAAGTGAAAGTACAAAGAGGATAAAGAAAGAAAGTTACATTTTGGACGTTTTTGAAAAACAAATTCTGACTGCATAAAAATCGAATCGATTTAAGTCTCACAACCCTAGGCCATATTTACTATATATAGTATAGTACCATAGTAGATATGGCAACAAGTCTGTTTGTTTGTCCTTTATATATACGTTTTCAGAATCTTAATCCGATCTTAGCCAAATTGAGTGCACATATCTGCTGATTTCTGGATGATGTCACAAATTAAAAGTAGGTTTTAATTTAGATAGTGGGCATGGCACCTCCTATACAACTCAAATACATTTTTCGGTATATCTCCGCAGCCATTTACAGTACAGCGCTGGGATTCAGTACATATATGTTGATTGACATGCTACAGGAAAAAGGGAAAGGGGGGATATGGAAAAGGGGGCATGGCACTTCTTATATAACCTATTTCAGGAATATCTCAGGAATCATGTTTCTTAGCAAAAAAATGAAAATTTGTGCGTGAAAGTGGAATGTTAGTGGTTGGGCAGAACTTGGTCACTTTTGAACAAGTGGGCGTGGTAACTCCCATACAGCTCCCTATGGCCATTTCCGAAGAGTACTGAGACATTGAATAAAGATTTTGGTTGACAAAATCATGCACCTAGAAATCCTGGGATGGTATTGACAAAGAGGGCGAGTCACTTTCCATGTACTTGAACACATCCTTATAATTCTCATTCATTTCATATAGATAAGAGAATAAGAAGGTTATGAGAATTAACTACCAGACCAAGACTGGAATCGATCCCACAACCTTCCGTCGTCAAGCGAAACAATTGGGAATATAATATCAAAAAGTGAATCAATGAAGGAAAAATTCCAATCAGGGTTGCTTTGGCCCTGTTTACACACCACGAGTGTTATTCAAATACTCGCTAAGCATTACATATCTTAAGAAAATAAACCGAAAAAGGATTCATTACAGTATATTTTTTACATATTCATAAAATCATGTTGTAGTAAAAATATAAAATATAATATTGTTGCTTGGACGACATCAGTGCCAGTTTCATGATTCAAATCAAAAAAACCACATATACGAAATCGTAGCTTACTGCTGCAGCAGAACATAGCAAATTTATCCAGCTGAAAATAACAGAAAATATAATAATGAGAATATCAAGCACATTATAAAGAAACCAAACGCGTTTCTCTGAGGACTCATATGAAGTTCGTTAGCAGCTTCTTAAAAGAAACACGTTTCGACTGAATGGCCACTTACACTATTCAGCAGGCGCAAATCTAAATCTGAGAATTTATTGAACAGCTCCAAAACAATCGTCGTCCTTTTCGTTGCCTGCAAAACCACCTCACACATAGACATTGAAATCCAAAAGTCTCCAATATTTACAAAAACCTTTTGTAAAAAATATAGCATTTCTATCCAATGCAATGATTTCATTTGGTCACTCCATATTACACGCGCTAAGAAAAGCGATTCGACATTAGCGCCAATTATTATAATAATCATAAACATGATCTGCCAATCGTAGAGTGCAGTAAGGCGTTTGGTGAGGCATACCAGACGCATATAAACACCCTGCATAATATCGATTTCATCAGCTAAATCACAGTGGCCTTGCATCCACATCTGTTTCGCATGCAGTGGAGGCGCGAAATTATTGTGAGACTGTAGTTTTTGCTGTTCAACTTCAATGGCCATCATCTCCAATTGCTTATTGAGTACCCATATACAACGATATACATGCAATATCGAATTATAGAAATGTGTATCGATTGAAATTAGTATATTCATTAGTAGCAGGTATAAAAAAATTCCCGTCACAAGTTTTAGATCCAATATAGAATTTAATCCACACAACGTTATTATCATTGATAAATTTTGTAGTAGATAAAGGAAACCTTTGAAAATTATATAATTATCGTAGGTAGTACACTGTCCCTCCAAAGTTGTATATTTCTCAAAGTATTCATTCTGAATGGCAACAAGTTCGTCGAAGACACGAATGATTCTTTTACATCCTCGCCAATGTTTATAGATTGTTACGATGAAAACAATTAAAGTTAGAATTAATTGAAAATTATTGATCAAAGAGATTAAAGGTTTCTCGGTGTGAACATTAGCTCTATATTCTCGGGATATTAATAAATACAACAGAATGAAGCTTAAAATAACAAGACAGATATTATAGATTAAAGTAGCAATTAATTGTTTATGTTGCTGGCGGAATACATTGCTGTATTTAACTGGTAATACACCGAGACAGTATGATATTATTAAAATGGTTTTTGTTATTAGATTCGAGAATTTTCTACGCTGTGGTAACGACATTTTATGTACTCGTGCTTTTAACGTGTTTTAAGAAATAAGGCGTGGAACGAACTGTAGACAGTTGCGACTATAACATGACATAGAAGTGTATGTGCAAAATAAACCGCAATCAATTTTAATCTAAACAGTATTATCGATATAATTAATTTATTAACATGCCTATATATAAGTGCAAGTGTTCGCGTAACCGGTTTTGCTCGGAAACATTTAAATATCCATTCCATATTGAACGTACCGAACAATCGACCTCAACTTTTCAGACTTGCTTCAAATTTTTTCCAATGGCAGTGAAGCAACAGAAATGCAACGCAATACTTTCCAGTAGAGACTGTGGCGAACTGGAAAAACACAAGAAGAGAAAGAATTGCATAAAAGAAGCAAACAAGGCGGCATTCTTCCTCATTGTGCCCATAGCTGTCGTTGCGATGACAACTCTAATTATAAAATAGCTGCTCCAGGAAAGACGTGCGGATGAATAATCAGCAGTGACAGACATAACCAATCCAGAGACGAACGAAGTTAGGAAAACTCCAGGTCTTACTTCTGTGCATGATGTGCTGTAGCTTGCCGACTGACGGACGTGGATGGTAGTGGTAGTAAGTCGACTTGGCCCCCAAGAGGATAACAACGGAATTAAAGTAACATTACCGGTATTTAATAGTGAGAATAAGGAGATCGCGCGGTCGGTCTTGACTTTGTCTCCAGAACCCGACGGCATATATCCAATCACTCCTCGTGAAACTCACAGTCATCTTACATTTGGTTACATTGATGATATCAGTATTAACGTCAGCGGTTCAAACTTGAAATCCGCTCTAAATGAAGTTGAGGGCTGGTGCTGTGAATAAGCATTATCGGTCAAACCTGGGAAGACAGGACAGCGAAATTCACAAAAATAGCCACCACTTGGAAGGAAAATGTTTTTTTTTTTGGTGAGGATGCAATGCAGCCAGAGTGCGAAACTAATTAAACTACTACACGTTGTTCGGAGATGGTGCCAAAATTAGTCAATTGTCAAAGGTTTTTATTGCAGATTCTCCGTTCGGAATGAATAGGATGGTGAGGGGTGGACTGGTTTTCACCCAGGGTGCAATGCACACTGATGAATCCTTAAGAGACAATCAAGCTGGTGCTGGTATATGTTCTGGAACTAACAGAGTAGCTACACTTCGGTGTTTCAAGCTGAGATGTATGCGATTACGATCACCGCACAACTGTTTCTGAGGAAGAAATGGAGAGATAGCTCTATTTCCATCCGCTCGGATCAACAGGGATCTTTACTGGCCCGCACCTCGCCACTGGCTGCAGGCCTTTTATTATTATACATGAAATAGAGTTGAAGTTACATCAATTACATAACAATCATTCATGGATACTAAATTCCAGCCAACGGTTAAAATTGTTTATTGACTCTTCTAGCCAGGACAGAAATAAATCAACAAAGGAGTGATTTAAGATTCGTAGTTGGAAGGAATCGAGTCTATGTGACGCATGACTTGAAGATGATTCAGAGGCAAAATCTTTCATTTGTTAATGTTCTGATTTCTCTTGAACAAGAAATCAAGAAATATTTGCCGCACTGGGTAAATATTTCTTGATGAGAAAGGACACAGTATTTGGGTACTGTCAGCCTAAATAAGTTGGGAGGGCGTTCCCCTTCAGGACGGAGCATAATGAACTTTCAAGTCTGCGTGGTCCTCTTTGGTGAACTCTAATATTATACAATACAAAAGATCTATTTTGAATTTTTAAAAAATTGTATATTTATTAAATATTCATAAAATCATATTGTAGTAAAAATATAAAATATAATATTGTTGTTTGGACATCAGTGCCAGTTTCATGATTCAAATCAAATAAACCACATATGCGAAATCGTAGCTTACTGCTGCAGCAGAACATAGCAAATTTATCTAGCTGAAAATAATAAAAATTCAATAATGAGAATATCAAGTTAATTATAAAAGAACCAAACTCGTTTCTCGGAAAAACCTTGGTCGAGTTTTTATTCTTTGAATGAAAATTATTCGTCCGAAGTTTCTTTAAGGAAACGCGTTTCTTCTGAATGGCAGCTTACACTATTTAGCAAGCGCACATCTAAATCTGAGAATTTATTGAACAGTTCCAGAACAATTTCCGTCCTTTTCGTTGCCTGCAAAACCACCTCACACATAGACATCGAAATCCAAAAATCTCCAATATTTAAGAGAACCATTTGTAAAAAATAAAGCATTTCTTTCCAATGCAATGATTTCATTTGATCACTCCACATTACTCGAGCTAAGAAAAGCGATTCGACATTAGCGCCAATTATTATAATAATCATAGACATAATCTGCCAATCGTAGAGTGCAGTAAGGCGTTTGGTAAGGCATTGTAGGCGCATATAAACACCCTGTATAGTATAAATGTCATCAGCTAAATCACAATGGCGTTCAATCCACATGTGTTTCGCATGCAGTGGCGGCTCGAAATTATTATGAGGCTGTAGTTTTCGCCGTCCGATTTCAATGGACATCATTTCCAGTTGCTTATTGAGCACCCATATACACCGATATACATGCAATATAGAATTATAGAAATGTGTATCGATTGAAATTAGTATATTCATTAGGAGAAGGTAAAAAAAAATTCCTATCGCAACTTTTAGATTTATTTTAGGGTATAATTCACACAGGGTTATTATCATTGATACATTTTGAAGTAGATAAAGGAAACCTTTGGAGATTATATAATTATCGTAGGTAGTACACTGTCCCTCCAAAGTTGTATATTTCTCAAAGTATTCATTTTGAATGGCAAGAAGTTCGTCGAAGACACGGATGATTCTTTTGCATCCTCTCCAATGTTTGTAGATTGATACGATGAAAGCAATTAAAGTTATAATCAGTTTAAAGTTATTCCATATTCCCGGGGTGTTAATATGTACAACGAACCGAAGATTGCAATTACAAGACAGATATTGTAGATTAAAGTAGCAATGAATTGGTTATGTTGCTGGCGGAATACATTGCTGTATTTAACTGGTAATACACCGAGACAGTAGGTTAGGTTAGGTTGGAGTGGCTGTCGAGAGACACACTTAGGCCTGAACGACCCATTGTGATACCACATAGTTGGACCTACAGTTTAACGCCGATTCCGAACGGCGGTGTGGCAATTTTTTATCGGCTTGGTGGTTTTGCCATTACCAACCAATGTGTGTACTTGTACACTATCTTATAATTCTCATACACTTCATATTAATAGTGAATATAAGAAAGTAATGAAAATTAACCACCAGACGAAGACGGGAATCGAACCCGAACCTCTCAGATGAAAGTCTAGTGCACTACCCACTAGACTATCGAGGTCGTCTCACCGAGACAGTAAGATATTATTAAAATAGTTTTTGTTATTAGATTCGACAATTTTCTACGCACTGGTAATGACATTTTGTGTACCGGTGTTTTTGACGTGCTTTAAGTAATGTAGCGTGAAATGAACTGTCGACAGTTTCGACTTCAACACGAGTTGGAAGTGCACGTGTAAAATAAACCGTAATCAATTTGAATCTATATTGCATTATCAATATAATATAACTAATTAATTTGTTAACATATAAGTGCAAGTGTCCCTGTAACCTGTGCTGCACGGAAAAGATATACGGATATACTAGAAAAGTAAATAAATCAATAAACTAGTAAAAACTGTTAAAATTGATTTATAGAGTGAAACAGAAAGCTGTTGGTGTATGCAAATCTCATTTAATAATATGGGTATTCATGTAAACTCACAAATGCCTCGTAAACCGTATAAGTTAAAAGCACTACAAAAACCTTCGAAAAAGTATAGTCTGGTTTCTGGTTAAAAATTTTGTCGGCCTGTGTTATTGCTGACGAGATATTGTGCTGACCGATTTAAAAAACATGATTTCGAGTAAAACGCATTTTAAAGTTGAGCAGTAACTTGTTCTACCTGTCTGATCCGGCTGCTCGGTGGCGACAAGCAGCCGTTATTTCTTTAAATTTTTTCTTGAAATATTCACCAGACATTCTTAAGACCTCAAGCTTCAAGAAAACGCTGAAAAAAATATTCCCCCTTAAATGTGTTAGTACAGTTGAACAAAGGCTGGAAGCAGAAAACTACACCCTGGGAGTGTTTGTCAATATCGAAGGGGCTTTTGACAACGCTACCTTCGACTCGATGTACTCTTCGGCCAGACAATATGGTGTTGAAGAAATCGTCGTTCAATGAATTCATACCATGCTATCCAAACGACTGCTTATCACGGGGGGAGAAAACGATGACAGTGTTATGGTCGAGGTTGCGAAAAGATGCCCCCAAAGAGGCGTATTCTCTCTTCTTCTATGATACTTCGTAGTGGACTCCCTTCACATCCAAGCGCATGCTGACGATGTGTGCGTACTAATTGTAAAAAATAATAAATAAAGCATCGGGACGGTCCTTACAGACGGTATGCATGAAAATACAAGAAGTCTTGGACAAGATCGAGGTTTGATGCGATCTGCAGAGTCTTTCAGTGAATCCAGGTAAAAGCACCTTAGTGCTCTTCACCAGGAAACGCAAGAAGGATGGCGTGTTACTACCAACAATGAGGGGAGTAACACTGCAGTTGTCTTCTGAAGTTAAATATGTAGGGGTAACCTTAGATTGCAAACTGTCATGGATGACGCACGTCGAGCTGAAGATCTCGCGTGCACTAAAGGTTTTCTGGCAGTCCAAGCGAACTTTCGGCAAGACTTGGGATCTGAATCCAGCTCTGGTATACTGGGTATACATTGCTCTTGTGAGACCTATTGTCACGTATGCCTCTGTAGTATGGTGTAGATGCACTTTGGTTAAGTTCACAGTATCCTCTCTGACCAGGCTGCAGAGAAGTGTGTGCCTGGGTATCACTGGGGCAATGTGTACTACATCTGGTGATGCCCTCAATGCCTTGCTTGACTTGCTTCCTCTGGATCTTCAAATCCGTAAAGAAGCAATGAGAGCGGCCTACAGACTCCGGTTAAATGGAATCTGGCATGTCGAGGCGGATGTAGGGCACAGTATGATATACCACCAGTTGTCAGTACAGTGCAAACTGTTGTCAGGTTACCGAAACGTGATCAATGGTTAAGTCCAGAGGTCGTACTCCGGGGTCTTCGTCTAGTCTTCTATACCGACGGATCCAAAACCTCAAACGGTAATGGATCTGGTTGGTACTTGGATGATGAGACCAAGTACTCTTTTTCCACTGGAAAGATGGCGTCAGTCTTCCTAACGGAGGTTTTCGCTATCGTAGACGTAGTGAGCTGGATAATTGAGAAGAGATGGCATGGGAAGTGCATAGGTATCTGCAGTGAGAGCCAAGCTGCACTGAAGGCCCTTGTCAACCCTGTCAGCTCCTCAAAATTGGTCAGCGAGTGTAAAACTAAATAGTGTTGCAAAGCACAACAAGGTATGCCTTACATGGGTTCCAGAACACTGTGGAATTGCAGGGAATGAACTAGCTAATGAAGGCTCTGCAATTACACCATGGGGTCCGAAACCTTTTCTCGGCGTGAGATCTGGGGAGGTCATGCGTTGGATCAACGATTTCGTGGGTTCTATCCATAAAGAAAGATGGTCCGAGCTTGACTCAGCGGAATTTCTTCTCAAACTGAGAAGAAAGGACCTGAGATTATTGGTGAGTGTCATTACGGGGCACAACACATGTGGTCAGCATATGACTAACATGGGCGTCATCACCGATCCAATTTGCCAATCGTGTCTTGAGGACGACGTTACTACGAAGCATTATCTTTGTAGCTGTCCGGCATTCGCGAGAATCAGATTAAGGCTGTTGGGTAGTGATGAATAATGTACATACTCTCCCTCTTCCTGAGCTTCTAAGGTTCATCAGTGAAACAAAGAAATTCGAGGTTGAGAGACCCTTGACCTTTCTTTTTCCCATTTATCCCCACATAACTTTCCGGTCTCCCTACTCTCTTCTACTGGTCGTTGACTGATTGCTTCGGTTAAGTCCAGCCCACCCACAACTCTAAACTCTAAGTGTAATTTGAAAAATTGGAGTTTTTGGTCTGCATGCCAAATAGAACGTGTAGTCAAGGTCGGAACACCCGAAATTTTTAGGTTATGCGTTTTGACACAAAAAAGAATGGTCATTTTTTATTCTAAAGTACAAAGATTATTGAGTTAAAAAGCTACACTTTGAGGTTTTAAAAAAATGTTTATGTATTAAATATTCATAAAATCATATTGTAATAAAAATATAAAATATAATATTGTTGTTTTGACAACATCACAGCCAGTTTCATGATTCAAATCAAATAAACCACATATACGAAACCGTAGCTTACTGCTGCAGCTGAGTACACCAAATTTCTCAAGCTGAAAAAATCAAAAATTAATTCAAGAATCCCAAAAGAATATCACATACTTCCGCTAGAGGTGGAAAACTATTGATGGGAATATCGATAGTCCATGATTATCGTGAGCCATCGATAGTTTTCTACACGATCGAATACTATCGAACTTCTTCCTTCGTTTCGTTGTTTTCTCGGTTTTCGTTTTGATATCTCAACAATGGATGGTTAAAGGATTCATCATGTTCTGAGACTCTAGTTTTTATTCAAAAATAAACATATTTTCTCACATATCCATATCCGGGTTCTACTCCAAATGCCAGATTTTGGAATTTTATGAATAAATTTACTATTTAGACCCATTAGAAGGACTTGCATTGTTAGGCAAAAATTTTCTTTACAACTTTTCCTATGATAGATTCTCAGATGTAAATATCGAGAAATGCACAGTTATATCCCAAAAAGGCAGAAAACTACAACTCTTGAGTACCAAAAATCGACCAGCTTCAACGGGCTGTACCGAACGCCCAATCAAAACTTTTGGCAAAATCCTATATAGGGTTTTTATTGTTAGATCAAGTACTTATAGCACTCATAGTCGTTACGCTAGATCCGAAATTGTGTTGCACAGTGTTACCTATAAAAATGCTTCATTTTAACCACTGAGGTTATTTATCGAAAAATGCCTCATTCACTACTATAGATATTACCCCTTGATAACTACTATCGGAAACTATCAAAAGTCGAATCTATCGATAGTTTTCCATCTCTAACTTCCACGTAGTAATAACTTACACTATTCATTAAACGCACATCCAAATCCGAGAATTGATTGAAACATTGCAAAATTTTTGTCGTTCTATTCGTTGCCTGCAAAATTACCTCAAATACAGTTATTGACATCCAGAAATCGGCAAGATTTATTAAAAACATTTGTAGGAAATAAACCATTTCTTTCAAATGCATTGATTTCATTTTATCGCTCCATATCACACTCGCCGAAAAAAGCGATTGAACATTTGCGCTTATTATTGTAACAATTAGAAACATGATCTGCCATTCGTATAGTGCGGTAAGGCGTTTGGTAAGGCATAACAAACGCATATAAATACCCTGTATTATATCCATTCTATCAGCTAAATCACAGTGGCGTTGCATCCATATTTGTTCCGCATGCAGTGGCGGCGCGAAATGATTGTGAGGCTGCAGGTTTCGCCGACCTATTTCAAGGGCCATCATTTCCAATTGCCTATTGAGTATCCAAATACAACGATATATATGTAATAAAGAAAAATAAAAATGTGTATCGATTGAAAATATAAAATTTTGTAGTATTGTTGTCAAACAAATTATCATCACAAAATTTAGATTCGCTGTTGGCATCATGCCACAAAAGGTTAATATCATTGACATATTTTGCAGCAGATACAGTAAACCTTTGTAAATTATATAATTGTCATATGTAAGACATTGTGCCTCTAGGGTTGGATGATGATCAAAGTATTCATTTTGAATGGCAATGAGTTCATTGAAGACACAAAGGATTCGTTTATATCCCCGCCAATGCCTGTAAACTGTAACTGCGAATGCCAGTAAGGATAAATATGTGTGGAAGGTATTGAGGAAAGCATTCAGCGGTTCATTGACGAAAAATTCGATTTTCTGTAGATTATTATATTCTCGAGGTATAAATATTCCTAGCAATATAAAAGATGCGCTAATCAGGCAGATATTGTAGATTAAAGTTGCATTGAATTGTTTGCGCTGCTGGCTGGATGAAGTGGCTGCATATTTGAAAGGCAATAAACCGAGACCATATGAAATTGTCATTGTTGAATTTATTATGAAATTTGACAATTTTCGACAACATGTTAATGACATTTTGTACTGCACCAGTTGGTTTAACGTTGAGGTTTGAAAGGCTTACACTTGACTGACTTGTTAGTTAGTTTTATTTTTAACAAATGATGGCTTCTGTTATGAGAGAATGGAGAGAGTGGTAGTAATGCAAATAATTTATTAATGAGGTATTCTAATTATAGGGAAATGTCGTCTAGGTTGGAACACCGCGTTTTTCGTTTCCATATCTCATTGATTTCCTGCGGTGTTCCGACCAAGAATGCATGTTCCGACCATGTCTACAATTTTTTTTTTTTCAAATGGCTTAAACTCTTGAACTACTAATCCAATAATTCTCCAATGTTCACCAAAAATATTAAAATTTGCGAAATCTTTCCAACCATTATGCGAAGTTATGGGAAAAAGTCAAAAGGTGTTCCAACCTAGACGGCATTCCCCTATATGTTTGTATATTCAATATTTTCCCGAAATATTATACATGCAAAGATAAATTACAAAGATTAGGTTTCTATTTTATCCATTTGTTATAAAGGGTGTTTCAACAAGAGCTGCTGGGTTTGTTTTATAAATAAAATTCACAAATTTAGTGAAAAAAAACAAATTTTTGGGCAACAGAGACTTGGGAAAGTATGCGTGGAATAGCACATCATGCAACTGGCCACCACGTTTTTTTTTGCACTGTAGCTCCTTTTCCTCAAAATTGCCAACGATTGCCATCTCACCTTCTTCGTTTTCACAGAATGGCCCGAAGACACCGCAGACCAAAATACGAACGGTGACTTTAAGTGGGTGTATTAGAAGTTCTTGAAATTCGCGCGGATTTTCGCTAAGATGAAAATTATTTTTGGCGAAAATTGCAACTTACGGCCATGCTTTTCATCACGCACCCAGTCAGCAAACACCCGACGCTGTCCATGGTCTCCAGGCTTCAATTCCTGAGTCGATAGAATCTTAGATGTCGTGCAAATGAAGATCTTAGGTCAAAATTCCATGCACAGTAGCCGTAGAAAGATGCCGAATTGGTGTTCTTGGACTCTCTGCGACTCTTTCAGTGACAGAACCAATATTTTCTACAGACCATGCTAGAAGAGCACGTATTGATGGTTTCACGTCTTGTACTGACCCAGTCGACTCAAATTTCTGCAATATATACCGAACATTCCTTTCAGTTGGCGTGTGATTCCGAGGAAAATCTGTGCGTATTTTATGCATTGTGGTCGCAAAAAAAAAAACCTGGATTTTTTGGATTCGTTCTTTGATCGTATAGCACTCCATGCTTGTCAAATCTGACGTTTATACGATGGCAGCTGTCAATGTTACTAATGTTTCCAATCCTGCAACTTTTGTTGAACTACCTTTTCTATTCACTTGGCTTGCATTTATGAATTTATGAAAAATTTTTTGAAAATTTTGATTTAAAAAAAAAATTATTTTTTTTTCAAAAAAATTTTTGTTGTTGAAAACGTTGTAAAAACTCATAAAACGAGTAGGAAACATAAAAAATCGAAAAAAATTTTTTTTTCCCATGTTCCCATTTTTCCCCCATTTTTTTAAAATTTAGCTAAAAAAAATTTATTTTTTTAAAAAAATTTTTATTGTTGAAAACGTTGTAAAAACTCATAAAACGAGTAGGTTAGGTTGGAGTGGCTGTCGAGAGACACACTTAGGCCTGAACGGCCCATTGTGATACCACATAGTTGGACCTACAGTTTAACGCCGATTCCGAACGGCGGTGTGGCAATTTTTTATCGGCTTGGTGGTTTTGCCATTACCAACCAATGTGTGTACTTGTACACTGTCTTATAATTCTCATACACTTCATATTGATAGTGAATATAAGAAAGTTATGAAAATTAACCAACAGACGAAGACGGGAATCGAACCCGAACCTCCCAGATGAAAGTCTAGTGCACTATCCAATAGGCTATCGAGGTCGTAAAACGAGTAGAAAACATAAAAAATCGAAACAAGTTTTTTCCCATGTATTCCCCTCAAGGAATTTTTTGAAAATTTAGGTAAAAAAAAATTTTTTTTTTTTTCAAAAAAAATTTTTGTTGAAAACGTTGTAAAAACTCATAAAACGAGTAGAAAACATAAAAAATCGAAAAAAAAAAAATTTTCCCATGTATCCCCACCTTAGGAATTTTTTGAAAATTTTTTTACATGCATCCCCATTTTTAAAAAATCATAAAATAAGCACCGAACCGAAAAAAATGTTTATAAATTCGTGATCAGCATCGAAACCAACTACAGAAAAATCATGTCAGAGAGCTCAGCAATCGTCATTTATAGTGTTATTTTGTTAATGTGAATACTGGAAAGATCACTTGAGAATTTGAGAAATACAACCGATAAACTAAATTGTCGCAAATACCGTTTGATTGTGAAGCTGTCGAGCAGCTCGTGAAACATGTCAGTCAGCTGTTAGTACAATCATTACTGTATTTCAAAAACATTTATTTTTAATATTAGCTTAAGAAATAATTTATTCTTATCCAAAACAAACAAACAAACAAACAAAAAATCAGTACAAAAAAAATTTCTTATATTCACGGAGAATGACACAACTGCAGCTATGTATGCACATATTTCCTTGTATTAATTGGTTTGCTGCACTCTACCCTCAATCTAAGCGATCTTCTCAACAACAAAGCAGCAGCTGTTAAATTTTAGACGAACAAACAAAACTCGAATGCAATCTGAAAACACACAGCATATTTGATTTTTCTTCTTTGTTATTTTTCTTTTTCTCTTTTTTTTCTGCATTTTTTTCCTGCTTTCATCAGTATTACTTTAGTCCTTCTAAAGCGAACATTGTGCAACGAAAATTAATCTACACGATTTACTTTATAATAAAATCAAAATGAGCAAAAAACTAAATATCAGAGAAACATTTCCACAGCAAATCCATCAGGATTGGAATAATCGTGAATATATTGAAATAATTTCGGCGAGCATTAAAAGAATTACCGAATTTCTAAATACATTCGATTTGTCGTGCCGTTCACGACTGGCGACATTGAGTGAAAAATTATCAGCGCTGGAGCGACGTATAGATTATTTAGATGCATGTCTGGCACGTGGTGAAACAGCATTGACTTAATTAATGTAAAATAAATTAAAAATAAAAATGCAATGGAATTTTTTTTATAAAATATAATTAGTACAATTTAGTAAATAATTAAAAAATGTAACTAACTATTTCCAAATGTGTATTACAATAAATTTGTGGTAAGAAAAGAAATATATTTTTTGGACAGAAAACTAGTTGCATTTTTAATGTTCTGTGGCTAAAATCAACTGTGTTTTCCTTTACATAATTAATAACTACTCCATAATATATTTTTGGTAATGTTCAATAAAATTCGTTGAATGTTTTGTGTTAAGTATATGGAAAAGTAATAGGTAGAGAGTAGAGATGACACATGATTTTTTCCATTCTTCTTTTTTTTATAAATTTCTATACAATTTTCGGCTTCTTCCTTTGTTTTTCATCTACTACTTTCTTCGTATTTCTTAAATTTGTTATTGCTTTTCTTATTTTAAGGGGCACATACACAATATCACAGATAGATATCGTTCGTTAGTTACTGTAGAATCGCAGTGGGACACACCAGCAGGTGACTAGTGATGGTAAAACTGTTACTTTACAGTCACTGTTGATATTAGCGATTACTTCGAATCACGATTACGATTGGAAGTAAATTTCATTAAATTTTTATCATTTTGTACCTACTAAAAAAAAAAAAAACGCTCATATCTAAACAGTTTTTAGCAGTAGTTTTTAGACCCCAAAACCGCTTTCCGCTTCGAAATTCAAATGTATCAACTGCAATACAAAACGTCAGTCAGAGAGAATAATGGCAATACGCAGCGAGCATACTTTCGATAGGAGTGGAAACATTGAAGGCGATTCTGATTGTCAAATGTAACTTGAAATATCCATGCGTTGATTTCTATAAATATGTCAAATTTCTTCAGAGGACAAATACAATTCAATAACTACAGAAAGAGATATTGGAATAGAGAACGAAGACGATTAAGATGATAGATAATTTACTTTCCTTGTTAATTTTCATTGAATAAAAATATACATTTCACATCAAAGTAGCTTTGTTAAACATGTCTAAGCTCGCATGTCAAATTTTGTGATCATTCGATAGTTTTTGGCTTTAAAATGAGCATCGAAATAGAAGTGCGTGAAAAAATTATTAGACTGCGCAATCAAAATCCAAATTTGGCTTTCAGAGCAATTGCTCGAAAAGCACGGGTTTCGCGAAATACCGTTTCGTGTGTTATTAAAGTGTACAATGAACACCTGACCATTAATAGGAAGCGGCAAAAAGAAAGGGGTTTAATAACCCTGATACAGCCAAGAAGATGATAGCTCTTTTAGCAAAAAAATCCCAGAACATCAGGCAGGAAAGTGGCTACAAAATTAGGATGCTATGAAACTTTTGTTAGAAAAGTTAAGAGGGAGGAAGGGCTGAAGTCATACAAGGTTAGCCAAAATATTACACCGTGTTTTCATAAGGAATTTTGTTTGCTGCATTATGGACAATGAGACCAATGTACTGGGTGACTTCTAACAGCTTCCAGGTGTGGATTTTTATGTTGGAGATCGTATAGGAAATGTTCAGGAGCAGTAAAAGACCCAGAAGAAGTCTAAATTTTCCAAGAAGTTTTTGGTTTGGCAGGCAATCTGAAGCTGTGGTAGACGAAGCAGTTCATTTGTAACAACTGGGACAATCAACACTGATAATATATGTAAGTACGGAATAATGACGGACAAGACGGACTAGGGACTTAAACGATTACTTTAAATTGCAATGCTGTAATAAAAACGACAATACAGACGCTACTATAATACGAACAGAAATACGAAGAGTCGTTGTGGAACTATCGTCGGCGTTGGACAAGTTGTGCGTGTACTATTTTATTTTCTTTTATTATTAATGATTTAAACTTTTATGTTCTTATTCAATACTTAATTTAAATAAACATTAAACTTTTTGAAATAAACTGTAATTAATAAAGAAAACATCGGTATATACATATATCCGGGAGTGTCTGCAAAAAAGACTTTTGCCATTCATAAAGCAGCACGCAGTTTCTGCTTTCTTTTGGCCTGATTTGGCTGCGTGTAACCAAGGCCCTATTTAGAGCAGCAGTTGAATGATACGAAAAGAATAATGGAAGACTTAAACCCAGATATGCGAAACCACCTAACTGCCCAGAGCTCATACCAATAGAAAGATATTTGGCTCTGGTAAAAAGAACAATGGAGGGCACAAAGAAGGTTGCTGAAACCAGGGCTGTGGCCATGATTTTTTTTTTCGGGGTGACTTTCATTCAAAGAAAATATTCATAAAAAAATTTTATGAAACTGATGTTTAAATACGATGATGCATTTATGAGATTATGGTTAATGAAGAACGACTTAGATATGATAATATCCTTTTTGAAATCTGGTGGTTTTAAATAAAAATATGGGATAGTGGATTCCAATGCATTTTTTTTTCTTAATCGTGAATGGCATTATTTTAATAACTCATTGACTTACCATCACTAATAATGTATCCGGCCTCAAAAAAATTACCAAAAATACTAAAAGTAGTTAAAGGCTCATTTTTTTCAAATGGTTATCGGTGAGAATTCAGGCCATGATAATGAATCCGGATGATGTTGGAATATATTCCCCGAAATTCGCTAGCCACACCATTGAAAGAGGTCTTCCGAGTCGGGGTGCTCAAAGCAATAACAGGTTAAAAAACTAATTACATCTTAAAATTGTCTCCTAAAACTTTGGAGCTGATCCAATAACACTGCCCTACATGGGCTTTGCGAATAAAATGGTTCCTAGTGTTTGCGAATGAATTTTTCATGCTGAATATGAATCTGATGTCAAAAATTTTCCATCACGTCACGTTTTAAAAAAAAAAAATGGCATTGAACCTCTAAAATAGCGTTTTTGGCCATTAAAAATTGGAGAGTTGAACCCTGAAATTATAGGCTGAATCATGCCCTTTCAAATGAGCCCTAAACCCGAAACTTTAAATCAAAAACAATTACTGTCCTAGAAAAACTATAAATGCAGGATTGCTCAGCATCACCTTCTCTTTTTATATCAAAAATCAAACCTCATGTCAAGGAAAAAAAAATCGGATTTGGTCGCATAGTGTAACTAAGATTTCAATTTTTTTTTTATATTTAACTTTTTAGAAAGAAAGCGATGGATGTAAAAAATATTTTAAAATCGTTAATTTTTCATTCACTGGCAATTAATATCAAAAAATAGAAGAAAGTTTCCACATTTCGGTGGGAGGTGATGGGGGGGGGGGATGAGGAGGGCGGGAGTGGGGTCGGAACCCCAAAAACCTTCCCTCTAAATAGGGCCTTGGTTACCAGTTTTTCCAAAAAGTGGCTGTCATCAAGTATAAAAAATTTCTGAATTAAAAGTTTAACCCAGTAAAGCCTAGCTGTGCCATATGACACCTTATCGCTGAGCCAGGTTCAAAAACAATTTTTTTCTCAAATTACGTACTTTCTTGATCTATCTACTTTGGTTCCCGCTTGTCCTGAATGAGTTACTGACAGGCATTTTGGGAGAAATCAAAATTTTTATTAAAAGTTACTACCAAAATGAAGTTACTTCAAAATTTTAATGAAATTCCTTCTTTGCTTCTTTGCTTCTTTTTAATATGCTAACTAGTTTCGAAGTAATTTGAGTTTAGATGTGCACTAGTTTTAAACTTTAATTTCCAATTAAATTTTATTTCAATATATTGGTAAAAAAAAAAAATTATTTTTAAGATTTCTCGGTTGATGGAATGCCGCTACTATTTTTATGACATAAATATATAATTTTTTATATTTTTTGTTTTTTTGTTTTTATCTCAATGTCCAGCAGATGAAGACCGATTTGCCTCAGGCAACCTTAAGTCAAGGTCATTGCAACCAGTGCTACAGCTAGAAAAACATTTTGGGGGGCTTAAAAAAAAAACAGATTAAATGGTTGAAGTTGCGATCGATGATGTATAAAAATTAGTTTTTAACTGCGTATATACTTTTGACTGATATTTATTTATATGTTCATTTGATTCCGAATCCGTAAACCATTTGCTGTTGTCTTGCAGTTTCATCGGAAGTACGTGTTTGTTGGTCATCATTAAGCCTTTCCTTGTTTTTGTTTCCTAAATGAAATATTTGGAATATTCTTACATTAGATTAATAATTTTAAAGAAACGTTTTATTAAAAGAGAACCCTAAAAGTATGCGGTGTTTTTATTAATTTGATATTTTGTAATAGGTGTATGAATATGAAACGCGGATGTTTTGCTTTAAAAATGTATTTATTTAATTAACAAAATGAATGAACTCAATCATCAAAGTTTTAGCTCTCGTTAGCTATGACTTTTCACCACGTTTCTGGCAATTGAAGGATTTCGTTCTCAGTATCACTTCTCATTTTTTGAGGCTAACCATCCATTAAGTCAATTTTTCAACATGGGGCCGAGCATTGCCATATTGAAAAATCACTTTATTATGTTCTTGAACATATTCTGCTCGTTTTTCCTTCAATGCTCTGTTCAATTTGATCAGTTTTTGTCGGTAACCACCAGACCAAGACGGGTGCGATATGCTACCAGAAACTTTACAGTTCTGGTCTTAATGCAGTTACTGCTTTTTTTCATTGCAATTACGAAACGGTACAGGTCTGGTCTGTCCAAAACTAATATTAGTGCCACAGAAAATAAAACGAATTTTTATGTTGGCAACTTACATTAAATTCAATGAAATATAGCAAAAAAAAAAAGAAAAAAAATATATACAAAATTGCACTAAAACTTCTTTAGAATTTATGTACAAAAAACTTTCAAAATAAGAGCACTTATAAATTGTAGTAAACTGTAGGCGTGTCCATTTCATAAAGTATGTACACACACATACACACGAAAAAAGTAATACAAGAAGCAAAAACATTTTGTAAAATTAAAAATACCTTTTCTACGTTTTCAGAAAATGCGATGCCATTTATTTTATGCTATTACAGTGTGCACTTCAACGCCCAAAAATTCCAACCGCCTCTTAACTATTTCAACAAAAGAGTTTTTAACTGCGCTGTGCTTGCTCGTACTCTCTATTCAGTGTAAGAAGAAGAGAGGAAGAGAGAAAGTACACAGAGAAAAAAGTAGTACTATAAATAGTAGGTACGTTCACAGTAATAGTACTTACTATTATAGTAGTATTAACAACAACAACAACAACAAAGAAAGGAACAAATGCATTTTGTTGTAATGAAAATTCCATTTCGCTTCAATTGTTAACAACAATAAATTGTAAAAGTCTCCAGAAAAAAAAAAAATAAATTTAAGATTAAAAAAAGCAAATTCCAAAAATTCCTGAAACGTAAAATGTAACAAACAAAAAATAGTAAAAAAAAAATGAAATCGAATCGGAAAAAAACTTTCCAATGAATTGTAGAAAAGTGTTATTGCACGAGTTGCCTTAGCACATTACTTTTTCATCGTACCTATTACTTTATTTTCTTCCTATTAACTCATACACACACACACACACATACACATACTTTTTCACCCAGTCCAATACATTTTCACCCTCCTCCCCCCCCAAGTCAAAAGAAAAAATAGTAGAGGAAACTTATCATCATCGCTGCGACGATAAAGCAGTAGTAGTAGTAGGTAACCCAGAATATAAGCGGCAATAGTGAAATAAACGATGAAGAAATGCTATAATCAAAGTAAAAAGTCATTCGAAGCTAATGTAAAATGTTGTTGGTTGTTACCCACATCTCTACACACTGCTAAGGCATAGCAACAGCAAAGAAAGTTTGTTGGTAGTGGTGATGAGACCAACCTCCCTCCTTTCTCACTTTGTTAAAGCAACTTTTGCGGTAAATGATTGAAGATCGCAATCAGGCGAAGAAGAAAAAAAAAAGTACTAAAATTGCTTGTAAGCAAGATAAGAAAACACTTGTAATGTTGGTTTAACTGCGAAGCGATGGAAGAGGAGGATGAGAATGTGATGCTAGCTGTAATCGCATGAGTGAGTGATGAGCGTGTGAGTTGCTCTCAATGAGAATGTAAAAAAAAACAGTGTTTAAAAAACTAAATTAAAATTGGCTGTGTTGCGAGTGACTATTCAAAAATAATACACTGCAGCTAGCAGTTTAACTCTTTGACACGCTGGCAGGGTTTCTCGATATCGAGGGTCCTTTTAACAATGTCTACCTCGACTAGGGTAGCCCGATATTTGAAGCACGAAATCAGTATATTAGACGTTTGGAAATTAGTACAAATCAGTACAGTTTTTAATGCTTTTATTACCTAGTAATTTTAATGTAATATAGTGATATAAATGACCTGAACTTTTTCTCCGATTTTGTGTGTTCTTTTTACCGTTTTTTTTTCTTCGTCAGTAGACAATGTTGATTATGTATCAATTTCCATATTTAGACAATTTTGAGAACTGAGGACAATAATCAAATTCAATTAGTAGCAACTTTCCTTCACTTCCTTAAAAACTCACGTTAACCGACTTTTTTTTCAAGCAAATATTACTTTTCTCCCCTCGATAGCAGCAAAGCGTATGTATTTTATTTTGTGAACAAACAGAAAAAGAAACAAAAAGGGTGAGACCGACTGCAAAAACGATTTTTAAGCCATTAAGTTTAGGCACAAAAATTCTTAAGACATTAATTTGAAAAAATCAGTACAAAATACAAAAATCGGTACATTTTCGTACTGATTTACAGATTTCAAAAAATCAGTATGTAAAAAAAAAAAAAAATCAGGACATGTACTGATGAAATCAGTACGTCTGGCTACCCTAGCCACGACGCTATCATTACTGCTTCAATAAATCTGTTAATCTGGTTCGATTTATAGGACAACTACTTAAAGCACGTAGCATCAGCTTCTCTATTGGAAGTGTATTATCGCCTTTTATTTGGAATTATTATTTATTAGCATTCCGTCTCACTGGTGTCGTGAATTCGGTCTTAATGTCAATCCCGCCAAAACAGAGCTTATGCTTTTCACTAGAAAGTATAAAATACCAACATTTGCCCTACCGAAAATTAACAGCATAACAAGATGGGATCTTCAACCACCAGTCACTTCCTGGCTCTACACAGCACTGGTTCTTTATGGATCTGTCTTCTGGTGGCCAGAAGACAGATCCATATGGCGGTCAACCTTAAACTGCTGACATATTGATTACTGGGACTTTCCATACTACCTCTGCGAAAGATCTCTTCGTAATCCTTCATTGGTTGCTAACTTCACTTCTGGTTAAGTAGCAAGCTAAGTGCTCTGCTGCTAGACTCTGTGTCTTATCTCGCTGGACTAGGTCCAATCTGAGCCATGCCAAGATTGTAATCCACGATACGTCTAGACTATATTTGTTCTCCCCCTAACTTAAACCACACGCTCTTCACCACCCACATCACCAGTAGAGAGGAATGGGTTAATGACGAGTTCGATTGATATCTATACAGCTGGGCCCAAATTGGACGAAAGAGTTGGCTGTTGCACCTTCTCTAGTGAGTTGGATCTGGATTCTGACCATTGCAGTCAAGGTCTTTCAGACAGGAGTAATGGCTACTTTTCAAGCGTCCAAGTGGCTTATTCGCAACGATTCATTCGATATGAATATTCATTCGCATCTACACCGACAGCCAAGCAGCAATCAAGTTCATTGCCAGTGTCTTCACTACATCAAAGCTAGTTTCTGACTGCCGATCTTCATTCAACTTTTTTTCGAGCCACTCGCAGGTCCACCGATATTGGGTACCTGGACATATGGATATTTCAGGTAACTACAATGCCGACGAGTTAGCGAAACAAGGTGAAAGGAATGTACGCCATATATTGCAGAATTTCTAGTCAACCGGGTCAGCATCAGACGTGGAACCATCAACCTGTATACGTCCAGTAGGGTCTGCAGAAAATATTGCTTCTGTTAGTGAAAGTGTCGCGGGGGCCCAAGAACATGAATTCGGCACCACGCACAGTAATTAGGGATATTTCTACGGCTACTCTGCATCGAATTTTAAGCAAAGATCTTCATTTACACGACGTCTAAGATTCAAGTGACTCAAGAATTGAAGCGTGGAGACCATGGACAGCGTCGGGTGTTTGCTGATTATGATATGAATGTCAGGTTAAATTCAGTCAGTCTCTGATCTGAACCATTTGTTGAACATTCCAAAATTCTTTCCGAATTCAACGCTTGAACACCCTTCTTCGACAATCATTTCATCACTTCCATACCTTGGAGAGAGGATATGATTGAGAGTCGATGCCAGTAGAAGGATGCGGTGTACTTTTACACCGATGGATCCAAACTGGATGGAACGGTTGGGGGAGGGGGTCTCTCGGAGCAGTTAGGGTTAAGCCTGACCACTGCAGACCATGGCTATACAGATAGTGACGAACTGGCTGAAATGTAATAAAGTATCAGCCTTTTTCATTTTCAGCGACACCCAATCTGCTATGAAATCCCTTAGCCAGTATATCACTAACCTCCAAATTGGCTTTTAATAGTCGGCGCTTACTCAACGAAGTAGTCGATGAACTCAACGTACACCTTGTATGGGTTCCAAGTGACGATAGCTATTTGCGTACTCCGGTCTACACTCTCGGTTTCTCTTCGTCGATCCGTATTGTTTACTTCGTATTGTGTGTGTTTTTGTTCGTTCTGCTCTAGTCAATGTTGCCTACGTTATGTTCTAAAAGTGTCGTCCACTTATTGTGTTTCTTGTCTCTTCTACCTCGTCGTTTTCTCCACTTCCTACATTTATAGAAGGTTTTACGATGGCTTAATAAAAGACCGAATTTCGTCTTCTTTTTTTTTAGGTTGCCCAGCAGCGGACAATGCAGATGCAGCTGCTGCGCAGATGATATTCCAGCTGCTTACTGAGCTAGTGTAAAAATTGGTGCCTGGAAAAGAGGGGACGAATGTTTGTAAAAGGTAAGAGGTAGAGAGCGTTTTGTGATGAAAAATACATCTTTTTTATTCTCGTAAAATAATGGCTTCATTTCAATATCGTTAGTCTCAATTTGTTTATATTTATAATATGAGGAGCTTCAAATTAAAGCGCAATAAAGTACATTGAAATAGTATGATTTTATTGCGTCTTGATTTGGAGTTCCGCATATATAAGTTATGCGTCAAAAACGGTTGTGCGATTATGCGCTACGTTCATAATTGGAGAACTATAATCTTCAAACTGATGCTGAGGATTGCAATAACAAAGCTGAGGGAAGAAAATGAGCGCAAAGAAGAAAGTATCCATAAAAGCATAGCGAAAGACAAAGTTCAGCGTGTTTCCTGGAACAGTATTAAATGTTGAAAAAATTGATTCCACCGAAATTTTTCACATCTCAAATTTCGTACAGATGTGAAACATCGTGCTCAACAAACAAATTAAATATTGATACCCAATTGAATAATGAAACGTCTTGAGCGCAAAAATGCATTAATAAAAAATTTCGGGCAAAAATGGAATAACAATACTTCAGAGAAAAAACGGAACACCGCGTATTTCATTTTTGCGCTGAATTTATTTTATTTCATTTTTGCCCGGAATTTTTTGTTATTGCATTTTTGCGCTCAAGACGTTTAATTATTCAATTAGGTATGAATATTAAATTTTTTTGTCGAGCGTGACGTTTCAACTGGCGTTGTTTCACTTCGCTCTTAGTTATTAGTATTTCGTTTTTGCTCTCAAATATTTTTATGCCAGTTTCACTGAATACAATTTTTATAATGTTACAAAACAAGTTATGTACTAGAAGAACACCAGCCACACATTTGAAGCACAAAAATTCTACACGAGTAGTGCCGTAATTTTATGCTAAATTATTGAAATAATGTCACACCAATGAAAGAAGGAAGCGTGGGTTCGAGGGAATATTTGCTACACCTTTTCTGGCACAGAATTTTTTTAATGTTTTATTACTACACACAATTGAAGACTAATCGACTCCAAGCTAGAAAAGAATAATGAATCGCTTGCGCCTATTTTTGAAACATTAAATTTACTTCCCCATTACTTTTCTTTGTAAGATGAAAGTAAATTTAATATTGTTTTATTGCTTTCTCACTTTAAGTTCCACAAAAACTAGAAAAACACACCCGCACAAATGTATCTATCTTCTAGATAGATATGTCTTCATAAAATGCGTCATAAAATATAAATAGAAAATATGTTAGTGACATAAAATTCGCATGAAATTGAGTTGCGCGTTGTTAAGCTTTTTTTTTTTGGTTTTTTTCTTCGTTTCCTTTTTGATAGAATTTCCCGCGGATGTGTGATTAAAATGGGAATATGCGCAAGCACACATCACACACATTCAATCACACACACACACCCACACACTAATGCATAAATGGCTGAATGTGTTGCCAATATAAACTTTGAAATATACAAGCAAAACAAAGAACTGTCAACACACACTATTATTGTGTATACATGTGTAAGAGTTAGAGTGTATGTGTGTGTTTGAAAATGGGTGTGCATGTGTGTGTGTGTGTGTATTTTGCTATCGGCATCAACATCTTATCTTATCGTACAATTCGTTGTGAAATTTTATCTTATGCCGTTGATCACGTTTATTTGCCTTACGAAGAAACGAAAGGATAAGCAACGCACAAAGGATATTCAACCCAATTCTGGCATTTGTTCTCTCTCTCTCTCTCTCGTTTTCTGCTATATACCATATATTGTGCATATGGATTTGTAAATATATATGTATGAGTGTGTGTATATATTTACCCAGCAAGTAAATGCACAGTCATCTTGAAATAACAATGGCCGCTTTAGATTCTCCAATTTCTACTCGCCTAAAGTAGTTTAAAAATTTTGACTTATTGTAATAAATTCAGGATTGAGGTTTTGAATTACACTGTGCAACACTTTTCAGGAAATTGTTTCAGGCCTCAACGGAACCTCTTTCGTATGAAAGTATTAGTTAGTGATAGGAAAACCCTAGATAGTTTTTGCTCCACCAGCCATTGGAGTGTATACTGATGGCTCCAAATTGCATGTTAAGGTTGGTGGTGGAGTTCACTCTGAGCGTCTAAGCATCTTAAAGCACTTTCGTTTCCCTGATCACTGCAGAGTCTTCCAATCCGAAATGCTGGCGATCACTGAAACCGTAGTGATATCTGCATTTTTACTAAGGCAACTATTAGCCCCAAGGTCTTGTCTTCAAAAATCCACACTAAAATTTTACGAGGAATCTTTTCTCCAAACATTTTAACCCATTAGCTTCTACGTATATGGGTCTTTTTGGTACTTTTTTGAGAAATTCCATAAAAGTCTCCTTTAAAAGGATATTCAAGGGTTAAAATGTTCTATAAAAATATTTTGGAAAAAATTTGACTAGGGGTCATCTAAGACATGAAACACCTAGGGGTTAAAGGTAAGGCATTTCACAACAAAACGAAGTTGATTTGTTTTACGCCTCACTTTTAACCCGTAGGTGTTACTTATCTTTAGTGATCTCTACTGAAATTTTCTGTAAAAATTCTAAAAATGTCTTCTTTAAAAGGATGTTCTAGGGTTATAATATTTCACAAAAGTATTTGGAAAAAAATTTCACTAAGAGTCACTAAAAACAAGAGGCATCTACGGGTTAAATGTAAAGCGTTTCACCACACAAAGTTGAATTTTAACCCGAAGAAGCTTCTTATCTTTAATGACCTCTAGTGAAATTTTTTCGTAAAATATTTTTGTGAAACTCCTTAACCTTTGAATACCCTATATGGGTAGTTTTGGCTTTGAATTTGAGAAATTCTATTAAATTCCACTTTAAAATGGTTTTCTTCGATTAAAATTTAGGTTAACAAAATTTTTGGAAAAAATTTCACTAGGGGTCACTAAAAACAAGAAACAGCTATGGGTTAAAGTTAAGGCGTTTCACCACACAACAAAATAAAGTTAAGTTCTATGCCTCATCTTTAACCCGTATATGCTTCTTACCTTTAGTGTACCCTAGTGAAATTTTCTGTAAAATATTTTTGTTGAATTCCTTAACCCTTGAGTATCGTATATGGGTAGTTTTGGTTCTTCTTTTGAGAAATTCAAAAACTGTTCCCTTTAAAACGGTGGTCTAGGGTTAAAATTTTGGGCAAAAAAAATTTTACTAGGGGTCACTAAAAGCAAGAAGTATTTATGGGTTAACACACAACAAAACAAAGTTAAATTTTACCTCTAACCCTTAGATGCTTCTTATCTTTAGTGATCTCTAGTGAAATTTTCCGTAAAATTTTTTGTGGAACAATTTAACACTTGAATACCCTATATGGTTAGTTCTGACTCTTATTTAGAGGTATTCCAAAAAATTCTCTTTAAAAGGGTTTTCTAGAGACAAAATGTTGCAGAAAAATATTTTACGGATACTTTGATAGGGGTCACTAAAGGCAAGAAGCACCTATGGATTAAAGATAAAGCATTCCACCACACAACAAAATAAAGTTAAATTTTAGTCTAACGTTTAACCCGTAGATGCTTCTCATCGGGTCATTAAACCCCAAGTGAAATTTTCTCTAAAAAAAAAGGGTGTTCTAGGGTCAAAATCTTGCATACAAATATTTCATGAGAAATTTTATAGGAGTCACTAAAGCCAAGAAGCACTTATGGGTTAAAGGTAAGGTTTCACCACACAACAAAACAAAGTTAAATTTTAGGCTTCACCTTTAACCCATAGGTGCTTCTTGTCTTTGATGACATCTAATGGAATTCTTCGGAGACTTTAATCCACTTTTTTGGAACACTTTAATCCTTGAATATCCTTTGAAGATGGACTTTTATGAAATTTCTCAAAAAAGGGCCAAAAAGACCCACATAGGTGGGAGTTGATGGGCTAAAATATTCAGAGAAAAGATTCGTCGTGAAATTTGGGAATGAATTTTTGAAAATTAGATTCAGCATTTGATGATATTCTTGACTAAAATTTCAAAATTTCAACCAAATGTAAAAACAAATTGTGATGAGGTGGACCAAACTAGTGGACTAAAGTTTTACTATCACAAAATAATACTTTTATGTTAGACAGGTTCCATTGAGGTCCGAAAATGTCTGCTGCATTGTATTATCCAGAAGCTCGTTATTCTTCTACATAAAACTAGTTCATTTTTCGAAGGGAAGTCACATTTTTCTGCTGGGTATATGCGGCTCTGTGCATGCACTAAGTAGAAAAATGCAAAATGGAACAAAACAAGAAATATTCGCAAAGGATATTTACTTTATTCAATTTGTTTCGGATTCTTTTTCTCTTTCTTTTTGACTTCTTTTAAACTTATTTTATTCCATGTCGTGCCTTTCTTCGTGTGCCTTGCCTTTCTCACTTTATTTCATTTCTTGTGCAATTTCTGTAAAATAAAGTTAGTTGTAACTGAAAGAATGTCGATATACTCTATACATTTTATGCTGTGTTGTATTTTATAGTAGGTACGAGTATTTTACTTTTTGGCTAGAAATTTAGCCTTGGGCTCTATAAGTGTGAAATGTCACGTACTGTTTTCGCCATTTTTTTTTTTTATATTTACTCATACATAGTAGATCGAAAAATAATACTGGATACTTTGGCGTTGATTTTATTTTATTTTTTTATACCTTACTCCTTTTTCTTGGCAGAAATCCAAGGATTTGTTCTTTAGTTATACAGTGGGAGAGTAGGGTATACATAAAAAGAAATGAATTGGCAAAAACTAATGGTGTAAATAAACACGACATCAGCAGCATGTGCTGTTTGTTGCCCAAAAAAATGCATTGAAGAGGAGGTCGCTACCTCGTAAATGATATGAAATGAAAATAGGTGGACATTTTTGGCATACACTGTAATGCTGTAATGTTGTTGTCGTTTATTGGTGCTTGTTGCCACCTTCTTTAATTACAAAAGTGCTACGTGACACAATTTTTTTTTTTTTTGTGGAAAGGAAACAACGCACAATTGTAGCAGCAAAAAGAATATAAAATTCGCTGATCATTTCCGGTTCAAATTGGCAAACTCAAAAATGTTGTTTGCTAAAGTCAGTGGGTAATGATCCGATTGAACAACTTATTTACTAGTTCTAAGTTCTTCCGTTTTCTAATATGATATTAGGAAACGTTTTTTATTGCCCTGCGAATTAAAGTACATTCAATACCACTATGTTTTACAAATGATATCATTGAAATGGTCTCCGCGGCTCCGTTTACACGACTCCATCTGAGAGGTGGATCTCACCAATGGTTTGAACCCCGAGAAAAAAATCTTAGAGCGTTAAATAGCACGATTTTGGCGGACAGTCTACATCCCCTCTTCTGCAAGTAATGCGTTCTGGGAACTTTTCTTGCAACAACTCCAATGCAACGCCACATGTTGTCTGATTTCATAGAGCGATACCGTTCGCCATTGACAGTCACCGTCTGGCCATTCTCGTTTCGGAAATTGTATGGCCCAAGGACGCCGTCTGACCAAAATCCACACCGAACAGAAAGTTCCTCCGGATGCAATGGAGACTCGTGATACTACTGTGCCCAAATACAGCAATTTTGTTTGTTTACGAAGCCGTTCAACCGTTCATTATTGGAGATGATTTTTCCACCAGAAATTTTGATCCATTTCCAACTGCCCCAGAGCTCCCCAATCAGCGAACATACGACGAGATTGGTGGTCTGTCTTTCGGCTTCAGTTCCTGTATCAATTAAATCTTATACAAATGTATGCCTAAGCCTTTCGCGAAATTCGACAAATTGAAGTCACAAAAAGGCTAACCCCTTGTGCACGACAAGGAATCGAGAGGTTTGAGTGTTCAGTCACACTTTCAGCAACAGCAGCAATATTCTCGCAAGACCGCTCGTTTCGACATCGTACAGAAATTGCTCGATTGGTAATCACTTTGCACGGGTTTGGCGATAGTTCGTTTAATTGACCGCTCGGTTGAACGATCATTTCGGTCGCAAATATTTCGTAGCTCGCGAAAAATTTGGCTTCTGTTCGCCAAACAAATTTTTATAATAAATTTTCGAAATTGTACTGTATTATCTTAAAAAATAATTAAGTTATGTTGATTTTAAATGTTGGTTGCTATGAGAGGTAGGCGTGGCCTTTATCCGATTTTTCTAATTTTTATACCAGATTTTTATTTTCATAAAAAAAAAATCATGTGTACCAAATTTGATCATTCCACGACTCTTCCTTCTGTTTTTGTCCCTCGGTTGTAAGGAGCCGCGATACTGTGATGTAAAGATGAGCTCGTGACGTGAATTTTACGTGACACGCGAGTATACGTGAGAGTGATTTGAGTGAACATAAGTGAAATTGTGTAGAAAAATTTCAAGGTGCATGAACAAGCGTGAATTTTTTTTTCTTTTAAATGCCAACGTGCTTGGACATGCGTGAATAGTATTTTCAAAGCCGTGAGCAAGCGTGAACGTGAGTCAAAAAGTACTCACGCTCCCATCTCTACTGTGCGGTGTCGCATTAGCAAGAAGCTTGACCACATACACGGAACGTATCGTAATCCAAATTTACCTAATCTGAATTTTAGACAGTAGTTGTAGTTGTAAAATATGGGACGCTGTTTGTGCCGCAAAGACAATTCGATGACGTATGCTAGAGGAGACATTCAAATGAAAATGAAACGTCAATGCAGCTTAGTTTATGTGACATTTAGCTATGGGATCAAGCATAATCTTGACTCTAGGTGCAGTATAATGTGGGCGCAACATGACGGTAGTTTTCTACTAATTCGACTCAACAGACTACTCGGAATTTGTACTTCCGCAATACCGTTTTTTTTTTTTTGTTTTTTTTTTTGGAAATTTCATACTGCTCGTTACTAAACAATGAATTTATGAAAATTTTTGCTGGAACACGAAATCAAAAAATAAAAATTAATAAATTTGTATGTACGTATTATTTTAAACCAATAACAACAAATTATATATGCACAAAAATATAAATGTAAATCATAAATATATGTATATGTATATTTATGTCAACATAATATAAATTCCTCAAGGAATATAATATTTGAGAAATATATAATATTCAAATGAGCAAAAATAAATGTAAATATTTATATGGGACGTTTCATGTCAACCAGCCCAAAAATTGTTTGCAATGAAAATGAACATGTTATACATCATAATACTCGTAAACTCGTAATCTTTCAAATAAAACTAGGCAGAATTTATAAATTCAAAATGGCGTCTATAATATTCCACTTAAAAGATTTTATATAATGTATATAAAAAAGGAAGAAATAAGCTGCGTGACGTTTTAAATCAATGTTTTTAGGGTCGTTAATTACGAATCTAAAGTCGGATTTAAAAAATTCAAAATGGCGGATCCAATATGGCGGACAAATTTTTTAAAATTCATTGGATTCATTTGAAACATGTTACTCTGATGTTTTCGAGGTCGCTAATTACGAATCTAAAGTCGGATTTAAAAAATTCAAAATGGCGGATCCAATATGGCGGACAAATTTTTTAAAATTCATTGGATTCATTTGAAACTTGTTACTATGATGTTTTCGAGGTCGCTAATTACGAATCTAAAGTCGGATTTAAAAAATTCAAAATGGCGGATCCAATATGGCTGACAAATTTTTTAAAATTCATTGGATTCATTTGAAACTTGTTACTCGAATGTTTTCGAGATCGCTAATTACGAATCCAAAGTCGTATTTAAAAAATTCAAAATGGCGGATCCAATATGGCGGGCAAATTTTTTAAAATTCATTGGATTCATTTGAAACTTGTTACTATGATGTTTTCGAGGTCGCTAATTACGAATCTAAAGTCGGATTTAAAAAATTCAAAATGGCGGATCCAATATGGCTAACAAAATTTTTAAAATTCATTGGATCCATTTGAAACTTGTTACTCTGATGTTTTCGAGGTCGCTAAATACAAAACTGAAGTCTGATTTTCAAAATTCAAAATGGCAGATATAATATGGCGGACGAAATTTATAGGATTCGTTTGAAACTTGTTACTCTGATGTTTCCGAGGTCACTGATTACGAATCAGAAGTTTGATTTTCCAAATTCAAAATGGCAGATCATTTAAAACTTGTTACTCGGAGGTTTTCGAGCTCGATGATCACAAGTCTGAAGTCTTATTTCAGAAATTCAAAATGGCGGAACCCATAAGGCTGACGAATTTAAAAAAAAATGCTGGATTTCTATGAAACTTGGTACCTGGGGGTTTTTGCAAATGCTGTACCATAAATTCGTTGTAATCTACTCTTAACTTCAATAAACGAATCATTTTTCACTCTTGCTCTTACCGGCTGGATTATTTCTCTACTCTAGCATTAATGAACGAACCAATTTTTATTCTCCGAAACTGAGATTTCGAAACCTCATTTATTGATTTTAAAAACCTTTGACTACCATATTGGATCTGCCTATTCAAAAACTTTTAATGTAAAGCCTGAATCATAATCAAAATCGCCGAAAAAGCCAAAAGTATCCATTTCAATCGAAATCTAGAAACTTTAAGTGAATTTAACAGCTCTATTGGATCCACCTATTTGAATTTTTGCAAATCGTACTATATATTTGTGATCAGCGACTATAAAAACCCCTAGGTAACAAATTTCATAGAAATATAGCAATTTTTAAAATTCGTTCGCCATATTGAATCGACCATTTTGAATTTGGGTAACCAGACTTCAGATTCGAAAACCTCCAAGTAACAAGTTTCAAGCGAATCCAATGAATTTTAATAAATTCGTACGCCATATTGGATCTGCCATTTTGTACTTTAGAAATCCGAATTCAGATTCCAGAACCCCCAGAAACCAAGATTCAAACGAATTCAATGAATTTTAAAAAATTTGTCCTCAATATTGGATCCGCCATTTTGAATTTTTGAAATCCAGCTTCAGATTTTTGATGAGCGACTACCAGAACCCCCAGAAACCAAGATTCAAACGAATTCAATGAATTTTAAAAAATTTGTCCTCAATATTGGATCCGCCATTTTGAATTTTTGAAATCCGGCTTCAGATTCGTAATTAGCGATGCAGATTATATTTTAACCTTTTCCATGTAATATAGAATCTTTTAAGTCGAATATTAAAGGCGCCATTTTGAATTTTTAAATTTTATAGCTTGTTCATTTTCATTGCTCACAATGTTGAGCAGAGCTCTGTGCCGTTTGGCATGAAATGTCCCATATATGTATGAATGGAAGAATTGAATGTATATGCATGAAAAGTCATCATCATCGTCGTCTTCAAATTGATAATGTCAAAGAGAAAAGTCATTCAAAATGGCATTAACAAATGCAAACAACATATTTTTCAACAACATTCTCCATTCTTTGCTGCTGTTGAGCATGTCTCATGACACACACACACACACACACGCACACAGAGCAGAAATACAAACACAGACACAAACAAACAATCAAGCAAGCAAGCCAACAAGCAAGAAAGAATGAATAAAAAGGCGAGGCGCTGTTTTTCTGTCTGTCTGTCTGTCTGTCTGCCTGTCAGTCTGATATTCTGAGATGTTGATGAGGTATGAGCTATATTTAGTATGCACTGACTTCGGCTTGTCAACCTCATGGATTTATGCGTTGTCACGTGCGGCTGTCAATGATGATGTTGATATTGAAAATACACTCAAACACTCACACACACACATACATATATTACAACACAGTTATTCACATACACGCCCTCGAAAAAAAAAGAAAAATTTCAGGCATTTCATATGCATACTTGATATATCTAAGTACCTTACTACTTTCAGTATTTCTTTTCATTTAAATAGGCTTGAAAACCTAAACGACAACAAAACCAGCAAGCAGCTGGCAGGTAAAGAAATGTATGCTGGAAAAAATCATTGTTTTTTGCACTTATTCACTTGAATTGTCGATACTCTATAAGGAAAGCAGAGAAATAATAAGGTGATGAAAAGAATTGGTTCTGGAACGAAAATATCTCAAGACTAGATTGAAGAATTAGAACCATATGAATAATTCGGACTTGTAAGCTTAGCAAATTATGCCTTAATCTTTCCTTAAAGAAATGAATGGACCAGTAAAATCACCGATGAGGACTCATGACTGTTTTAGAAACTGTCTTCATTCTTTTTTGATATCCTCCCTGACGAATATCCTTCATAGCTATATATATATAAAATCTGAAGTAGTTAATTATTTTAAACAGAAAAACCAGAGCAGAATTTTCCTACTGGGTATTTACCCACATATGCATTTTTGTGTATTTTTATAAGTTGTTGTTGTTGAAAGAAAACATTTTCCAAATACTACGAATTTATTGTTCAATTCAATAAAATTTATAATAATCAAAATGTTGTTTTGTTTGTTCTTTTCCTTCTTGGATCGAAAGGTTGAAACTAAAATGTATGGCGGAAAGAATTTCCAAAATTTTAATTTAAATGTCAAATTAACTTTTACTTAGAGTTTAAAATTTACCTGAATTATTACACCAGGCTAGAAATTTTCATGGGAGAGAATATCTAAATGTAAATTAGATTAGATTGAATAAAGACCGGAAACTGGTCACCTAGTCACCATCCTCTCAATTGAGCATATTTTAACAAACTTTATAGATTGCAAATCATCCCTGAGTCGTGAATTCGTTAAGAATTTCAAAAACCTTCTTGGGCGATTTCTCGGCAATTTCTGACGGTTTCTAAGTCACGAAAACGGATACATATTAGACAATTACAGTGGCACAGTAACTGTTCAGCTGTTTCCTCTTCTTCGTTACACAGCCTAAATAAGTAATTTTGATTTATATTCAAATTGTATACATCGGTGTTTGTTTATCCAGCAATGTCCAGTTAAAAAGTCTGAGACAATGCGAATACCTGTTCTTGTTAATCCAAGAATATCTTCAGTTCTCTTTCTAAATAGTTTTAGCATGAAGGCTTTTGCTACTCTTATACCGTTTGTTATGTAACGAACCGTTTCCCGGTCTTAGGCTGGAGAAGTCTCAGCAGCTTCCAGAGGTTCTTCGTGTTACGAAGTCCGATTGACCAAGGCGGCTTACACGTCTTCTCTGGTTACAAGACCTGAACTTTTCCCTCTTATCTTAATTTCGTGCGTCGCGTTAGGTCTCTCAAGGTTATATGTCATTTGGTTATTTTCCCTTACTATTGATTAAGTCGGCTTGTTGTTCCTCCGACGGTCAGCGGCAAGCCTCACACGTCTGTCCAAATTTCGTTCGTCGCTTTAAGTTCCATTATTTTGTATGCCACGTAGTCATTTCACCGCACTTATTGTACTTACCAGATTTACGTCTGATTCCGAGGCCAGCTGAAAACCAAACAGAAAGATCGTTGTTGTGCTTTTCGCATTATTCCAGTGTGCAGATCGTCGCCACTGGATATCTCTGCAGACGCAATTGTCTGTATACACATTTTTGTGTTGTTAGTAGGTAACACATTAGTGGCGTGATTTCGCGGTTGTTGTCTTTTCTTCACTCTTGCGCTGATTGGTCGTTGTTGTTGTTGTTTTCCATGCACTGTGTATACGGTACTTGCGCTGACTGATCGTTGATATGCGTGTTTTGTTATTGTTGTTTCTTTCAGGCTCTTTATTTTTTTCCGCCTTCGCGCCGATCTTCTTCTCCCAGCATACGCTGAGGCATGCTTTTGGTTTAATAGCAGCGTGTTTACGCGGCACTTAAGTGTTATTATGCGGACATAATTTGTTGCCAAATTTGGCTCGTCACAGTTTCCATTCAGTAGATATTGATGCGATTTACCGTCGTACCATTTATTGAGATTGTGCTTCATGGAGTTCCATGGCAACCTGCAGAATGGTTTTGGTCTAACAAATTTACTGGTAGCTCTTTTTTTTAGCAAGCTCATCTGCCTTTTTATTTCTTATATACCCAATGTGACCTGGCAGTAGTTGCACACAATCCCAAATTAATTTTGACTTAATTTTAAAAGCGTTAAGTGCTAATAATGCGGTTTTACTATCAGAGTGAATAAGGATGTATCTATGAATAGTGGCACTATCTAACTCTTCTCGAAAGCAGAGCTCTATCGGATGTATTTCGGCCTGACCCATACTGGTTTCTTCCTGGTCTTTCCCTTTAAACTCCAGCTCCAACACCATACCAGACCAGACATGAGAATTATGTAGTGATGAAGGTTTATTCTGTTCCCAGTTTTCTGGGTTCTGGGAATGTTATCTTGGTGGTGTCTGAAGTTATATTTAGGATGGAGGGCAAAATGTAAGTAGATTCTTCACTCAGAGAAAAATCGCATTTTAAAATAAAGCACGATAGTAGTTGATCTTAAAATTTTCAAGTTTAGAAAAAACATTCTCGTTTCAACATCGAACAATCTTGAAGTAAAATTCAAATGTATTGAATTAAAAGTGATAATTTTAAAATAAGAAAATTGTAACAATTTTAATTCAAGGCTGTAGCAACTTTGGTTTAAGATCGATTAATATAATTTTAAAAATTCTGCAATGTTAATCTAAAAATGAGTTTGGGCAATTTTAAATCAAAGCAGAAAAATTTTTTGTTTTTATGACGGAAAATTTTAAAAATTGCAATTATATAGAATAACGGGAAATTTTTTAGGTCTTCGGTATTGATTTCGAATTTCAATTAAAAAAATTTTTTTTGTAAATATGGAAAGATTTCAATTTGTTGACAGTATTTTGAATGCCACTGAGGGGTTGAAAGTTGACGGGAATGTAGAAACTGTTGAATATATGGAAGTGACCGAAAATATGGGACGGATAATCAAAAAAAGATATTTGGTTGCGATATTGGTTATGGGTAACCAAAAAATTATTTTGATTGCGATGTTGGTTATAGGTAACCAAAATAAGTTTTAGTTGCGATATTGGTTATGGGTAACCAAAAAATTATTTTGATTGCGATGTTGGTTATAGGTAACCAAAATTAGTTTTAGTTGCGATATTGGTTATGGGTAACCAAAAAATTATTTTGAATGCGATATTGGTTATGGGTAACCAAAATAAGTTTTAGTTGCGATATTGGTTATGGGTAATCAAAATGAAATTTCGGTTGCGATACTGGTTATGGGTAACCAAAAAATTATTTTGATTGCAATATTGGTTACAGGTTGCCAAAATAAATTTTGGTTGCGGTATTGGTTATGGGTAATCCAAATGAAATTTCGGTTGCGATACCGGTTATGGGTAACCAAAATAAAATGTTGGTCGCGACATTGGTTTTGGTAATCAAAAAATTATTTTGGTTGCGATATTGATTACGTGTAACCAAAACGAAGTTTCGGTTGCGATATTGGTTACGGGCAACCAAAACCAAATTTTGGTTGCGATATAGGTTATTGGTAACCAAAAAATTATTTTGGTTGCAATATTGGTTATTAGTAACTAACATGAAATTTCGGTTGCGATATTGGTTAGATCTGCATCTACAACTTTTTTAAATATTTCTTATAACAGTTATTTTTGACCTTCATTATATGCAGCCGTATAAAAAAGTTATGTTTGACTTATAAACATTTATATTCTCATCTAAACATAAATAAATATTCATTTTGAGATTTTTTTTTTCGATTAAAAATAAAAATTATTTTTGAGTTTTATTTTTATGTCAAAAAATTAAAAGTTTTTTTTTGTTTAAAATTGTCCACATAGAAATAAAGCTGTATTCATCATCTTTTTAAAGTAATTTAACCGATTTTAAATAAAGAAATATCACTACCATGGAAATGATTGAATTTATCATTAGAAAACATTAGGAAAATTTTACTGAAAAGACTAAACATAAGTATTCATGTTCATCATGTCAAAATAAAAAGAGAAAAACTTTTACTTATTACCATATCATGTCAAACTTTGCTACAAAATTCATGCATGTTATCAAATTATAAAAATTTATACCAGAGACATTTAAAGGCTACAAGTGCCAAAAAATATGCAAAATTATACCAAAAAAAAAAAAAAAAAATACTTCCAAAAAAACTATACACACACACACATGAGCAAAAAAGGAAAGAAAAAGTAACGCAGCATACAAATTGCAAACATGTTAAAAATATTTTTATGAATAATTCATCAGGTCCTCGGCCTGCCTCGATACACTCCTCTAGATCTGCTCTCCTACAAATTATTTATGCTCATATCTGAAGCAGCAACTGTTAATGTTGTAAATTCCAGCAGCAGGCAGGCAGGCAGGCAAGCAACAACAGCTTTCATCAACATTGTTGTTGCTGTTGCTATACATCCAATGTTGCTTTTTTATGGTGTTGTTGTTATTGCGATTGCCAAAGCAATACCAATCACTACCAATATGTATGTATGTGTGACACCTTGGCCTCTTGTCTTTTTGGCATCTTGCTTCTTTTGTTGCTACTGTTGTTGTTTTTTTTTTTTGTTTCTTTTTTTTTTTTTTTGTGTTATGTTGGGCAAAAAAGATGAATTTTAAAATGATTGTTGTACGTGTACGTGTGTGTGTGTGTGTAGCTTGTATGCTTTTTGTATTGTTGCGAAAATTTGGTAGGTAGCACACATTCAACATTAACAACAACACATCAACTATATCACATCATATCACATCGTGCTCTGTGAATAACCCTTTTTTGTTGTTGTTGCTGTTATTGTTGTAAAAAATCAATCTGCTCATGCGTAAATTTCAAATTCAATGCAAATTCAATCAGTATTGAGCGGGTCTCATTTTTTTTTATTTATTTTTTATTGAAAGGATTTTTTTGTGTGATTTTTTGTTTACTTTATTTGTTTATTTTTTAAAGAAATTATTTTCCATGCGCTAGAGGACGCAAATTTTATGACATATGTTTCAATTTTGTTTGCTTGTTTGCATTTGTCTATATAAATATTAAAACAAAATTTACTGTATAAAATTCATTGAATTAAGTTTTGCTTACAAATTCTCTCTATACGAATTTATGCTATTTGAAAATTGATTTTAATTATATTAATATTGTGTAGCACGTTTGTGTTGCATACGTCACTACTTTAATACTAGGTTCATGACTGTTCCGTTAGGGATGGTGAACTACACTATACAACACGAAAAAATTTCTAAGTTCTCTTATGATTTTTCTGGAGTTGTTTTCAATGCTGATCACGAATCTACAAACATTTATTTCGGATCAGGTCAAACTTTTGTGATATCGATTTTGGGATTTTTTAAAAAAAAGTAAGTGAAGGGTCCGTGGAAAATTATTTTTTATGAGTCCTCAACAAAAAAAATATAAAAAAATTTTTTTTTTCTCGACCAAAATTTTTCAAAAATTTTTTAAGGGGAGGGGTACGAAGCCATGGAAGAAATTTTTTTTCGATCTTAAGTTTGCTACGCGATTTATGAGTTTTTTACAGCTTTTTAACATAAAAAAATTAAAAAGTTTCTCAAAAAATTGATAGGAAAACATGGAGAAAAATTTTTTTTTCTTCTTTCATGTTTTCTATACGTTTTATGAGTTTTCAAAAATAAAAAATAAATGAAACAATTTTTTTTCGACCAAAAATTTTTCAAAAAATCGATAAGGGAGGACATGGAAACCTTTTTTTTTAGATTTTTTATGTTTTCTACACGTTTTATGAGTTTTTAAAACGTTTTCAACAAAAAAAAATTTTCAAAAAAAATTGTTTTTTTCCAACCAAAATTTTTCAAAAAAATTATACATGGAAAAAATTTATTTTTTTTTCGACCAAAATTTTTCAAACAATCGATAAGGGAGGACATGGAAAAATTTTTGTTTTCGATTTTTTATGTTTTCTACACGTTTTATGAGTTTTTTAAATGTTTTCAACAAAAAACTTTTTTAAAAAAAATTGTTTTTTTTTCAAAAAAATGATACATAGAAAAAATTTGTATTTTTTTTTTTATTTTTTATATTTTCTACCCATATTTTGAGTTTTTACAATGGTTTTTTTGTTTTAAAATTTTTTTTCGACCAAAATTTTTCAAAAAATTGATTTTTTATATTTTCCACTGGTTTTAAGAGTTTTTACAATGTTTTTTGAATATTTCAAAAAATTGAAAGGGATGGGTAACCTTTTTTTTCTATTTTCTATGTTTTCTTCGCGTTTTATGAGTATTCACAACTTTTTCAAAAAAAAAAAAAAACTTAAAAAAAAATTATTTTCCATCAAATTTTTAAAAAAATTGGTCGAATTTTTTTTTGATTTTTTTTTTTTTTTTAAACGTTGTAAAAACACATAAAATGTGTAGAAAACACAAAAAAACGAGAAAAAAGTTTTGCCTACGTATCTTTAGCATTTTTTAAAAATTATGAAATCATCGAAATGACCCTAAAAAAATGTTTCAGCATCGAAAACCACTCCAGAAAAACCATATGAGAAAAAAGAAATTGTTTCCATTTTTTAAACCCATTTTGTTGTACAGTGTTATAGTAGTTGCAACTAGATTAAACAAAAGCCTAAAAGTATGCAATATTTTGCATTGAAACTTGAACTCATTTGGTACAGCTTTATCTGTTACAACAGATTTAAAATCGTTGCGAATGTAATTAATTAAGTTTCATAATTAAAGTAGCTCTAACAAAATTGATTAGGTTTTTACAGTTGACACATATTTCTTGTATTTGTTAAATTTTCTAGTAATTTATCATTTTTACCAAAAAAGAATCCTGCTTATCTAATGACAACATGTTTCAAACATCAAGTTCTAGCATTATCTAAATTAAAATCCAATTATTTTTTTTTTTTTTGTTTTTGCAAATTGAAATTTTAATATTAAATGAATGCTCTCTCTCACACTCATTTTCTTTATTGAAATTCATATCTGTGTACAAATCCATAGATATGAAAAATATAAGAGCTTAGAATATTAATACAGCTGCTTGGGGATATATTTCAGATTAATCAAATTTGTAATTTCATAATGTGCACAAAAACAAAACACAAACAAATTTTTGATACTTACAAGTATCTGAAAGACACACACACACACCCACACTTACAAATACTCATACAAATTGGTTACATACCATTGAAAATTAATCTTTCCACAGGTGTAAAAGGTCAGAAGGTGTAAATTATATGCATTCATTAATTAATGCTCATCTAGTAATACCAAAGAAGTAGATAAGTTTTAATGGATATAAAGGATTTCAGACATCTCAGAAGTTTATGCTTTCCAGATAGCTACAAAGTACTCTATGTGTGTATGTATGTGTGTATATCAAGTAAATTTCGTATTCCAAATATGTAAGTATGAGTATATTTCTCTTCAATTTCTCATTAAATATTTATGAGCTGCAGCAGTTCGTGTAATATGCCTATGTCTTACACTGTACGTAGAGGAATTACAGCTTTAGTAGCTACCTAAAATTATCAAAACCACTGAATGTCTGTAGTAAACTAATATACATTTACTTTATAACTCATTCACTCATACATATATTTATTACCTATAGGTGATGATACATTTTGGGTTGTTTTAGTAATATACAGTAGAATTCGCTTAAGTGGAAATGCTTCTAAGTGCACATGGAAGTTATCTGTACAGACTACAACAGCTTTGCCCTGCTTCTTTTTACCCATCACAATAAATATTTGCACAATTTTTGGTTTTATTAAGAAGATGGCGCTTTTATCAGGAAAGGACAGAAACAATTGTAAAATGGTTATAAAACACTTATGTGAATTCTACTGTAGATATTTAGTATTTGTATGTAATTTTGTAACATTCAACATACTTAATATTCTCTGTCTCTCTCTTTCTCTCTCTGACTCTCTCTCTCTCTGTCTGCCTCTCGTTATTGCATTTGCATCTTGAATTCGTATAATAAATTCATAAATCTTAGAGCTGTACATTAGTAACTCATCACTTTGAGTAGCAGCTACTGCCGTAGTGTGCGAAATTATTAATAGTTTTTCTGGTAAATAAAATTATAGAGAAGAAAATCGTTTAGAAATTTATTTAGGAAACCGCTGACGAACCATTTTTCCGGTCTAAGGCTGCAGTAGTGTTAGAGGTTCCTAGATGTTACAATATTTATAATTTACGAGGACCCTCATAATTCAAATTATCAGGGTTCTCTACACCACTAGGTTGTGGTGCTTGTTATGCTTAACAGGGCGTACATGCGATCGTGGAGCAACAACGTATAGCGAGTACCTCGCAGTGCATAGTAGCGAGCGTGAGTGACAACTTATAGCGAGCGTATAGCAACGAGAGTGAATGACAACGTTCGTGCGTGTGTGCTGAAGATACCTCGCAATACGTGCGTAGCGGGCGTTTTACGACAACGAGCGTCGATCGTGTTGAATACCTCGCAGTGCGTAGTAACGAGCGTGTGTGACAACGTATAGCAAGCGTGCGTGATAAGCACAACTGGCAGGGCATTTATGCCAGTAACATGGCGTGTATGGCGTGTGTTGAAGATATCTCGCAGTACAGCCAGTGGAGATTTCAGTGGCTGTACTTTTTATTGGTAAGCGGAAATTTCGCAGATGAAATAACGAGAAACGAAATATTTTTAATTGATTTTAAATAGTGTGCGGTATATTTCGGTATTAAGCATTCATTAAATCATATTGTAGTACAAATATAAAATATAATATTATGGTTTTGACCACATTAAAACCAGTTGCGTCATTTAAATCAAATAAACCACATATACGAAATCGTAGCTTATAGCTGCAGCAAAATGAAGCGAATTTCTCAACCTAAAATCAGCCAAGAATTAGAAAAAATCAAGTTCCTTTCTCTCGAATCAACTTACACTATTCAATAGACGCTCATCCAAATCCGAATATCGATTAAAGCATTCCAGAATCACAGTTGTCCTTCGGGCAGATTGCAAAGTTACTTCAAACACATTAATAGACATCCAGAAATCGGCAATATTTACGAGAAAGATCTGTAGAAAAATTATGAACTGCAAACCAAACATCGGTTTCATGCCGCTACGCCAAATAATAAGCGAAAAGAATAAACTCTCCACATTAGCGCTAATTATTGTGCAAATTAAACATAGAATCTGCCAATCGTAGAGTGCAGTAAGGCGTTCGGTAATGCGTAATAAACGCATATAAACACCATGTATCGTATCGATTTCATCGGCTAAATCACAGTGGCGTTGCATCCACATCTGTTTCGCATGCGATAGCGACGGAAATTTATTGTGAGGTCGTAATTTTCGCTGACCTATTTCAGTAGCCATATTCTCAAGTTGTTTATTGAGCACCCAGATACAACGATATATGTACAATAGACCTAAATAGAAATGTAGATAGATTAACATTCCAATATTCGCTTGCAAAGTTAACAGCAATGCGACTATCACGTATTTAGTGCTGAATGCTGGCATCATGCCGAAAAAATTTTCCATAAACGATAAATTTACCAGCAGATACAATAAACCTTTGAGAATGACATAATAATCGTAGCGTTTGCATTGAGCTTCCACTGCAGGAAACTTCTCAAAGTAATCATATTGTATGGCAGTGAACTCATTTAAGGTATGCATCGATTGTTTATATCCCATCCAATGTTTGAAGATGGTAATTATGAGCGCAGTAACGATTACTATACCATGAATGCTTTCTATGAAATTATGTAATGGGTTTTTCAAAAATTTAGTTAGTACTCCTAAGGTTTTAATTTCACTAGGTATAAGTATGCCAAGTAGCACCACAATTGCAATTATCAAGCAGATATTGAAAATTAAAGCTGGTATGAATTGTTTAGTTTTCCGTGCGATATTGTTGTATTTGTAAGGCAGTAGACCGAGCAAGTATGAATATGTCATTGTCGTTTTTATTATGAAATTTGATATTTTTCTGCGCCGTGGTAATGACATTTTATTCCGCTGTATATTTTAATTGCACTTTATGGAATGTCGTGAGAATAAACTGCAATCCTAAAGTCCTGAAATAAACTGCAGGCAATTTGCTTTTAAAGAAATTACAACAGGGTAGTGCAAAGTAAATAGCAATTTACATGAACGTAATCAGTGGGATCAGTATAATTAATTAAAGTACTAAGTATGTGGAGTGTATTTGTACTCGGAATTGTCCGGGAGGAATAGGTAACTTCATATTCAAAGTTGACTTAAAGGGTCCCTTGGCTTTTTCGATTTGGAAAAATCGATTTTTTTTTTAATTTCTTTCGGCCATTCGGTAAGTTTTAGCTGTTCCTTCTGATTTATAACTTTTAATTCTTGCTAACTGCAATCTGTGAACTTATAAATTACAGCCAGCCATTATAAAGAAGAAGAAGTATATTATATATGCCAAAAACCGCTAGTCAAAACTTTAAACTCGTTTGTCTCAAAACAAGGTTTTTGTAATTGACTTGCACGATAACTAAAAAAAAAAATTTAACAGATTGGTCTAAAATTTAAATATGCTCTTTTACACAAGAATATGCCTATTATTATTATTTGACTCGAAAGTCAGGCAAAGTGCGACCTATAAGATCTATTGTACCAAAGCCCCAAGAAAGAAAGAAAGGCAGAGAGAAAGAAAGATAGATAAGAAACATACCCAAGCCGAGAATCGTACTCAGGTCTCCAGAGATAAGAGTCTGGCACTCTGCCACTAGACCACAGTGACGATGGTAGGACCTACAGCTTAACGCCGATTCAGAACGGCTGGAATAAACCTAGGACCTACTAGAAAAAATAAATTTAGTTCATTCTTTCCTAAATTTGTTGTATTGTGTTCAGGAACCACAGTCATAACTGAATGGTACTTTTTTTTTTCTTCAGACGTTCTATTGAGTTGCAATCCTGCACGCCAGTTAATGACGATTTTCAAAACGTCCTGTGCAGCTGCAATTTTTTGAAACCTTAGATGGTCCAATTAGATAAATCGAAAAAATCTTCTACAACTTTCTCTCAAAGTTTTTTTGCCATATTTCTGCGCGAAATGGGTGAATTCTTCTTCTTTCATGAAGGCCACTTTTTTTACCATTTTGCCTCATTGATATTTGCATGGGCTAAAATGGTTAATCATGCTTTTTGCGTGAAAAACTTATTTTCGGAGAGAGCGTTTGCCTCCAAATCGTCCTGTTCCGTTCGCTCGCGTTGAGCCAAAGGCATCTTCCAATTTATCCATTGATGTTTCTTAGTGTTCATCTTCTTCTAGTTCCTTCGCTCAGATCATTCATGGTCCAAATGCCAATGGCTTTGAACCCAGAACTGACATTTTGACGAGTGACCGCAGCGCTCATAGCCGAAGAAACGACTCCTGAAAAGTCATAAATGAACATTGAGTGACCAGGATGAGCGTTAATCCACTCGTTCGAAAAATAATCAACAGCTTTCTTGAACGGGTCAAACACTGTGCGATTCGCCGATGGCTGCAATGAGACTAGAGTGAGAGCACAACAATGCCATTGTCGATACAAAATTGCAAACCATCGATAGACAAATGTGATTCATAATTGTTCAGAATGAGTAAAACTTGTTTATCTTTACTGGCGCCAATACGTCGTTGAAATTGCAGCAAAAACAGCATAAAAAGAGTCGCATTCACCCAACCTGCGAAAAAAAAAATGCATTGAATTAACATAAACATACATTTCTAACACTGTAATTTTTTTTACCTGATGGATTAGCCGATCCGACGCCGCGTTCTGGAGCGCCATTCAAAAAATTCTCTTTACATCACGGCCAAAGCCATTATCACGACCGAACCGCGTTCGCTAGAAGTTATGCGACCAACTGAATTTTGCCCTTTGCAGCTAATGACACTATCAGGCGTTTTGGACTGTTGTCACTCCAGTCTTATCTATATTTGCCGTCTCAAAGTTGAACCGCTAATAAAGCGACTTCAAATGCCCAAAAAATATTCCAACGTTTGTTCGGTTGAAAGGACTCGTGGCTTCAGGCTAACGTATAGCGATATTTGGATGACGCTTCATGAAACCCCGAAACCATTCCACATCGGCCGTTCCCTTCTCCTCCCAACAAGGAATAAAACTATTCAATTTCTGACAATTGCATAAATTTTTCGTGCGATCGAAATTCCGTTTTACTACATTCATATGAATCAGCTACAGGTGTGTAAATATTTGAAGAGTTACAATTGATTGAATGCTGTGTGGTTTCTGTGTGCTTTCGCCTGATGAAGTCGATTTTTCATTCGGATTTGTTACGTGTGCGTAATATCATGGAATGTTTAAAAATTCATGGTAGTATTGAGTCGGCACCTCAGACGTTAAATAACTTGCCCTTTTCCTGCTTCTGGGAGGGGGAGGAGCGGTGCCGGCTCAGGATCAACATTTGGGGAAATAACAAAAATCGGCTTCTTCACTTTGCGCTGCATTGCGACCTCAAAAATCACTCTAAACTACTCCGAAAGACATAGAATTATAGACAAGGGATAGTGATAACTGACCAAAGACATTAAAGTGACATTTTGTTTACCATCAAAAACTTTTACTGTACCGACTGAGAACCACTCTCCCCTATATATTCGACTGAATCGAAAGAGCGGTTCCTGAGAAAAAGGGATAAATGCAAGATGTTTGATACCCTCTTTTAATTTCTTGAAAAAATTACTCCCGAATTTTACCTCAATTTTTGTAACTTTTGCTCCGGAGCCCCCTTTGAAATATTTTTAAATAAAAATAGACGCCTAAAATTGATTTCTTGCCATAGAAATTTCTGGAATACAAAAATTCAATAAAATCGGTGGGTCTATAGATGGCGCTCCAATGCAAAAGTGAATTCAACTGTCCCCGATTTTCCACATTAGTATTTGTATCATAAATCTTTGGATTGAACAAAAATAACTCATCACTTTGCGAAGCGAAACATATTTATTTTAATCACTGTTCGGTATTAAGCATTCATTAAATCATATTGCAGTACAAATATAAAATATAATATTATGGTTTTGACCACATTAAAACCAGTTGCGTCATTTAAATCAAATAAACCACATATACGAAATCGTAGCTTATAGCTGCAGCAAAATGAAGCGAATTTCTCAACCTAAAATCAGCCAAGAATTAGAAAAAATCCAGTTCCTTTCTCTCGAATCAACTTACACTATTCAATAGACGCTCATCCAAATCCGAATATCGATTAAAGCATTCCAGAATCACAGTTGTCCTTCGGGCAGATTGCAAAGTTACTTCGAACACATTAATAGACATCCAGAAATCGGCAATATTTACGAAAAAGATCTGTAGAAAAATAATGAACTGCAAACCTAGCATTGGTTTCATGCCGCTACGCCAAATCATAACCAAAAAGAATAAACTCTCCACATTAGCGCTAATTATTGTGCAAATTAGAGATAGAATCTGCCAATCGTAGAGTGCAGTAAGGCGTTCGGTAATGCGTAATAAACGCATATAAACACCATGTATCGTATCTATTTCATCGGCTAAATCACAGTGGCGTTGCATCCACATCTGTTTCGCATGCGATAGCGACGGAAATTTGTCGTGCGGTCGTAATTTTCGCTGGCCTATTTCAGTGGCCATATTCTCAAGTTGTTTATTGAGCACCCAGATACAACGATATATATACAGTATACACGAATAGAAATGTATATCAATTAACATTCCAATGTTCACTTGTAAAGCTAACAAAAATCCGACTATCAGAGAATTCGTGCTGAATGTTGGCATCGTGCCGAAAAAGTTTTCTATAAACGATAAATTTACCAGCAGATACAAGAAACCTTTGAGAATGACATAATAATCGTAGCGTTTGCATTGAGCTTCCACTGCAGGAAACTTCTCAAAGTAATCATATTGTATGGCAATGAGTTCATTGAAGGCACGCATTAATTGCTTATATCCCATCCAATGTTTGAAGATGGTAACTGTGACCGCAGTGCAAATTAACAAGCCATGAAATTTGGTTAGGAAACTATTTAATGGATTTTTAAAAAATTCAGTTAATAATTCTATGGTTTCAACTTCTCTAGGTACAAATATGCAAAGCAGCACCACAATTGCAATTATCAAGCAGATATTGAAAATTAAAGCTGGTATGAATTGTTTAGTTTTCCGTGCGATATTGTTGTATTTGTATGGCAGTAGACCGAGCAAGTATGAAAATGTCATTACCGTTTTTATTATGAAATTCGATATCTTTCTACGCCGTGGCAATGCCATTTTATTCCGGAATGTATTTTAATTGCCCTGAGAATAAACTGCACTCCCGAAGTTCTGAAATAAACTGCAGGCAATTTTAAGGAATTACAATTAGTGTGGGGCAAAGTAAATAGCAATTAACATGAACGTAATCAGTGGGATCAGTATAATTAATTTATTAAAGTGCTAAGTATGTGGAGTGTATTTGTACTTGGAATTGTCCGGGAGGAATAGGTAACTTCACATTCAAAGTTGATTTAAAATAATCTGAATCCAATTTTGAATATAATGAAATCAATTTGAAAAGTTTTATCTTTTTTGTGCTATCAAATTGAAATATTTTAATCTATCAATTTAAAACACAAACGTCTGCGCCCGCAAGGGGTCTATGGTGCTTATATCGAATACCACCACCAAACTTAATGAAGTAATCACAAATTTTATTATAGTGACCTGTAGCGGCTCCGAACGGGTTTAATTTTTTTCGTTGTGCTATCTTTGAATGCTTTTTCGCGAATTCGTTAAGTGATGCCCAGACTCTACGGCGACCAGACACAACGTTCATGGCCATAATGCATATGGGTATAACTCACTAGAAATAGCCATAATGCTCAAATTCGAGCAGCGAACGAAAGTAGGTAGGAAAACTCCAGGTCTTACATCAATTCATGCGTGTGCGGTCTGTTGCGTGAGTGGTTGTAAGCCAACTTGGTCCTAGGAGGAAGCCGACGGACGGGAGCAGCATCACTAGGTACATTGCGAAACGGAGGCAATCATTCCAGCGTTGTTATTTACACTTCTCTCGGTATCAGGCCCTACACCACGCTAGAGCTATCGTTGTTTACATTAAATAATAGTAAAAAATAATAATAATAAAAAATAGTAGTAGAAAAAACTGTGAAAAAGTTGTAAAAAATAGTAGGAAATAAGAAAAAATGTATTAAAAAAAGTAGTAGAAAATATTGGCTGAAAAAGTAGTAGAAAATAAGAAAAATTTGCAGAAAAAAGAAGTTTAAAAGTAGTAGAAAATAATAATAAAAAATAGCAGTAGAAAAAACTGAAAAAAGTAGTAAAAATAGTAGAAAAAAAAAAAAAAATGTATTTAAAAAGTAGTAGAAAAAGGAACTAAAATAGTAGTAGAAAATATTGGCTGAAAAAGTGGTAGAAAATAAGAAAAATTTGCAGAAAAAAGAAGTTTAAAAGTAGTAGAAAATAGTAGTAGAAAATAATAAAAAATATTAGTAGAAAAAACTGAAAAAAGTAGTAAAAATAGAAAAACAAAAAAATTATTAAAAAAGTAGTAGAAAAAGGAACTAAAATAGTAGTAGAAAATATTGGCTGAAAAAGTGGTAGAAAATAAGAAAAATTTGCAGAAAAAAGAAGTTTAAAGTAGTAGAAATGGTAGTAGAAAGTCATAATAAAAAATAGTAGTAGAAAAAACTGTTAAAAAAGTAGTACAAAAAGGAACTAAAATAGTAGCAGAAAATATTGGCTGAAAAAGTAGTAGAAAATAAGAAATATTTGCAGAAAAAATAAGTTTAAAAGTAGTGAAAATAGTAATAGAAAATAGTAGTAGAAAATAAAAGTGAAGCATGGTGCCACACCCACTAATCCAACAAACTAAAAGAATTTAAATTTTAGTACCGTACCATAAATGCCTCCTAAGATATCTCAAAATGGGAATTCAGGTTATATGGAAGGTGCCACACCCCCTTTGTCAATACCACCCATATTTTTGTTGTAGTATGGCATTGTCAATTCTCGTTATTGTACCAAATTTCTGTGGCGTGCTATAAATGGCTCTTGAGATATACCCAAAAAACTAATAGGATTGTATGGGAGGTGCCACGCCCACTTTACTGAAAGCCATTATGAATAGCTATGTTTCATCCTCTCGCCCAAGAAAATATATTCTGGAAATATGAGTTCAATCGGCCCAGTCGTTCAGAAGTTACTCGATGTCATACACACAAAACTCTACGATTGTGAATTAATAATATGGCGTCAAAATAGAAAGTGAGGGTCCCTTGCAAATTATAAATATTGTAACACCCAAGTAGGGTTGCCAGATGCAAATCGAGCTTCATCTGAACATTGAGATAAAATATCGGCGATGTTTCAGCTTTCATCTGGACATTGAAAAAAGATTTTTCCACACAACAAAAAACAATAAATATACAATGTTATATATTAATATATATATACTTATACACATACATATCGCCCATTTACTAAACGACTGTCATAAGTCAAAATTACAATTTTTGAGTTAATGATGCAGAATTATTCATTATATCACGCTTCATATTGTGTAAAAATTTCATATTAATATCTTGTATACTCTGCGCGTGAGAATTAAAAGATTTCTTCTTTTTTCTGCAAAGTGGGAGTCAATTGAAAACTTTAAACGTATTTTCTGCAAAATCGCGTTTTTAGAGTTATGACAGTCTTTTAGTAAATGAGCCTCAAGTCACATACACAAAAAATCGGTATTGCCATACACCTCTGAAAATGAACCTCGGTTTATTTCATGATGATTCCCAAAATATTTGGCGATTACCGTTCGTGAGCTCAACCATCTTGAAAAACCTCTAACTTCATTTTTCAATTTTACTTTTTGAGTCTACCCCAGCCATAGAAAGGAAAGGTTCGTTGCACAGTTGAAATTATATAAATGAAATATGTGGTTTAGAGCCGTTCTCAAGACAGCCATAACGCCCAAAAAATAAAGCATAACTACATTCGCTTCTTCATTTTGTGTTATGAATGGTTTTGAGACGGCCACAATTCCCAAAGTGGTATTAGGTATTATTCCCGTTTTGAAACGTACAGAGCACCCATTGGTGTTAAGTCCATGGGCTTTATGTCAGGTCACCACATAAGACGACCACTTTAAAGTTTTTTTTTCTGAATTCATGACCAATTCACATTAAAAATGTATGAAATTTTCATCGGTATCATGACCATGCAATATTTTTCGAGACCTTATCATCTGGCAACCAACAACAACCAGAACAACAACAATTTTCACCACGAATATAATGCAATGAAATTTTCTGCTTTTTTTGTTTATTATTCATCATTATCATTAACACTTAATTTTCTTTCAATTAAACGTTTTCTTTTATACATTCTTTTCATTTTACATACAATGTTAAGTTGTAGTGGTCGCGGTAGTTGTAGTTGGTGTTTTTGGTTTTGAATATTTCGAGCTCGCTTTCATTCTCAATTTTAGCTCACTATGGCAACCATAAGAGAACAAGAGCAGCAGCACTTGATGATTTTTCATTTCGTGTTTTTTTTTTGTCTTCTATTTTTTCATCATCACTTCAAGAAGAGGAAATCTTTTCTAAAGAGCAGAAAAACAAAAGTCTTTTCATTTTTATTTTTTAAAGTTTTTTGTTGTACTTGAACTGGGTACAATCTCCTAGCATGCGCTGAGACTGACTACTATTTTTATTGCTACTACCTACTACTACTACTATTTCCGCTACTTTAACTACTATTTGTAATTTAATTATTTTAATAAATTCATTTTTAAAAGATAGATACAACAGAATGAAGAAAGTGATGACAGGGATAGAACAAGAACAAAAGAAAGAAAGAGAGAGCGGGTGTTTGTAACAGAGAAAGATAGAGCGAGGTAGCTTTATAGATGACAACGTTAGTGTACAGTATTTAGTTAGTGAAGACAAGTTAAATATTGTCCTTGTTCTGGTAGTTGTTGGCGATAGTGTCGTGTCTCACTTGTTTTTGTCCAACATCAACATTTGACATTGGTTTTGTTTTTTTTTTTTTTTTTTGGTCCACCGCAGCTTCCGTTTCTGCTTCTGATTAAGAATTCAATTTCTGGTTTAACAAAATAATAATTGTTGCATAATGATTATAAACGTGGAATATAAAGAACTTTTTTAATTACACTGTTATTTTCTTTTTTAATTGTACATTGTTGTTGGTTCTGCTGCTGTAGTTGTTATTATTGTTGATTGTAGAAAGTTGTTGAAATGAAATTAATATGCAACCAAAAATTGTTTGCACTAAGTAACAACAAAAAAGCATAGATTTCGAAATATGAACTTTCAAGCTTTTTGGACTTTGAGTATTTGTTTGTATTTAATGAATTTTTAATGAGCTGCTTTTGGATTTTCAAAGAAAATTGTCAGAGCTAGGAGAAATTAGAGAGATTTTTCAAATAGGAAAATAAAATGAAAAGTTTGTTGATGTAAAATTTCAACTGAAGAACCTTCGGTAATATCTATAAACCTGAAAGGCATTAGTTTTTAATGTTTTTATAATTCAGAAAAATTCATTTCAAGTGTTGTTTGTAAAAGTGCTGGTTCGGCCCATGAACCCAATTAGCGCTGACGCGCCGTTTTGTTGTCACATCCTCAGTTAATTTAGGGAACGTTTAAACGACTTGGTTACAACCATTTCGTTTAGTTTAAAAATTTAAGTAGGTCGTTAATGTTGGTTTTGAATAGCTCACCGTGGTTGCTTGTTAGGACCAGCTGACGAACCTCGTCTGGTAGTGCTGATTGATCATGTACCATGTAGCTTCCATTGTAACCACCATCACATCTGATGAGCTGTGGAGTGGATTAAGAAAACACATTAAGCAGAATCTTTGTTAATAAACATGCCCTCGGCTTACCTGATGTTCGCTTATAGAAAAGGTTGAAGTTCTTCTTGCTGCTTCGCACCCAAGATTCCTGGATGATAGCGATATCGATGTCTTCTTCCACAAGAGAGACGGACAGGTTATTCGTTGCTGTTTTTGAATGCTGCAGTTTAATTTGGACAACCTTCAGCACCGTGGCTTATTTGCTGTCGTTGCATCCTGAGGTGGCGGCGACATCAAACAATTTAATGGCATCATCAACCTCGTCTTGCTCCTTCTCCGGGTTCGCCGAACGGAAAATTTTTAGCTTACCATGCCGAATGCCGAACCGAAGTTTGTTATCGAACTTCTTCAGAGGCTTGATGCGCTCTTCCGCCATCTGGAGAAGATACGACATGCTGTTGTTTGGCAGAGCCTCTGCCGTGATCACCGACCAATCGTTCATTGGGATACCTGGGTTATGAACCCTCAAATTTTTAATTAGATTGCTACTATCTAATTTCTTATTCCGGACCCAAATCCGTGCTTTTTGGGCCTCTTCGGAATGTCACTAGCCAGAATCAGCTTAAGTCTTTTCGTGCATCGTGAATTTGGTGAACGGATCTCTTCAAATAGTCCAGTGAGAATTGATCCTCACATCTGATGATCCGCCAGCCATGGACTACCTCAGCTGAGTCGAAGTTGGGTAACTGACACTCCGGATCTGCCATGACGATTTCAGACAGCCACTCGTCTATTTCGCTCCACTTCTCCAAAACTGGTTTACCACGGTTTTTGTCATCTACTAGCGCTACTTGCAGGTGGTCTCTAAGGAGTTTTGATTGCTCCGTAAGCTTTACTTTTCTTCGGCGCCTTGCCAGCTTCACCGTGTGAGCGATTCCTTTAGGTTGTTTCTACCTTCGCGCCATGTGCAGAACCTCATACGCCTTGTATTCATCGACTACAGCCTGGAAGCGGATTTTGTCTGCCGCATTTTAGGCATGAACAGCCCTCTGATACTGTTTATACCTAGACACGCCTTTGTTTTCGGTCTCACGCCTTGATCCCATAGCTGCAACGGAGTTTATGGGTTTTTCGGGGATTACTTGTGTGCTGTGTCTCACATCTCTAACAGTGCTCCCTAGTGTCTCTTGGCTAGAAGCTAAGAGCTCGCCTTCTGATTTGGTTCCCAACCTCCTCCGATTGTCATTGTACTTCATCTGGTCAGTCGTTTGCTCTTTTGCCTAGTCGGTCAGTCGGCTTATTGTCAGGCCATTCTTGTGTCCTTTGGTCAAGTCAGTCTTTGTCTCACCATTTGTTCACCGCTATCCGAATTTTTGTTTTGTTGCTTGTTCATTTTCTGTTTCGTGCGGTGACCTGCTCCACCAAGTCCCAGATCAAGTAGAGCTGAAAACACTGACAAGTCAGCGTGCACGGTGACCAATGAGGATTAAGGGGAACGGAAAAGTTACGTGATTGCAGTGCTCTATACCGTTACTCCCCGAGGTGGCCCAGTATCGAAAAAGTTCCATAAAAATACAGTCTAGCATTATACCCTGACTGCCAAACTCACCTAATAGGCACGGTTCGCATAACATCTTGACTTAGGGGAAGCTTGTTTAAGAGGATTTTCTCCCTCCTCTTAGGCTTGCCTAGCCAGTTGCACCCCAGTCATTTGTCACGCTTTTTTTCCATGATCAAATTGCAACAATTAACTGTCATGCAACTGTTTCCAGCCGACACCACGAGGAGATAATAGCCCTCACTTCCATCAGAACACTCAATTACGGCACGCACTCAGGTACATGTTGATCCGCTTGAATGTCTGACGGTCCGACGGCTCCATTTCAAATACCCAAGTATATTTCATAAAGTGCCACCTCATTACTTCTAGAGCAAAAAAAGAAAAGTGCTACACAAGTGAAAGTGAACGAAAGAGCTCTGTGCTCTCTCTTCCTGTGTCACATGACGTTGACATTTGCGTACATACTTAATATGTGACAACAGCGAGTTTCTTTTACAAAAAAGAAAAAAACAAAACCAGCAGGAAACAAAAAAAATAATAAAACCAAAAATTTTTTCTCACATAATTATGACAATTTAATTGTCCTGACATTTTTATTAATTTTTGTTGTCACATTTTTGTCGTTTGTGTTTTTAATTATAAAGTAAATAGAGAATGAGAAAAAAAAGAAAGAAAATGAATGTGTCATGCTCATAATTCATAGCAGAAACTTAATACATGTAGGTATGCATTTACATATGTATGTAGGTATGTATACCCAGTGGGGGAAATGTTTGAAGCGCCTATCAAAGTTGAACTGTCAGAGCGCTTTTTATGAGCTTAAAAATTAAGATAATATTTTTATTTTTGGATATCTATCTCGGTTGTTTAGTGTTCTAGCGTGCTAGACAGTAACCTCTGGGATCCCGAGTTCGTTTTCCCGACAAGAGCACAGTCATTTCCTCGTTCTTTGAGAAGAAAGTTGAAAAGAAAGTTTTCTAGTTTTCATGAAAAAGAATAATAAATGTAGTTTCAGCATATCGTCAAGAGAACTAATCAATTTCAGAAGTTAAGGGCAATGGGGGTGAGCGATTACTTGCGAGAACCAACCTCCGATAAATATCTCAATCATTATGGTCGTTGCTTTTTGAAGCTGCTGCGAATAACTGGGATTCGTCTCATAGATAAAATTCAAAAAAAAATTTTAGAGCGAAAACTAAACGATTTTGGTGTCGTCTTAATGGTATTGCAATACTCCAACTAAGAAAACCAACCCAAAAAATCTTGGCGGAAAAATAATTAGTGAAGCTAAAACTCGGCAAATTTTTCACAAAAATTACGGATTGTTCGACTTTTGTTTTTTAGTCCCTTGATTAAAAACTATCTGAAAAATACGTTTTTAATGATATGCTGCCGAAAGTTCTAGTTTTGTATTCGCAATTCATCAAGAAAATGGTTGGTGCTATTTTTTAAACAAGACTTGAAAGCTAAAAATTCTGCATTGTTTTGAAAGTAAAGAATTTTTGAAAATTCGAAAAATGAATATTGACTAATAAAATCATTAACTTATAACTTAATGCTTAATTTTTTTTTATTTTTTCAATAAACGTATTTAAAAAAACACTATTTTATTTGTGAAAATATGTAACTGAATTTTTTCGCAATTTTAGAAAGCAACTTTCTTTATCGGAATATGCAACTGCCAACTGTTTCGCTAACTGCCGCTCTCAGGAAATAATTCAACTTGAAAATAAGTCTGAACACTTTTTTTTGATAAACATTGAAATTCAAGTTTTTTTTATTAACCCTAAAAATATGTATTCATGCAATTACATTCATTAACCCATTCACTGTTACTGGCCTCTATAGAAGGGAAAAAATCGTGGCACTTATGCTTCGTGACCGCTATAGAAGCATCTAAAAGAAAAATAGCGCTGCTCAATATGGTAGGAGTATCCATGAGTATTCTAAGGTTTTTTGGGGTTGCTGAATCCGAATTTGTAGTTGAAATCAGAAAATTCAAAATGGAGGCTTCAAAATGGCGACCACAAAAATTTTAAATTTAATGAATATAGCTGAAAATGCTTACTAGGGGATTTTTGAAGTCGCTGCATCCGAACCTCAGGTCAAAATTTAAAAATTCAAAATGGCGGCTTCAAATTGGCAACTAAAAATTTTTTAAATTTAATGATTCTAACTGAAAATACTTTCTCGAAGGTTTTTGAATCCGAATATTTTGTCAAAATTTAAAAATTCATGATAGCGGCTTCAAAATGGCGACCACAAAATTTTTAAATTTAATGAATCTTGCTGAAAACGCTTACTAGGGAGGTGTCAAAGTCGATGAATCCGAATCTTTGATTAAAATTTAAAAATTCAAAATGGCGGTTTCAAAATGACGAGTAATAGATTCTTAAATTTAACAAAACCAGCTGAAAATACTTAGTCGGGGGTTTTCGAAGTCGCTGAATTTGAAAATTTGATCAAAATTTAGAAATTTGAAATGCAGCCATTTTGAATTTTTAGTTCTGGCGAAACCAAAACAAAACTAAAAATGACTTCACAGACGACCCAAAATTTACTAGCATACGAAATTTCATCGAAGTTAGAACTCTCCTTCTAAGTTTGTCAAATCGTTGTATAGGATCAAATCACTGTACACAAAGAAAGCGTTCTCTGCTCATATGACAGCGCTTATTTTCCCATTGGGTTTCTACATTTGTATGACGAATATAATGAAAATGTATAATTTATTATGCTGACAATTTAATTAGAAAAACAAAAAAAAAACAAAAAAATGCAAAATGAGCATAAAATATTGCAATGGATTTTGAAATAATTAACTTTCATTTCTGAAATGCCATTCAATTTCAATTCAGGGATTTCCTTTTCCTATCAGGTACCAGAGAGGATTTTTTAATTGTAATAATAGATTTCTTGGCATGGCCATTTGAGTAAATAAAATCTTAAAAAATTCCTTGGCTACTTTGGAAGTAGTAAGTACCATAAAAACTCTTTCAATCATGTACAGAAATTGTATTAAAATTTTTATTGGGTACTTATCAAAAACAAAAAAAAAAAAAAGAGCTTTTAAAAAAAGAAAAAATGAATTTACAATTTTTCCACTGCAAATTAAAAGTTGGCAACACAATTTCTGTTTCCTTAATATTGTTTAATAAGTTCTTTCTTTGCTGTTCTTTTCTGCACAGTTGTCGCCATTTTTCACTTGACCTATTCACAAACAGCAGACAGAATTTCTGAACACTGAAAGTATTTCATTGTAGTTTTATGATTTTTTTGATACATTGTTAGCTTTATGCAGACTATGTTAATTTTTTTTTTTTTAATTTTGTTTTTTTTGTGGCGAGTTTAATATGAAAGTTTTGCAAGTTTGTTTTTTTTTTTGCGGCTGTTTCTTTTTTTCATATATTTTTGGCACTTTACAAATATACACACTTGAATTGTTGATAGTTGAGAACTGGTGAATATGTTTGGTTGGTTGGTGGCTGTTGTTGGCGATGGAGCATTGGCTGATGTCCTGCTGTCATTTTAATTTGTTATACTTTGTTTGGGTAAATATTAATGAATAAAGTTTTCATTTTGATTGGTGATTGTTGTTGCTGCCTGCTGCTGTAAAGTTAAGAATTTCTTGCAAAAGGTCAAAACAAATTTTTATTTAATTTTTTTTTTTTCGTTAAAAATGAAACTGGAATAACTAAAAGCGGTGCCATACTAAATACCTTTAAAAAAACACAATTTTTTAAATTAAAAAAACTTTAGAAATTCGGAAGCTATTCAAAATTTTAATAATATAAGGATGGCCCCACATGAGGCGCCATAGTAATTTTTTTCCACAACTTGATTGTTTTATTGTTTTGCCTATTAAGTCTGTGCATAGTTAAAGGAGTAACAAGCAGAGCCGGATTTTCCATACAAACAGTTAAAGCAATTGCTTCGGGCGCCATCATTTTAGAGGCGTCACGAGATGCAAAATTTTCAGTACTAAAAACGCCAGTTCTTTTGTTATTTGCTCGCAGTTGTAATTGCTTTAAATTGATCTCTTTAAAATTGATTTATTTATATACTAGCCGAGATACTCTATTCTTTTGAAGACAATGTAAATTTTAATAAATTTTGTCAAAAATAAAATGGCAGATTCAATATGGCGGTTGATTTGATGAAAAACTTACCTGATCATCACAAAATTGCGTATTCAGAAGTTTTGCTCATTGGGGATCATGAATCTGACATTAGAAATTTGAAAAACAAAATGGAGGACCCAATATGGCGGTCGATTTGACGAAAAACTTGACCGATCATCACAAAACTGCAAATTCTGAAGTTTTCCTATGTTGGGGGCCACGAATCTGTTATTAAAATTTTCAAAAACAAAATGGCGGATCTAATATGGCGGTCTATTGGTCGAAAAATTTACCCGATCATCACAAAGTTACGTATTCAGAAATTTTTTTTCCTTTGGCGACTACGAATCTGTCATTAAAAATTTCAAAAACAAAATGGCGGATCCAATATGGTGGTTGATTTGCTGTAAAACTTAACGGATCATCATAAAACTGTGTATTCAGAAGTTTTTCATGTTGGCGGCTCCGAGTCCGTTATTAAAATTTCCAAAATCAAAATGGTGGATCCAATATGGCGGTTGTTTGGTCGAAAAACTTAACCGATCACCACAAAATTGCATATTCCGAAGTTTTCCCACGTTGGGGAGCACGAATCTGTTATTTAAAATTTCCAAAAACAAAATGGCGGGTCCAATATGGTGGTTGATTGGTCGCGAAACTTACCCGATCATCACAAAATTACTTATTCAGAAGTTTTTCACGTTGGGAATCACGAAAATGCCACTAAAATTTTCAAAAACAAAATGGCGGATCCAAACGGGAGTTTTACTGTACTACACTGGTACTTAAATTCCATGAAGACCATTTCTAGTGCCACGAAATTACCCCTGAAACTATTTCACATTGAAATAAGAAGATGATTTCAAACGCAGTGTTGTAATTTTGACAACAAATAAAAATCAACCCTGAGTCGAAATTGCATAAAACGTTGCATATTTTTTGGAAATATGTCTAAGGATCTCTGTGAGCAGATGTAGAAAAAGAAATCACCAAACAAAACCAAAACTTAAGAAAGAAATAAAAAGAAAATACGTCTTCACATACACACTCACATCGATTGTGTATGTATTTCTTCTTATAATTTATGCTGTCAGGCTATAAATTTCCTCCTATAAAGATATTTGCCACAAAGCACTTAAGCACTTGAATGTGCAATGATCTATGGTGAGAATGAAAACCCAAGGTAAACAAACACACCCAAATACACAGAAATGAATTGCATAAAGTATGAAGAATACACACATACATACATACGTACACATCCATACCTAGATTTGTGTGTTTGCATTTGTGTTTGCAAATAAAGTATAAAATTGAAACTACATGCGTGAAATAATATTTACAGCGAAAAATACAAATGTGAATTGCCCCCTACACAAGGAGCGTTTCACATGCATAAAAAAACCATAGCACTTGCACATATATAAACAGAGATACACACACACACACACACACATGTGCGCATATATCAACAAATTCATGACTACATCTGTGTAAAGTAGAGTGAAGTAGAGTAGGAAAAGAATATTACATTATTTACATTGCGCAAATGGATTACAGCAATTTTTATCTGCATATATGTGTATGTGTGTGTGTGTGTGTGTGCATCCAGAGTAACACTGCAGTAGTGGTAGCCAAAAAAAATAAAAAAAATATTTATATATATGTAAAAAAGAAATGCTTTCCCTTGATGCTTTTTGCCATTGCTATTTTTTTTTTTTTTTGGAAGGGGAGCAAAAATTAACGTGAATGGACTTACTAAAAGCTTTCAGCACAAATTGTACTAAATGCAGTTAAAGTTAGTCCAGTAACTCCAGCTATAACAACAACAACAAATTCAGCTATGTCGACAACGTAAGCTTTTTGCTGATGACGATGATGATGAAGGAAAAACTAAAATCGGGTGGGAGTAGAAAAAATTATTTGCAAAAAGGTCACGTTTACAAATGGAATGAAAATTTGAGTTTATTTGCAACTAGAAAAAACAATAACAACAACAACAACGTAGTTTAAGCAAATTCGGTAGTGGTGGAAAAGAGAGAAAGAGAGAGAGAGAGAGTGTGTAAAAATTGCTCATGCAAGTAAAAAGATACCAAGGCCCGCCAGTAGAAACTAGACTCCGCACCAATAACACCCGCAGCAGCTCAGCAACCCAGCAAAAAATATTTCGATTTTGAACTTGAAAGAAATCGTTACATAATTTATATTTTACTGTAAGATAGAGTAAACAAGTTAGAGTTAGCCTGCCACAGTAATTTACAGTTAAAACTAATTAAAGACAGTCGGCGGCAGTTGGCCTTAACCTCAATCAGCTATAAATAAAGAATTATGCTACTTACTTACTTAGTTGGCACAACAACCGATGATTGGTCTTGGCCGTCTCAATGCAGCTTCGCCAGCCACTTCTACTATGCGTGCTCAGACGCTAGTTGGCAAGGCCAAGTACAGTCAGGTCTCCCTGTACCTGATCATTCCAAGGGAGACTCGGTTTTCCTCCTCTGCACGTTCCACCAACGTGGCTCGAATAGACAACTTTCCTAGCCGCAGCATTTTTCTTCATCAACATGCCTTGGATAGTGAAGCCCTTAGATTTTTATGCATTTGATTACTTCAATGTCGGCGTACAGCTCATGGTAACATCTTATTTGGTACACGTTGCTCATGCATATTGGACCATAGATCTTGCGGAGTATCTTCCTCTCGAATGTCCCTAACGAGCCTCTCATCATTGTTATGGTCAATGTCCACGTCTCAGCGCCAAAGATTAGGATGGAAAGGATGAGAGAGTTATGGAGTGTTAGTTTTGTCCGCCTAGAGAGGACTCTACTTCTCAATTGCCTACTGAGCCCGTACTAAAACCTGTCGGCAGGAGTTAGGAGTCCGCTTGATCACAAGACTAAGATTATTGTTGTTGATGCTGGATCCTAAGTAGATGAAATCCTTGACGACTTGTGAAATTTTGTCTAAGATGCCGTGACTTCTTGTTTGTTGACACAAGATATTTTGTCTTGTCCTCGTTTACCACTAGACCCACTTGACGAGACTCTCTTTCCAAGTCGGAGAGTGCTACACTGACTGCTCTCGCGATGTTGCCAATGACGTCAATATCGTCAGCAGAATGAAGCTCTTGTAGAAGATAGTCCCAGAGATGTCGATGTTCGCAGCTCGAAGGAGTCGCACCTTGTCTGAAACCTATTTTGGTATCAAATGATGCGGAGAGGTCTGCCCCGATTTTCACTGCGCAAAGACGAATGAGCTTTGCAATGATGCCTAAACCAGACATTGCGGGGTTCAAGTGATCCCTAGTCGAGAATTCAAAGGCGGTTTTAAAATCGGCGAATAGATGGTGGGTGTCGCGTAATTTTTCTCGGGTTTTGGGTCCAGGATTGGGCGTAGTGTGAATATCTGGTCGATGAGAGATTTATCAGGCCTGAAGTCACACTGATAAGGTTCAATCAGCTTGTTGACAACCTTCAGTCTTTCATACAGTAAGCTTGGCAGAATCTTTTATGCAATGTTGAGAAGACTTATGTAACGGTAGTTGGTTAAGATTGCGGTTTCGACTTACTTGTGGATTGTACAGAGATTCCAATCACTCGTCATACTCACTTCTATCATATTACACAACGTAATGCACAGCCCGTGCATGCGTCTTATGAGCTCTTCACCTCTAGTCTTTAACAACTCAGCAGGCAGGTCATCTGCACCCGCAGCCTTATTGTTTGTCAGTCGAGCAATGGCTGTTAAGGCTTCGTCATAAATGGGCGGCAGTACTTCAAGGTAGTCAGTGATTGGGATTTTCGGAACAGCTTTTCCCAATTGCGGAATTTTTCCGTAGACATCTGTCACCAAATTTCCGTCTCGCCTTTGCAAGAAGAGGTTCCGTTAGTCGCCCAACTTATTTTTTTTGCAAAATTTTCGAACCTCATTCCTGTTCTCAAACATCTCGATATCATCGAACTCACATCTTTCTGCCTACCGTTTCTTATGCCTAAAAAGACGTTTCTTCTCCATTCAAAACTATCTGTGTCTTTTATGACGGTGTTAGCCTCACAGTTTGTGTTGCAATTGACTGCATGGTGGCTCTATATACCGCGTTTTTCGCTTCAGTTGCTTCGCGTCCCCCTTGATTGTACCACATATTTCTTCGTCGACGGTGGTAGCCTAGCATCTCTTGGGCAGCCATACGTATGAAGCGGGAAATGTGTGTTCACTGCGCGTATATATCATCAAATTGAAGGGTGTTTTGTGTTAGGAGGAGTGAAAGTCGATTGGCGAAGATTTCGTTGTTTGTCGATTTTCGACATCCAGCTTTCTCTGTGATGACACCCACCACTAATCTTAGCTCCTTTTTTCTCAGTTTCAGAAAAAAATTCCGCTGATTTTTTTTTTAGGTTTTTTCACGAAGCCCTTTGCGGTTTTGCAGAAGTCAACCTCGGACCATCTATCTTTATGGATAAAACCCACGAAGTTGTTGATCCAACGCACGACCTCCTCAGGCTCCGAACTCCATGGTGCAATTGCAGAACCTTCGTTAGCTAGCTCACAACTAGTTCGTTTCCTGCAATACCACCGTGTCCTGGAACCCATATAAGGAATAACTTGTTGTGTTTTGCAACACTTAAGTATTACCTTACACTCGCTAACCAATTTCGAAGAGCTGACAGGGTTAGCAAGGGCCTTCAGCTATAACTGCAGATGCCTATGCACTTCCCATGGCATCTTCTCTCAATTATCCAGCCCGCCACGTCCAGGATAGCGAAAACCTCCGTTAGGAAGACTGTCGCCATTTGTCTAGTGGAAAAAGAGTACTTGGTCTCATCGTCCAAGTACCAACTCATCATTCAGTACCATTTGAGGTTTTGGATCCGTCGGTTCAGAACACATGACGAAGACAAAGATGGAGTACGACCTCTGGACCTCCGGCGAATCCTATCTGTCTCATACCGTTGTCGGTGGCTACGTCGAGGTGATTTAATTTTCCTATCGTCGGATAGAAGAGACTCTCCTTGCCCAACTTTGCATTAAAGTCGCCTAACACGATTTTGATGTCGTGGCGGGAGGAATGCTCATAGATTTTGTCGAGAAGCTCGTAGAAATTATCCTTGGTCTCTTCGTCCTACTCGTCCGTCGGGACCTTGATGTCGATAGTAGCTGGACGCTCATTCACTGGCGTGAACCTAGAGACACGATGAGCAAATTCGTGTTTCATATCATGATAGCTATAGTAGAAGTCGCGGGAGCAACCCTATCCCGTTCATCGCATTTCCTGGGTAGCGGTGATGTCAGCTTGATAGAGGCACCTTTCCTGCAGTGGATTCGGATATTCCAGGTGTATATCCGTAAATAATTGTCCTATAGAATTACATATGAACATAGTTTTTCACTGGGTCATTGAGTCATAGTCAAAGTGATAGTAATAGCGTTGATATTTCGTAGTTAAGTTGCAGCATCGGAAACAGCAACTACTCCACTCCGCTGTGCTAAGTCAGATTGCCGCAGTGGCACAGCAAACAAATTTACTTTACCAATAAATTTGTGTTGCCAAAAAATAAAAAAATAACAAAAATATTATACACTCATGGATAGCTACTTTAGTTTGGTTGAAAGTATAACATTACTGGATTGAGTATATATAGCACACGTTAGCGTTAGTTTCCGTGTACACAGTGTTACCCAGCAAATTATGTGGCGCATAATAAAATCACATGTAAACACATATACTGTAAATAAGCAACAAAGTTGAAAGAGAAAGAGAGAGAGAGAGCGATGCGTTTTAGAACTTCAGTAGGTCGCTAGTGGCTGGCGGCCACTTTTTCAAATACTTACATATAGAAATTTTTAACTTTTATGCAAATCTACTGAAAAAAATCTGCTTGCTTTTTTAAAAGTACTAATTAACACACATGCATTTAATTATGTTTATTTACAAACTTTTAAATGCAATAGCAGTTTAAAAGAGAAATAGAAAGAGAGAATGAAACAGCAATATCACCGCTAATGTTTTTAGGGATTAATTCACAATGAAACATATTCCAACTCAGACCCTGTTCTAACTCTGACCTCGTGTAATAAAATGAAAACGGTTACAATGATCGAAGGTGTCCGCTCCTATTAAAAATAGTTCAGAATTACTCTATTTGAATGAATGGATGAAAAGTTATCAAAATAGTGTGAAAAACTGATGAAAGAGAAATTTTGATGTCTCCAGGGTTTCACAGAACTGCTGGCAGTAGTCTCTACTTTGGTATTCATTGTCCTATCCTAATCCTCTTCTAGTCGGCTATGCTTAGCCTTGTTAAAGAGTCTCCTTGATATCACCCTAAGTTGTCCTTACTCTGCGCTCCAGCATACCGATTTAGGTTTGAATAGTGTCTTAGTTAGCGAACAAAACAGGTCAAAAGATTTAATCGATATCTCTGTTTGACATTCTACAGCATTCTTAATATTAGCATTTCCTTGGCCGACCTTGGTTTTCTCAGATGCAAGCTTTTGGGAGGCTGTTCTTGAAAATTTCAGTTCGTTTGCCCTTAAGTGATTTCTAAATGACCATAAGACCTCTACTTCAGAGTTTATGGTGAAGAGAATTTGACTGTGGTCCGAGAAGGAACAAATGTAATTGGGATCTATGGCCAAAGTTATATCGATTATTTCTTCCGCATTGAAACTTTACGAAACGTTAGTTGATTACGTTGAAAAGATTGTTGTATAAAGTTAGGCTCAGGTTAGTGGAGAGAATATGATGAAAAATGGACTCACCCCGACCGTTGGTACCGGTACAGTTGGCTGCGACCATTTGCGTCACAGCCAGCCACCAATTCGAGTAACTTCACATATGCGATCAGTTGTTGAATTGATTGTGGTATTCGATCTTACCCATCATATGAGAAGTTACGTTAGCTACAAGCTACGCTTGTGCCTGTGTTTGCATACCACCGCTGAGAGCTCTCCGGTGCTGCAGGGAGTTAAAAAACATAGATTAATGTACTTCTGGGCAACTTTACAGATTCTTACCTATTCTTGGGTTTGTGGCACATAAAGCCAATAGCCGATTAGCTCAGGTCCGTTAATTCCTAGACAAGGGCTACATCAACATCATTGCCTGCGATGATCTTCATCAGGTCGAAAGAAACTGGAAACTGATCGCGTAATGCAAATTAAATTGCACCACGCAGCTCCTTAGTTTGGATAGAGAGAGACGTCTGGTCTACTACGATAAGTGTGCCACTATCTACACCATTTTTTCAATAGATCATGGAGACCACTTGCCGTTCCGTTGCGCTAAACATTTGGTTTTGACGCCTAATAAGTTTCCGTACGGATTCCCGATCCGGAAACGGAGGTGGAATCTTTACTGATATTATTAAACGAATCGGAAACTGAGATCAAGGAAATACTTTCAAACGGGCTGCTTGTCGGAGCGCATCAAGACTACTGATTATACGCTTTAAGAAGTGTAAGGATTTTTTGTTCCTACAACCAACAACCAGCCCCATCGAAAACTAGCTCCTCACTTTTAGTCTTGAGCTTCGCCTCCATCATCAGTTTAGCTTCTACAAGTGTCCGGTTCTTCAGTTCAGTCGATGATGGCCACTAGTAGCTCCATCGGAGAATCGAAGAAGGCCGAAGGTTTCGACTTTTTCAACTCCCCCTTAGTACTTAATGCTCTTTTCAAAGTCTTGCCTGTTGAGGAACTCTGTTCTTTATTTGAAGAGCTCGGTCCGCTGGTTTCTACATTTGGCACAAGGAGGTATTTTTCTTTTCGAGCCTTACTACAATCTTCTCGTGCTGCTTAATAAGATCCTTATCTCTATTCGTTAAGGAAGAATCATCTTTAGCCTTCATTTTCCGAAGGAGGTAAGCTAAACTCTTGTCGCAATTTTTGGGCCGTTACTCTTGGCTACCCACTTTCTTTGCTTCCTTCCATGGCGCGGAAGCTGCAAATGCCGGAGACTGGGCAGGATCACTGAGCAACTGCATCTCAACTTCCGAACTAATGTCATCGACGTTGCTGACCTGTGATAACCAATATTTCCATACGAATACATGAAAATATTTATGGGGTCAGGCAAGGTTCATTGGGTACAAATGTGACTATCGAAATATGTGCCTAACGGAGATAATTCCTAAGTGATATAAGGAAAATTTTTAAAGATTGACATAGGATGAAGTTCTAAAGCAAATTACCAAATTCGGTATACGAGGAGGCTAACGAAAGTTCGCTTGGTTGGCAACACAGGATAGATTTTTGACAAATCAAAAAATGTCAGATGATTTGTCATAGCATTGCGATATTTCGCTTTAAGTTTTACTTCAAACAATCACAACATGGAGGCAATAAATCGCAAGGCTACTGAGAAAGAGCCGGTAGAAATTCGACCGCCATCACCGGAAAAAATTCGGTTGACCGTCTCGATCTCATATAAGGCATAACTTGTTGTGTTTTGCAACGCTATTTGGTTTTGCCTTACACTCGCTGACCAATTTGGAAGAGTTGATAGGGTTAGCAAGGGCCTTCAGCTATAACTGCAGATGCCTATGCACTTCCCATGCCATTTTCTCTCAATTATACAACCCGCCACGTCCAAGATAGTGAAAACCTCCATCTTTCCAGTGGAAACAAAATACTTGGTCTCATCGTCCAAGTACCAACTCATCATCCAGTACCGTTTGGGGTTTTGGATCCGTCGGTTCAGAACACATAACGAAAACGAAAATGGAGTACGACCTCTGGACCTCCGGCGAAGCTTATCTGTCTCATACCGTTGTCGGTGGCTTCGTCGAGGTGATTTAATTTTCCGATCGTCGGATCGAAGAGATTCTCCTTGCCCAACTTTGCATTAAAATCGCCTAACACGATTTTGACGTCGTAGAGGGAGGAATGCTCATAGATTTTGTCGAGAAGTTCGTAGAAATTATCCTTGGTTGACCGTCTCGAAGTGTTTTCGAAGACTCCAGACCGGACCACCAGGATGAATCAAGTGATGGTCGCTCGAAATCTTCGACTGATGACGTAAGTGTGACTCTGGTGAAATTCAAAATTGACGAAGATCCAAGATTCACCCAGGAAATGATTGCTGAGGAACTGTGTTTGAATATCATATGCTTGTATCGCGAATATTTTGGGATCATCTTGAAAACACGAAAAGAAATCATCACCATGAGTTTCTCGAATTTTAACTGATACTCGGATGCTCAAAAAGAGGTTTACCCAATATTTTCCTTAACAAATTTTAAATCTTCAAAAAAATTGTTAATGGTAACGAAGCTTGGTTCTTCGACCTACGGTATGAAGCGCATAATGAAGAAGGTGTTAATCCATCCAATAAAGCCAAGCAGCAGAAGTCTGCGGCAAAAGTAATGTTGTCAATTTATTTCAACAGAGAAATAATTGTAGCTTTGCCTATTCCTCTGAAAATTAGACAGACGGTAACTGTTGAATGGTCTACTGAAACCTGTTTGTCACAAGTTGACGAAAACTTGTTGAGAAACCAGAAAAAAGGTTAAGCTGTGCCGCTACTTTTTGTTGAAACTGCTGAAAAAACGAAACTACTTCATTGAAGACATTTGTCCAGCACCATATTCCCCGGACCTATTTATTATTATTATTTGAAGAAAGGACGACTCGAAAGTCAGGCACTGCGACCTATAAGATCTTTTGTACCAAAGCCCCAAGAAAGAAAGAAAGAAAGGAAGTGAGAAAGAAAGATAGATAAGAAACATACCCAAGCCGAGAATCGAACTCGGGTCTCCAGAAACAAGAGTCTGGCACTCTTACACTAGACCACAGTGGCGATGGTAGGACCTACAGTTTAACGCCGATTCCGACCGGCTATGTGGCAATTTTTTATCAGCTCGGTGGTCTTGCCATTACCAACCAAGATGTGTACTTGTACACATTCTTATAATTCTCATCCACTTCATATCGATAGTGAATATAAGAAGTTTATGAGAATTAACCACCAGACCAAGACGGGAATCGAACCCGCAACCTTCTGGATGAAAGTCTAGTGCACTATCCACTAGACTATCGAGGTCGTCGTTTCCCCGGACCTAGCGCCGTGTGATTTCTCTGGTTGTTTCCAAAAATAAAAAAAATTTTAGAGGAAAGTTCTTCGAAAATAATGAGGAGATAATTAATCCAGTTAAAGTCGACGCTGGAAACCTAAAAAAAAAACGTCCCTCCATACTTTATTAAAATATCCGTTAAAACAGTTGTCAGACATAGTCACGCCCACTCCCCATATAATTGACATCTTCAACGAATAATAAAAAAAGGAAATATTGGTACAAATCAACAGAGTTTGGCATAGAGTTTTGATCAGAAATGAAATATTTCATTCGAATACCAACCAACAAAATCGCATAATAACCACGCCCTCCTACCGTTAAATGCAAACAGATGTTCTTTGAGAGGGTGTGTAGGGTATTTAAAGGTCGGTGGCACTCGAACTTTACAGTTCTTCCTCGGACAGCGTAGCTAGTTTTTTTTTTTTAATGTATTTAATCTACCTGGGATTATAATAGATTTCGAATTACTTAAAAGTACATTGCAATTACTTAACTATTAAAACACTCTGCACATACAACCAAACACACATACATTCAAATTCAATAATACTAGCAACAAAACAAAAAGTATTAAGCAACCATTTTGTTTGGATTTGTGTAAAGATTTCCTTGTAATCTGTAGTGTACAACAACAAATCCTTTAGACACCGAACACAGCGAACAAAACGAATTTCGTCGAATGATGCATAAAACTCCCAGAGTTGCATTTATTGCACTTAACAACAAGAGAAGAGCTGAGCCAACCCAACTTCTCTTGAACCTCAAGTACTAAATGGAAAATGCTCTCATACCTGCAATGGCGCAGCAACACCAACAACAACAACAACCATAAGAACTTTGTTTTTATATCCCAAGAGCGACCGGCTATTAGCGTGTACGCCGCTTTGTCTATTATTAGCCGCTTACGACTTGTATACACTTACGGGACACATTTACGATTATTTCAGCATAATGTTTTCATTCAACGTTACGTTCGGTTACGTTAACGCCACGTTGTGCGGATGCGATGCTGCCATGCTGCGTTGCGCTGTTAGAGACATTACGGCCAACAATGAAAAGCATAGTAAAATACAAAAAACTAACAACAACAAAAAATACAATAAAAGCTTCATCCTCTTCTCCGCTTCTTCTGCGTCTTCTACCTCAATGTGAATTAATGTCACCAATAAATTTTACATATTTTTGCAAACATTGAAGATGCAAAACATTTTGCGAGCTCTAAAAGCAAACGAATGTAAAGAAGGAGAGGAAGTAGAAATAAAAGTAAATGCACATTTCAAGCAGCTCCATAAATGAAGAACATAAGGGCAGGAAAGAGACAAGGACTCAGCGTAGATATTTGTAGTTTTGAATTATACAAAGTTGCAAATGGAAATCTTTCATTTACAGTGTGCCACTAAAATCTTCGTATAGCAGTTAGTTCGTTAATACAAAACAATAATGTTTTGCAAGAATTTTGAAAAAGTTTTAATACCGCTTTGTTTATTACACATTTATTATCAATATAACAACAACAAAAATCCATTTTATTATTTCATTAAAAAGTTATAAACAAAAAACAGGGTTACTTATTTAACTCCATTAAAGTCTGAGTGTACGAAAACTATAGAAAATTTTCTTTCAACATTTGGTTGGGTAGCCCATATTTTAAATAACTGCTTTAAGGCAGTCTGGCATTGATTCCGCAAGCTTTTGTGCATAGCTTCGTTCGATTTTCGACCATTCCTCCTAAAGAACCGATTTTAGCTGAGCTTTCGAGCTGATGTGTATGAGTCCTGATTTTTTTCTCAAGCATACTCCACATATGCTCAATGGGATTTAGATCAGAACTCTGTGGCGGTGTTTTCAGCAATTGTGGAATATTGTACGATAAATGCATCCTAGTGTTATGAGCCCTGTGCTTAGGGTCATTATCTTGCTGAAAATAAAACTCTTTAGATACGCCCAATTTTTCAGCACTGGCCTTCAAATTTCTGTTCAGAATATCGATATATATCGATACGATGATCCATTGTCCCTTCAATTATTTCTAAGTTTCCAACACCACAGGCAGCCTTAGGTTAGGTTAGGTTAAAATGGCTGCCAGCGAGCGCCAGCACACTTAGGCCAGACAAGGCCCATTGCGATACCATACAAAAGGAGCGAAGTCCCTATCCCTCTAATTCAGGCCATTTGAACCATTGAGTACCTTTCAGGAAGTTAAGTAGGTGTCTGATTTGGATGTTAGTCAAGTCTTTAAGGTCATCGAAGACAAAATTGTCCAGATGTTTCTTTCGTACGTGAATCAAAGCTGGGCATTCGCATAAAAGATGAGTTACAGTTTCCTGTTCTTCCTCGTTGCCACAGCTCCTGCAATGATTTCTATATGGAAGACCCAGTCTTTCTGCATGTTTTCCAATGGACACACAGGCAGCCTTACAGCCCCATACCATTACTCCGCCGTTGCCGCCGTGCTTTACAGTTTTTATAGTATTTTTTGGGTTGTAAGCTTCTCCCGGACTTCTCCACACTCTGAGTCTGCCATCGGACCCAAAAATATTAGATGTTAAGACTCATCAGGGAATATAGCGTGGCACCAGAACTCGACAAATGCATTTTGATATTAGAGAGCCAACGAAATCCGAACGTTTTTTGCGATTTACTGCATTTACCAATGGCTTTCTTCGTGGTGTGCGAGACTTAAACCCGGCAACAACCACGGCTTTTCAAACAGTTTCGGGATGGATTTCTTTTTTGTTTGATTCGAGGAGTTCTGCACTAATTTTTTGTGAACTAATGAACGAATCAGTGGCAATCAGATGTTTAATTCGCAGCCGATCTCAATGTGTGAGAATTGCAGGCCGTCTTGATTTGAGCTTATTTTCTACGCGGGCTTATTTTTGCTCTTTCACGTTCAATTTCAGTATAGCCTTACGCTCTTCAATCGACAAGTATTTACCCGGCATTTTTCAATATTTTTTTAACATGGAACTTTTAATTTGTCACGAATGCTTCACAATTCAAACCATAATGAAATTTGATGACAAAAAAACATTTCCGTTACAATCAGTTGTAATTGCTGCGCCAACTAAGTGTACGAAGACTTTATTAGTGACAAATTAACGACTTATTTTTTGTTTTTACTTGAGAACTTTTGTTGCTGTATTGATAATAAATGTTTAATAAATAAAGCTGCATTAAAACTTTTTCAAAATTCTTGCAGCATGAAACTGCAACCAGCTACTGTACGAAGACTTCAGTGGTACACTGTATGTAGCGATAGCTGCAGCTGCCTGCCTTCCTGCCTGCTTGCTTGCCTTCATAAATGTAAACAATTTTTAGGATCTCACTGAATTTGGCTACTTTCTCGCTCACTCTACTCAATACTTTTGCTTGCAACATTTATTTTCTTCAATTCTTAAGCTGCCTGCGCTTTTGTTTTTTTTTGCGCCTTACTTCAATTTTCTCCTTATCGCATTTTTATTTTTTTAGATTTTATTTTTCACCACATTTATAGAAACAGAAAAACAAAAAGGGCGCGGTATTTTCATTTGATGCTGCAAGTTTTAGTCTATTGCAGATATACATTCATAAAAAAAAAGGTTAACTTAACATGTCACGTGCACTTGCAACGACAACGATGACAACGGCAACACAGTTTAACCTCAATTTTTTCATCAACCGTTTCTTTTTTGTTTGTTTTTTTGCAATTTATTTAAAAGTTTCTTTCAAAGTTGTATGTATTCAGCTGCCTTTTAAACAAAGTTGTTGGGCACGATTATTTTGCATGCTGTGTCCATCAGACGGAAAATGCATTCATGCATAATTCTTTATATATTTATTTACTTTAAATAATGTAAAACATATTCAATCTTTTGGTAACCCTTGATGCGTATTGAAAGTTTACAGTAGCCTGCCTGGCTTGTGTAATAAAAATTTACATGTGATTATAAATAAATGAAAAAATCGTTTGATTTGACATAAATGGCATTACTAAATTCAATAAAAAAGATTTAAATAATTTGGCATTTAATTAATTTCAAGTTAGTATTTCCGAACAAAAAATAGCGGCACAGTTCATCGTTTTTCTGGTTTCTCAACAAGTTTTCGCCAACTTGTGATAAGCAAGTTTCAGTATAGGAACAGCTATAATTTTTTCTCTGATGAAATAAATTGGCATAATTAGTTTTGCTGCCGACTTCTGCTGCTTGGCTTTATTGGATGGATTAGGACCTTCTCCATTATGCGCTTCATACCATTGATTGTTATTTGGTTTCTAGGTCGTACTTGAAGAACCAAGCTTCATCACCCGTTACAATTTTATTCAAGATTTTGAATTTTTTGAGCAAAACGCACTAGCGCCTCTTTTGTGATCAATTTCTTCAACTGAAATTCGAGGCACAATTTTGGGCCAACCAAATAGCGCCGCACAACGTAGCATTGTTTCCATTGGGGATATTAAAAAGGGAACAACCCAGCGTTTTCCCACTGGGACAACCAATAGAATAAAAGAAACCACAAAGCTGACATGGCAACAGCAAAACATTTTAACATTAGCCATGCAAAACAATAACAACAACAAAGACTACGAATTACGCTATCGCCAACGCACACACACATAACGGCATTATCACGCCACGTCAACAGTGAAGAAGAGAAAAACAAGTAAGCAAAACAGCCTACTGTGATCGGAAATTGGAAATTTCGTTCGCACAGACATCACGCTATCGAACCAACCAATAGCAGCAAGACAGCGAGGCAACAACAACACCACAATTCCAGTAGCGCCAGCGTCGACTTGAAACAGAAAGCGAAAACAAGGAAGAAGAAGAATCGCACGCTTAAAACAGACACGCACAACATCTAGGAAGGGAGTGATTAAAGCAGACGGTTGTCAAAGAACAATCAGCGGAGGTAATTGGCACAGAGTGCAGAATGTACTCAAGACATCAAGTAGTGTGACAACAGAACACGGATAACAGCAGACACAGGCAAGTTGCTTAGCAACATAATTCGACGGTCGGACTAAAAAGTGGGCATCAGGCAGAGTGACAAATGACGTTTAGCGGTGTACCTAGCCACTCGCCACTTAGCGCTAACTGGTGAGCACACGACGGAACAAGTAGAGACGTTTGAATCGGTTCATGTGGCCCAACGCTCCTCTCGCAACCGTGACTTTAAAACCGGGACACCCGCGACACATCAAGATGCTCCCTGCACGTGCTCATCTAATCAGTCGTACACAACAACGCTTTCAACATCCCACACGCTTCGCACGCTTGCCCTACCAGGCGCCTTCAACAACGCTTTCACGTCTTACATGCTTCGCAAGCCCCTCCTACCAGACGCATACCACACAGCTGCTCGTTGCACCAGCTCGCCTTGCCCGACGTCCACAACAGAAGTCCAGCGCCGCAACCTTTGTTTTCTTGACTCATTATTTATTTTGTAAAAAGCTGAATTTTAAAGAATTCAATTTGTGTTAGTTAAATGAACTGTGAAGTAAACAGTGTGTCTCAATTATGAAAGTGAGGGTTCCCTGCAATCAATAAATTTTGTAAGATCCAAGAACCACTCACTGGAGGCCGCTGAGACTACCCCAGCCATAAAAAAAAGGTTACGTTACATGATCTTTTCGTGTATCCAAGATGCTCCCTAAATATTCGTGGTACAACCATGGCATCCAAACTCAGTTCCTCAGCAACCATTTCCTGGGTGAATCTTGGATCTTCGTCAATTTTGAATTTCACCAGAGTCGCACTTACGTCATCAGTCGAAGATTTCAAACGACCATCACTTCATTCATCCTGGTGGTCCGGTCTGGAGTCTCCGAAAACACTTCGAGACGGTCAACCAAGGATAATTTCTACGAACTTCTCGACAAAATCTATGAGCATTCCTCCCGCCACGACATCAAAATCGTGTTAGGCGATTTTAATGCAAAGTTGGGCAAGGAGAGTCTCTTCGATCCGACGATCAGAAAATTAAATCACCACGACGAAGCCACCGACAACGGTATGAGACAGATAAGCTTCGCCGGAGGTCCAGAGGTCGTACTCCATCTTTGTCTTCGTCATGTGTTCTGAACCGACGGATCCAAAACCTCAAACGGTACTGGATCCGGTTGGAACTTGGACGATGAGACCAAGTATTCTGTTTCCACTGGAAAGAGAGAAGATGGCATGGGAAGCGCATAGGAATCTGCAGTTATAGCTGAAGGCCCTTGCTAACCCTATCAACTCTTTTAAATTGGTCAGCGAGTGTAAGGCAAAACCAAATAACGTTGCAAAACACAACAAGTTATGCCTTATATGAGATCGCGACGGTCAACCGAAACTTTTCCGGTGATGGCGGTCGAATTTTTACCGGCTCTTTCTCAGTAGCCTTGCGATTTATTGTCTCCATGTTGTGATTGTTTGAAGTAAAACTTAAAGCAAAATATCGCAGTACTATGCCAAATCATCTGACGTTTTTTGATTTGTCAAAAATTACCAACTAAGCGAACTTTCGTTAACCGCCTCATAAATCTCTACCACTGTGTGTGACCAACCATAACTAGGACTTTCACTTTTGAAAACACTGAGAACAATTAAATTCACTTTTATTAGTTTTCAACTTTCAGTATAAAATCCACTGGGATTTTTTGTTTGCTAATTCGTAAACAATCAACTTTATGCCCCACTATTATTGCTATAAACTTAGTTTAAGTAATTGTCATGTTCCAACAAAAATTGCTGCAATTTAAAATGACTGCAAATGTCTTTAGCCACACACACAGACACATATACAATGTATATTATACATTCACAAAAAGAGGGAGATAGAAAGTGAGAGAGAGAGAGTCATAAACTTTTTCCTGTTAAAAATCGGAAATTTTACCACAACAGGCAATTTTGAATGTATTCAACGAAAAGTTATAAGCAACATTGCCCAAAAACGTATAATAATAATAATAATCTGAAATCAGAAATATGAAATATGTGTGTGCAGTAAATAAACGATACCACGCCCACAACCGCAATCAATGTAACTGCAGGCGCTGTGTGCACAGGCGCGATCAATTTTTGGGGGGAAATGAACATCAAGTGTGATGAGAATTTATGTGGGCATTTATGAATTTAAATTAAATTTTTTAACTACACTGTAAAAAAAAGAACAGGTGTATCTGTATAAGAGATGCCTGCAATTGATTTAAAAGCTATTAATGTCTAGCTAAATTTTTTCTTACAGTGTGCCTATATTTAGCTAGCCACAAATTCTATTTAAATTTGCTAAAAGTTTTCTTCTTTTCATGTTCTATCGCTTTGCTCTCTTCTTGCTCCTTACACAATCTTTGAAACTTTGCTGCTCTTCATCATGACAGCAAATAATAATGATAGTTTGTTAGGAGTTGGTGTTTGCATCACCCATTCCCGTTATTTTGCTTTAATTTGTTTGCTCCCGCCGTTGACATTGTTCACTTAATCAAAATGTTACCGAAGTCACATTGTTAGCGTCTAAATAAGTTGCTTCGCTTCCAGTGAATGTGCATATGTTTATGTGTATTAGGGTAGAGTGAAAAATTATAATTTTTTGTTTTTTTGGAAATTCAAAACTTCGAGTCGATAAAAAGTTGTCTCAACCTAGTGGTTTTTAAGATATGTGCTTTGAAATTAGGCGCTTGAAAAGTGCTTGCAAGTGCAGCATGTCAACGGAAAATTGCAAAGCAACCATGCGAACAATAAATTAAGTTCTCAATCGAACAATAAAAACGAGTATCGTTCAACGAGACAACACGAACGATTGACTGACAGAGAAACGATGTGAGGTGGTTGGTTTTACATGATACCCAAATGAACCTTCAAGAAAGGCTACGACACCTTGTTTCAGGTCAAGGGGAAACGAGGTAGAAATAGTCGATGTCTACATACTCCCAAATAACAGCTGCGCCAGCGGATACCTGCCCTATATAGAACATTTGCTCACAGGAGGTAATCGCCCACCACAATATGTGGAGCTCAACTATAGCCAACGACCAACGAGGTTCTCATATCGCTGAGCAAATAGATAGTTCAAGTTTCGCGTAGCCTAAACACTGAATCATAGACACGGATTACCGTAAACTACTCCAGCTCCCCGGACATAACCATCGCCGGGGCCTCTCTCCTAATAAGCTATTCCTGGGAGACGGGCGTCAGATTAAACTGTGACCATTTGCCAATTCCAATTACCATAAATAATCCCAGTGACTTCATGGAAGCAGAAAATAAAACGTTCACGAACTATAATAAGGCGAATTGGGAAGTCATCAGAATATTCACCAACCTTGTCTTCACAAAAGAGTTGCCACGCAGGAATGTGAGAGTTGGAGAGGGACTCTTCCGCGTCACTGTCACCAAAGCTGCTGCAACGTACGTCCCGTCCGGCAGGATTCCAAAAGTTCGACCGAACTTTTCAAGTGAGGCCGCCATCTTAGCAGGTGAGCGCGACGCTATCCGCACAACCGAACCGGGTGATCCATGGATACACGACGAATACATGGATAATGAGCTGGTTAATGAGCACTGAAGGGAAAAGTGGACGGAACATCTGAAGAGTTGTGGCAATAGATCCAAGAAACTTTGGTTCACCATGAAATTGTTCGCGAATCCTGGCCGACGTAAAGTCTTGACCGCAATCACCTAAGACTCGATTCCGCATGAAGACGAGAGAAAGACTGCGCGAATATTCTGCCGACAAATCGTCGAGCACCCAAGTAAGAACGAGAAATCCAAGTATGGATTTAACTCAGGCGCAATCTGTAGCCAATTCCCCGAACAAAATCAAGGCTTAAATACTCTCTCACTTTTTTACCCTTGCAGATGACAGATAGATGGAAAAGGTTTTCCACATGCAACGTAACCAGGGAAATATGGCTAAAATTCAATTATAACAGAATCAGGAACCTTCTTTGTCACACCCGATCTGATGTAGTCAGACTGACCATGCGGCCAAACTTCTCATCTCACACAGCACTCAATGCAGAAGCTACAATAACCTTGAGGAAAGGGAGACTTTAACTCACTTTCTCTGTCATTGCCCGGTTTTTACTAGGACCAGACTAAAATCATTCCACGAACCTTTTTTAGACCACACAACCAAGATCTCCTAACTCGAAATTGGAAAACTCCTCACATTTCTTAATCTTCGAACTGGCTCTAGGCAATTAAGAGCAAACACCCATTAACAAATGAGGCCGTGGTATCAAAATGGCGCTACCAAGATAAAACTTTAAAATTAATTGAATTTCGATGAGTGCAGAAGCAGCCAAGAGTAAGTATTTCTTCTATATTATGATGTTAAAAAATAAATATAATTTAAAACAGAATGGCTTGCGGAAAATGATTAACCGGGGAAGAAGAGGAGAAATTGGAGCATAAAAGGATGCCAAACCGTGGATTTCCTAAGCTTAATCGAAATGTTTCAATTGTGTCATTGATAATTTCTTAAAAATGGGCGGCAAGTATGGGAAAATAAAACGCGCAAGAAGGAAACCATTGATCAATAATTGAACAAAAAAAGAGATGAGAAGATGTGATGTAAAGAAAAATTTGAACGTTGGCGAAATTTTAGAAGAAATGAGCTTGGAAGGGTTCAGCAAATAATGAGTCAAGACTTGAACCTCAAATACAAAAAAAAATAAAAAATAAAAATGTGGTAAGTGTGTGCTGTTGACAGGGACAAACTTTCTAGACTTCGTTGAACTTCGGTTTGCTGAAAATTACGAGGAGTGGAAAACTTTATTTACGGATGAAAAAAAGTTAAGCTGGATAGTCCGCACAAACATTGGCGTTGCAAAGGCACTCTTAAGGAAAGCCGATAGCAGTGAAACTTCAGTTGTGGTTCCCTTATGATTTGGGAAGGTATGGGTTATAGAGAAACTACTGCGATTTGCTTCATTTCCACTAAGATGGACTCCGGATTTTATATTAGACTACTGAATGAAGTTGTGGTTGCCTCTGGAGAAAAAATTCGCCATACCAGAGTTAATTTTTCAACAAGACAACACGGTAATCCAGCACTGCAACAAAACAAAAGCGTTTCTAGAATCCTAAGGTATTCCAACTCTTGATTGGCCTGCTCTCAGCCCCCCCCCCCGATTTTAATCCAACTGAAAATTTATGGTCGATATTTAGCTCTATTCTAAATTTTCCCGAATGAAATCCCTGAGAAAAGTTGTTTCTCTTTTCTTTCTTTTCTTATAGGAATACATGGAAAAGAAACAAATTTTCCCAGGGATTTAATTTCGGGAATATTTGGAATAGGGCTGGATATTAGCCAATGTTTTCAGCTATGACCGGCAGTAGTAGGAAGTGGATGAAGGTGGCAATTGAGAATGGCCACGACGACTAGAGAATGTTAACAAGAATAAGTTACACTTAAAAAAAAACTTTATAATTATTTCGCATTCTTTTTTATTTTTCTTCTGTAAAATTTTAAGGATACTTAATTTATTAATTTTTTAATTTAATATATTTTGTGTTTGAATGAAATAATGTAATTAAATCTGAAAATAAAAATTTAAATTTAAAAATTTTTACTAAAAACAAAAAAAATTCTAAAAAACAAAGTTTTTTTGTTACTCCCTAAAATATGTAGTTAAAGTAATAACAATAACAATAAGTTTTAAAAATAAAGAAAAATTTCATCAAAACTTCTGAGTAATTGTAGAGTCACCACCACCAAGAAGACCAAGTCTTAGATTAAGAAAGTTTTTATTTTTGTTAATATTTTTTATCTATTATGTTGAACAACAGTGAATGAAGCCAATAGAAAACATCAAAGTTTCTCTGCTTCCGCCACCCTCCCCGTCCGCCTCTCATTTCTTTTGCCCTCACCGAAAACTATTTAGATGAAATAAATTCTAAAAATTTTTGAAATCATATTAAAAATAAGAAATTTTTCTTGCATTTTAAAATATATGATTATAATACAAAGAAAATATTTTAATACACACATTTTCACACACATTCTTACACATATTCGTACATACATTCATATATACGACAGCTACAAATATTTGCACAAAAATATTATCACTAAAAGCAATTCTACTCTAAAGAGCAAATATAATTTCGCATAAATGTCCACAATGTAATGTCATGATGTCAGAGACAATTTCATTTTCCAAGCAAGAAACAACAACAGCAGCAGCAAAAGCAGGAGCAGTAAAATGCGACATATTGAAGCAGAAACACACACGCATATGAATGTAATATATGTGCATATGGTTTTGTGTGTGTGTGTGTGTTCAAACATAGTAGATATTCACCTGTCATTTGTAAACACTTTTATAACAACAACAACAATAGCAACAACAATTTGATGCACATGTGTCGAAATGTTTTTAATGCCCAAAAATGTACTTCCTATTCGCATGTACTTTGAGAGTGTAGTACATAGTCCAGTAAGTACTTCCGCCCCTTATGTGTTCAAATCCCAGTAAAAAATTCGGAGGCAAATTCACTTTTAATGATTTTTTGAATAAGAAAGTGGCTAATATACTTTAATTTATACATATATACTAAGAGGTAAAAGAGACAACTATATTCTTTCAGTAATACTCATAAAGTATTAGTTAGAAAAGGATGTGAAATTACACAGAAAGAGCAAACTTGATTACATTTTACTGATGCTCAAAATTAACAAAATTATTTATTTATACTAGCTGATCCGGCAAACGTTGTTCTACCTTTTCTGCGAAAAAGCGCGAAAATTAAAAAAGAATTAAGTACTTGATATTTCAAATTGAACATTCGTAATGACAATTCAGGCTTCCATTGAATTTGGGAAAAAAAAATTCTAGATTTAAAAATGTGTCTCGTTATTTGGCATAATTGACATTTTCAAAAGTATTTAACTCATCATTATAAATGAAAATCTCAAGTCAATATTGTGTTAATTAAATTTTAGAAATGAAAGTTTACATTGCGTCTGGACGACCAGAAAATGAAACATTTTTATTGTATTATCACCGATGTGAACTCAACGACGTGTACGAAAACAACTCAAGTCTGATAGCAAAGAACATAATGGATATTTACAGAAAAAAAAAAACGATTAGGCGCATCAGTAAGTGACCTTCGACAAAAACAAAGCCATATAGGCTGATGATACCGTTTGAGCAAAATTATTAACCCAGTTGATGCTAAACGGGTCAATCAGAAGTAAGATAGAAATTCCTGCATATCTGTAATAAAAAGGAATAACTTTTAAGTGTTTTTTTTTTTTTGTTGAACGATTTTATTATATTTCAGTTGAATTATAGAAATAATATTTCGGGAGGTTCTATATTTACATCAAAGACCATTCTTGAAATTATATCTGAAAATTATAATTATAAATTATATCCCAAAGATTATTTAAAAATTTGAACCAATTTGATATTTATTTTAAATATAGCATTTGTTACAGCGCCACCTAACGGATTTTAAGACAGCCAAGCAGGGTCTTAAGATATTTCATAAAGCAGTAGAATTAATAGTAGAAAAAAGGATGGAAAAAGTAGTAGAAAATAGCAGTAAAAAAGTAGAAGAAAATAGTAGTAGAAAAGGTAGTAGGAAAAAGAATAGAAAATTATATTGAAAATTGTTATAAAAAAGTAGAAAAAAGGTGGCAGAAAAAGTAGTAGAAAAATAGTTAAACATAGGAGTACACAAAAAGTAAAAATGAAAAGAAAGAGTGGTAGAAATAATAACGAAAAATAGTAGTAAAAAAAGTTGTAAAAAGTAGTAAAAAATTGTAGTAAAAAAAATAGTAGAAAGTAGTGGTACAAAATAAAAAGAAATTGTGGAAAAAATGTTTTAAAAAGGTAGTAGCAAAAATGTACTAAAAGGGTAGTAGAAAATATTAGTTGAAAAAGTAGTAGAAAATAAGAAGAAATTGTAGAAAAAAAGTAGTAGAAAACAGTAATAGAAATAATAGTAGAAATAGTAGTTGAAAATAAAAGTGAATGATGGTGCCACACCCACTAATCCAACAAAGTGAAAGAATTTAAATTTTAGTACCGTACCATAAATGCCTCCAAATCTCATACTGGAAATTAAAGTTATATTGAAGGTGCCACACCCCCTCAATCCCATCAATCCCACCCATGTTGTAGCCCATTTGTTGTAGCATAGCATTGTCAGTTCTCATTATTGTACCAAATTTCTGTACTCTGCTATAAATGGTTCTTGAGATGTACCCAAAAAACTATTAGGATTGTATGGCAAGTGCCACGCCTACTTTCCTAAAAGCCACTATGGATAGCTATGTTTCATCCCCCACCCAAGAAAATATATTCTGGAAATATGACGTCAATCGATCAAGTCGTTCAGAAGTTACACGATGTCATACACACAAAACTCTACGATTAAAGATAAAAGTTATTTCAGTTAGCGAAAAAATGTTGTTTCTGCGATTTTGAAAAATTTCGGGGAGTTACCGACCACTTTGTAAATTGATTAAAAATGTGGTAGAAAAACTTTTTTTTTGATTCAAAATGACAGAAGTTTCATTATAAAAGAAAAACAAAGTGAAACGAAATGAAAAATGGCAATGAAAATCAGTCCGAAATGTCAATGTTCTGAAATACAGCGTGTGTGAAAAATAATAGACTCAAATATTTCTTTCAGTGTACTAGGCACGCATGTAAATAATGGTAATTTTTATCTTTAGATTATTTTCAATTTCGAATTTTTATAATTTTCCCAATCAAGTATGAGTTTTTGATTTAAATATATCATTTTACAATGAGTATTGTTTAACCCTTTTGTGGCCATAAGGAAACCAAAGGAGACAGTGCAATATCATACCATATTCTCTGGCCCCCATTTCTTGTTATGATTTTTCATCAAAACCGATGTTTTGCCCGAAGACTTGAAATCTCGTGGATTACTGGCGATCCTCTGGAACTAAATGGGATTTTTTTCCGATGTTTTTCAATACGTTTTCATTAGATATATTTTTTTAATGATAGACAAAGTTATTTAGTATTAATTTTTCTCTTAATCGTTTCTTGATCATAGAGGGGATAGAAGAAACGCGAATCCCAAATCGCCTTCGTTGACTCCAATTTCATTGTAAAAAGTTTTTAAAATGTTTCTATTGAGGAAATTAGAGTTACCGGTGACCCATAGCAAAATTTAATTTGCGAAGACAGTAAACAAAAATTTAGAAAAAAGGAGTAAATAGTTTTTCCCATATCTTATTAAAAATTGAGCGTATTTGAGCAATTATTATCGAATTGCAGTCAGGTAAAAAAAAACTTTTTTTTTTTTTATTTAGGTCACTCTGATGTCGTTAATTAGCCAAAAAGAAGGTGTAAATGCTTAATTGGCTATCACAGATTTCTGATGAGAACCCCATATAAAATTTGTGGTCTTTAACCTTTTCAATACCATTGGTCATTAGTGACCCAAAATACAGATTTTCAGTGTATTTAAAAACTATTGCTTCAATTTTAATAAATTATTGTTAAAAAAGCTTAAAATTGTTACTTAATTGATGGCACCAGAGTGACCTAAAGAAAACATTTATTTTTTTTTTACCTAATTTCAATCTCCTAAAATTTTTATGAAATTTGTCTAAATGTACCAAATTTTTTAAATGTTGTGGAAAAATTTTTTTACTCAAACATGATTTCTCATATTTTTAAAATTTTGTATACTTTTTTGGAAATACAAGTTTTTCTATTGGTCACCGGTAACCCTAAAATCTTCAATGGAATTTTTTTAAAAACCTTTTTACAATGAAATGGGGATCAAAGATGCAAATCTCGTAATCAGTTTTACTCCATAGTTTCTAGTTTCTCCACGGTCAATAAAGGGTTAACTGAAGGATTAATGTCAAGTAACTTTGTCTATCTTCAAAAAAAATATTCAATAAAAATCTACAGAAAAATTTTGTAAAAAATCCCATTGAGGGCTACTGGATCTCTGTTGACCCATGAAAGTTCAAGACTTTAGAAGTGCAAAAATTTCTATTTTCATTAAAAATTGTAACATGAAATGGGGGGTCAGAGGTGGATTCGGTTTTATGATATCTCCTTTAGCTTCCTTACGGTCGCAAAAGGGTTAATGAAGCAAAAATTCCAAAAAAACAAATAAAAAGCAGCTAATTCCAACGTTCAGGCGTCTATGGAGAGGAGTTTCTCACATACTGTAAAAAGGGTTAGCTACCCGGTTTTGCTGGGATACGAATAATTTTACTATCAATGCCTGTATGTTGTATGCAACTAAATAGGTTACTGGATATTGTTGTTGTTTGTGGTATTTTTAGGACAGCATCACATATTCCACATACATACATATGTACATGTATGTTAGTATGTATGTATGCAGCTATGGAAAATTTGGGCCATTGTTGTAAATTTCTATTGTTTTTTGTTTTGTTGTTGTTTTTGTTGTTGTTGCTGTTGCGCTGCATTTGAAATTTAACTGCATGTAATGTACAACAATTTTATTGTTTTCTGCAATGTTTTTTGGAAATTGCAATGTTGTTGTTTTTCTTCGCCAGAGAGAGCTTCTTCTTTGTCGTCTTTATGTAGTTGCTATTACTGTTGTTGTTTCTTTTGTAGTGCTGTAAACTCAATAAAATGCTTCTTCTTCTTCTTTGTTTTCTTTTACAATTTGACAGGAAATTCCTTTAGTCTCAGCTATAAATATATTCTAGCTACAACATGCAATCAAATGCAATTGCTTAGGTAAGCATCTACAACTCTTCCGCTCTCTCTCTCTCTCTCTCTCCCTCATTGTGTATGAGGTTAACTCACATATACATACATGCTTATGTATAAACGCTAAGTTGTTGTTGTGTTTTCAATTTTATTACCTCTAGCATAAACCTTTCACCATGATGATTTGAGTTTTCCAGTACCTTCTTATGTATTTGTTGTTAACTTTTTATGATTTTTATCAAATGCAGAAATTTCATTAAATTGTGGTTTACTTAGATATTTTCGCCACACTCGTAAATTTTCATTCTAGGGCAGTTGTGTTATGATAACAACAACAATAACTTTATAATTTCTACTCGTAACGAACAATGAGAGTTTATTATGTTCAGAGAAATCTCAGAAATATTCGGGGGGTTAGTAGATTTCATTTTGATTGCTTTCCTGGCTTCATTTTTAAATAAATTAATAAAATATATGGACCACTTGCAAGCTATTCGAGGCACTCACGAGCCATTCAGGTTACTCAAGCAACAATGATGAGAAGAAAAAAAGTTGTATGGGGTAACAGGACCGTAGCTGGGATATTTTTTTTAGAGCATTGGGGAGGTGGGTGAGAAGGTCATCATGAAGAGGAATTATCCATAATTAATTTTAATGAAACTGATTTTTAAATACAAGAAATTAAATATAAACACTAGCGGGTCCAAGGGGCGGAGGGGGGAGAAAGGGTTTATTTCTAAAGCATTTTTTCTCTAAACGTTCTTTTTTTTCTCAAGAACCGTTTAATCGATAAATAAACTGAAAATTGATCCGTCCATAAATTGCACTCCATTAAAAAAAAAAATTAAAATTTGTTCCCATTTTGATAAACTTTGCTCGGGATCCTCTTTTGGGAAGAGGGGACAGGGGAAAGTTGAATTTATCCAATTTATCCTTGTACTGGAGCGCCATCTATGGACCGACATATTGTGCTGAAATTCTGTGTACCTGAAATTTTGAGCCCGAAAACTTGTTTAGGGCCTCTATTTTAATTAAAAATATATTCCAGCAGAATTCAGGGAAAAGTGAAATTTTTACTTGTATTGGAACGCCATCTAGGGGCCGGACGATTTTGTTAAAATTTTTGTTAAACTAAACTTCAAACATCAGGCGATGTAGAAAATTTGACAGATATTTTATGATCCAAAAATATGTTTTTTTTCCTATTAAAAAATAACCCTAAAAGTATGCAGTGTTTTTGTTATTTTGATATTTTGTAGTAAGCGTATAAATATAAAATGCGGATTTTTGTTTGCTTAAAAATGGCATTTATTTAATTAGCAAATGAATGAATGAAATCAATAATCAAAATATTGGCCTTCGTTAGCTTTGAATTTTCACCATGTGTCCGACAATTGATGAATTCCGTCCCAGTCAACTCAATTTTTCACTTCTTCGTACGAATTGAAGTGCTGTGCCGAAAGTGCGTTCTGCCGCGATCGAAATAAGTAGTAGTCGGGGAAGGAACCAAGTCTGGTGAATACAGCGGGTGGGGTAAAACATTCCATTTGATATTCTCCGAACAATGTGCTACATGGGACCGAGTATTGTTATAATGAAAAAAGAATTCATTGTGTCGTTGGGCATATTCTGGTAATTTTCCCTTCAATGCTCGGTTCAATTTGATCAGTTGTTGTTGGTATTGTTCAGCAGTAATCATTTTACCAAGTATTAGCAGTTTATAGTAGACAGTTCCCTTCTTCGAAATTTTTCTATGGTCCTCCACGGTCTTTGTTACTGAAGTCAAAATAAACACTTTTAAAAATATTTTAAGCCATTGTTCACAAGTGTCTTGGCTTGGAGCATGTTCACCATAAGCCTCTACCAACAATCGATAGCCTTCAGCAGCCGTTTTCTTCAAATGAAGGAAGGTTATGAAGCTTCCCTGCAAAACTTTTTTTTGATACAAAATTCGATATTTTTGAAGCGGGAAAAAAATATATTTTTTGTACAATCGCAACCTAAAATATACTGAATCTTATTGACAAAGGTCTACTCCTCCACACAAACCATATATAATAGTCATGTCATCTCTTAGTTAAAACCGCACTTCATATTTATACACCTATTATGTAATTACAGTGGCTGTCAAACTATAAATACTTTAAATAAAGTGATGTAGTGACTGTCAAACTTTCGTATCACCCTGTAAAGTGTAGAGGTTCCCGCCGGAAAGTATGCTTTGTATTAATTATTATTTTATATGTAAATAAAGTAGTGGAGGGGGCTAGTCAGAGGGGACGGGGTTACGAGCCTCCCTGTATATTTTGTATTAATCATATTGAAATTTTATTTCGATAGGAATAAATGAAATATTTTAGCTCCCCGAAATTTTTTTCTTTTTTAATGTCAAAACATCTTCCCTCGGACCTAAAGGAAAATTTATAGTAGAGTGAATTGATAGGAACTGAAATCAAATTTCACGTCCATGTCGTGTGAGATTCCATAGTATGCGTGAGTTTATAAGTGTGTGTTTTATTATATATTTTACTTTAAGTCTAAAAGTATGCAACACATAATTTCTATATCAAAAACGGTTGTGAAACATTTTTATTTATTTATTTATTTACTTATAGAAAGAGCATGCAAAAGAGAAACTAAAAAAAATTTTGAAAAACCCACGGTTGAACTTTTTGCAACATAAAAACGAAAACTTTGATATTGAAGTAAACAACAATGCTTTAAGTATCAATGTTATCACATCATGTGACGAGTGCAGAAGGTACTCATTTTAGTTTTTGGTTGTTTATATCAAAGTAAACCATTACTTTGATTCGAATAAATGAAATATCTTTTTTTCTTTAATTTTTTGTTAAGAACTCCCCAAAATGTTTTTCTGGCTGTAGAACTGGTTGCAATGACCTTGAATACATTAGTGTAGTGTGATTCTATAGTTAAAATAGTGAGCCCAAAATGGCATGAAATAAAAAAATACAGCGAACTTTTAGGAATGGGATAAAATAATCACTTCCATGATGCTTCCGCTTTATAAATATAATCTTGAATAGTATATCTATTGGTTTAAGCAATAAAAAAATCGAATTTTTGGAACTTTGGACTTTACTCTACTTGCTCTTAGAGTGTTTATTATAATTTTTGCTGTTAGTATTATTGTATAGAATAAAAGCTTAAGCCAATTCCGGAGAAATTAAAAAAAAAATTAAGAAAAATAACATAAGTAGCATAGGAGCCAAAAAAAAAAAAAAAATAACAATAATAAATAGGGAAACAATTTTTCATTAGAAAACTGCAATCACAAATGTTGTGTAGCAGCAATTGCTGCTGTTGCATTGAAAGCAGACTACAAACGAATAAATAAAGTAATATTTAAAAAATAGAAAATCTTTCCTCATAATTGCAATACTCCTTACTGTGTATGTGTATATGCGTGTGTGTGTGTGTATACTTAACATAAAAGTAAAATCATGAATAAAAAGCAAACGAAGCAAATTGGAAAAATTTTTCATTTTGCGCACGAATATGAAAAAAAAGAAGCAAAAACACAACAAGCAAACGATAAAGAGCTACTACATTGAGATTGGCTGCTTCTGCTGTTGGTATGTAGACCGTTGCTGCTAGTTTCCATTGCTGCAATGAATCCTTTTTACTATACACGTAGATACGCTCGCTCGCTATCATATTCAATAGGAATCATCAAATGGCAACAGAAAATATTTTACTTACAACTTCCGTTCATAATAAATACTCAATTTGCTTTTGAACAGTTTTTTATCAATTTTTTAATTTTTTTTTTTTTTTTGTATTTATAAATAATTTTTTTTTCACAAACTGATGATTATGTTGCTGTGTGAAAGCAAAAGGACAACTGCAATAGTTTGAAAAAAAAAATAGTTTTTTTCATATATTACCCAGTGGGAAATGTGTTGATTGCATTCAACATTTATTAATTTATTTATTTATTCCGACTACAAATTGTGTATTCCTTAATTAAAAACCAATATTATGAAGCTGAGGTGGCTGCTGTTGTATGCAAACTGATATTTTGCCTATGTTATTGTTGTGATCTCAGCTGTTTTTGGAAAAAACTTCAATGGGCCAGAGTTTTGGATTAAGCAATATATTCTAAAAGATTGAAGAGATACCCAATTTGAAGTTTACCCTTTGCAAAGTTGTATTGGGCGCATCTCTTTTAAAAAGTTTTGTAGCAAGAGATTTGATTTGGATATATAAGTGCATGCTTTGATATTCGATGATATTTTGAGGGTGTAACGGAAGGCTTAAAAGATGTCAAGTGAAGCCATTTCAAATGTATGGCAACTGCTAGTTTCCGTACACGAATTTTTACCAACAACAACATGATTAAAATTGTTATTGAGATTAGAATATTTGTTATTCAAGTTAACATTATTAGAGATGGCATTAGGCGAATTGGTAACAGCAGCAATAACAGTGTCAGCATAAGAGCGTGGCATAATGTTAGCACCATCAACAGCATCAGCATATAAAAGAGGAGTACTAAAAGGTATAATGTTAACAACATCGACAGCAGCAGCAGGCAATTCATTATTGACAGTATGTAGCAGTAACAGCATCAGCATATGAGAGAGGAGTACTGTTAATTAACAGTAGCAACAACAGAAACTTTTTCAGAGTGAGAGACAGCAACAGCAGAGTTTGTGACATAACAGATATCGTTGATTACAGCGCAATCATCTTCTTATCATGTTATCTGTAACAGCAGCCGAACAGGATTCAATAGAAGAGCATGAATTACTCATTTGTGTTTGAGCAGAGATCAATTGTGATTTATTAACAGCGGGTGTTGTTGCATTTTTCGATGGGTGGGCACAAGAGAGGCTGTTAGGGCTCTTATTCACAGCACCGATATATTTTGGACAGCTGTTTGCAGCAAAGTAGGACTGTTAAGACTTTTGCGATTGTTGTTGGAGAAAGTATGTAAATGTATGTAAGTTTAATATTTGAACTAGTATCGACACTGTTGAATGATTTTTATTAAGAGAGCGAATTGAAAACATGTCTGCATTCATTCTAAGAATTTACTAAGCCACGCAACTGATTTCGGTTTCAGTTTTTATAATTTGCATTTAAAAAATTTTTTTTGTCGAAAATATTTTGAAACTCTCCGCACATTATCTCTCTCATTTCATCTATATATATATACTCGCTCTTCATTAAAATTACTCACGTTTCCAAAGAGCACCATATGTAGGGGTGAGAGAGGAAGGTCCCTAGGAACAGCATTTCACCCTCCACCATTGCCCATTTAATGCTATTGTATGATTTCAAAATAGACTTACTCAACAACAACAAAGCAAACACTTTTACAATAAGCTCTTAATTATTAGGGCAAACTTGGCCCCAAAAATTAGGCCAATTAAGCAAAGTACATAACCAAGAAATTCACTTAATTGAAAAGCATTCAAACTTTTGCTTCAGAAAGTGTTGCTCAAGTGCGAATGAAATTGTATGTAATTGATGTATTGAAGCTGTTGAACAGCTAGCTCCAGCCTCTCGACCTCTTTCACTCACTTGTGTTTGCGTAAGTTGAGACAATTATAATATGCACGAAATGAATTATAGAGAAATACATATATAAATATAAACACACACACACACATACACACATATAAACCAAGAATAAATCTTGTATATATAAATTATACACTGGCAATGATGAAGCAAGCAGCCAGCCAGTCAGCCAGTAAGGCAGGAAGGAAGTATGAAAATGATCTGTTGAAAAATGCCAAGCGAGCGGGTGAGGGAGTGAGTGAGGGAGAGCGAGCGGCAGGAAAAAATTTGAAAATACTCATTTACATTAATTTGCATTGTTTAACTAACAAAAACGCCAAAAAGAGAAGAAGAAGAGAGAAGCTCATGCAGTAGTAGGTAGGAAGAGCAGAAGCAGAAGACTGTGCTTGTGTATCTTCATGAAAATTACTTTTCATTTACACATAATTTTCCATCAACACCTGCCAACAAAACAAAAAAAAAAAAAAAAAAAAAAACACTCGCTCAGGCAAACAATCGACTTCGCCCTGACAACGAACAATTCCCACTCTCAACGCTTTCGGCCCGCTCTGCTACTTGCACATCATTAAAATAAAATGAAAATCGAATTAACTTTGGCGGTTTCCCATTTACGCGTATACTCGCTCGTCGCGTATATCCGTATCCGGCGCAATTGCGGATACCAAACGAAATATGTGCGTTGTGAGTAGCAGCAACAACACTTGAATGTATTGCGTCATATGTCTGCCGCCTGCTTCCCCTGTTTCCCTCGTATACCGTTTTCGGTCTAGCACCTGTAGCAGTTTATATTCATAATATATATTTGAATCTGTTGTTATTGTTGTAATAACTTTGGAACTTATTTGAATATGAATTTAACGTTTTTTTTTTTTTACGTATAAACGTCTATAGCGGCGGTATATGGTGGTGAAATGATAGATTATTTTATTCCATCCCTAAAAGCTCGCTGTATTTTTTTATTTATGCAGTTTTGGGCTCACTTTTTTAACTATAGAATCATACTACACTAGTGTATTCAAGGCCATTGCAACCAGTTCTACAGCCAGAAAAACATTTTGGAGAGTTCTTAAAAAAATTCGAATCAAAACAATAGAGTAGTTTGATATAAACAACCAAAAACTAAAATGAGTACCTTCTGCACTCGTCACATGATGTGATAACATTGATACTTAAAGCATTGTTGTTTACTTCAATATAAAATTTTTCGGTTTTATTTTGCAAAAAGTTCAACCATGGGTTTTTCAAAATTTTTTTATTTTCTCTTTTGCATGCTCTTTCTATAAGTAAATAAATAAAAATGTTTCACAACCATTTTTGTTATAGAAATTATTTGTGGCATACTTTTAGGCTTAAAGTAAAATATATAATAAAACACACACTTATGTATAAACTCACGCATACTATGAAATCTCACATGACATCGACGTGACATTTGATTTCAGTTCCTGTCAATTCACTCTACTATAAATTTTCCTTTAGGTCCGAGTGAAGATGTTTTGACATTAAAAAAAAAAAATTCGGGAAGCTAAAATACTTTATTTATTCCTATCGAAATAAAATTTCAATGTGATTAATACAAAATATACAGGGGGGCTCGTAATCCCGTCCCCTCTGACTAGCTCCCTCCACTACTTTATTTACATATAAAATAATAATTAATACAAAGCATACTTTCCGGCGGGAACCTCTACACTTTACAGGGTGGTACGAAAGTTTGACAGGCACTGCATCACTTTATTTAAAGTATTTATAGTTTGACAGCCACTGTAATTACATAATAGGTGTATAAAAATGAAGTGCGGTTTTAACTAACAGATGACATGACTATTATATATGGTTTGTGTGGAGGAGTAGACCTTTGTCAATCAGATCCAATATATCAAAGGCTGCGATTCAAAAATGTCGAATGTTGTATCAGAAAAGAGTTTTGCAGGGAAGCTTCATAACCTTCCTTCATTTGAAGAAAACGGCTGCTGAAGGCTATCGATTGTTGGTAGAGGCTTATGGTGAATATGCTCCAAGCCAAGACAACGATGGCTTAAAATATTTTTAAAGTGTTGATTTTGACTTCAGTAAGAAGGGAACTGTCTACTATAAACTGCCAATACTTGGTAAAACGATTACTGCTGAACAATACCAACAACAACTGATCAAATTGAACCGAGCATTGAAGGAAAAATTACCAGAATATGCCCAAGGGCACGATAAAGTAATTTTTAAACATGGCAATGCTTGGCCCCTATTTGATTGGAAAACATCAAATGGAATGTTTTACCCCACCCGCTGTATTCACCAAACTTGGCTCTTTCCCCGACTACTACTTGTTTTGATCGCTGCAGCACGAATTTTCGAAACATCACTTCAATTCATACGAAAAAGGAAAAAATTGACTTGACTTAGCCTCGACGACCTCGATAGTCTAGTGGGTAGTGCACAAGACTTTCAACCAGAAGGTTGCGGGTTCCATTCCCGTCTTGGTGGTTAATTCTCATAAACTTCTTATATTCACTATCGATATGAAGTGAATGAGAATTATAAGAAAGTATACAACTACACACTTTGGTTGGTAATGGCAAAACCACCGAGCTGATAAAAAATTGCCACACAGCCGTTCGGAATCGGCGTTAAACTGTAAGTCTAACCATCGCCAGTGTGGTCTAGTGGTATAGTGCCAGACTCTTGTCTCTGGAGATCCAAGTTAGATTCTCGGCTTGGGTATGTTTCTTATCTATCTTTCTTTTTCTCTTTCTTTCTTTTATAACTTGAGGTTTTGGCACAATAGATCTTGGTCGCAGTGCCTGACTTTCGAGACGTCCTTCCTTCAAATAATAATAATAACTAGCTTCAAAAAATCAAAAGTGGTACTGGGACGCGAAATTCATCGGAAAGGCCAGAAAAATGATGAGAAGTCATAGCTAACGAAGGGCAATATTTTGATTATTCAGGTCATTCATTTTGTTAATTAAATAAATGCGATTTTTTAAGCACAAAATGTACCCATTTCATATTTATACACTTAATACAAAATATCAAAATAATAAAAGCTCTGCATACTTTTAGGGTTATTTCATTTAGGAAACGAAAACAGTAGCCTAAAGATGACAAATAAACACGTACAGCAGATGCAACTATAGGACGACTGCAAATGGTTTACGGATTCGGAATAAAATGAGCAAATAATTCTGAAATATCCTAAATCACTTCAAATAATTTCAATATTTTGCCTTTAGATCATTTTTAATTAGTCAGTAAGAACTTTATACTCATAGAGTAAGTAAATAAATAACTGAATGAACATAAATATCAGTTAAAAGTTTACAGGGTGACAATCGTCAAGTGACGCACACATTTCAGCAGTTATTTTCAAAAGGACGTACTTCCATTAAGTACAATTAAGTGTTAACATTGCTGAATATATAAGTATTCATTTGAACCCCACCTCATTCAATATAACCTCCTTTAGCCTGCACACATGCCTTCAATCGATCCGGAAATCGTAGGACTGTTCGCCGCAGGACTTCCTGATCAATTTCAGTCCAGGCTTTCTCTAATGAATTTGTCAGCGACTCCAGACTGTGGTGTTGAGATGCACAAGCCTTACTCTCTAAAATACTCCAAATAGAGTAGTCCATTGGATTCAAGTCTGGGGAGTATGATGGCCATTCTTGAGATGTTATGAATCCAGAAAAATTGTCTTTTATCCATGTTTGCGTTAATTTTGCCATGTGGGAAGGTGCAGAATCTTGCTGGAAAGTCCAGTTTTCATTTCCAAATGTATCTTGGGCCCAGGGAAGAACATGTTCATTTAAAATGCTCCGATAAACAACCTGGTCAATTTTAACACCCTCTTCAACGAATATTAGAGGGGTCCTGGCATTAGCGGAAACTCCAGCCCATACCATAACGGAAGCTGGCTTTTGAACGCGGCCAACAGTCCTATTTTGTTGCGATGATGATGTTAGCCACATTCGGTCATTTTACGCATTGAAATGTTGTTCAACCGTGAAAATTGTTTCATCTGTAAACAAGATATTTTTAACATTTTTTAACACGGAGGAGCGTAGCAACGCCTTGCATCTTCGCAGTCGCAAATCTTCCTTTTTTTGTGTCAGATCTTGAGCTTTTCGGAGCTTGTACGGCTTAAGATTAAGCTTTGATTTTGCAATGATTCGCACTGTTTCATGATTTACTCCCACTTCCTTAGCGATTTTTCTCATTGAGCGCCTTGGATTTCGCTTGATTCGTTTACGAATTTTTTCTGTTAAACCAGTAGTGGCAACTGTTGAAAATTTTCCCCGGTCTCTTTCTCCAAAACCCCCAGTTTCATTATATCGAATAATAGCTCGGTCTACCGTACGACTTGACAAATTTAAAGCCTTTGCAATTTGACGGCTACTATAATTTGCCAAAATTAAATTTCATAATTTCACGACGAATATTTTCCTTGTCCATTTTTATGGAAATTTCAAAATGTAATAACAAAAATTCAAATGAAATTAAAAGCAAAGCCAATGATGAATGAATTTGCTTTTTAAATTAAAGTAACGGTAAATGGCAAAGCTTGCTGCAGAGTATTAAACTTGCGTCACTTTACAATTGTCACCCTGTATATGCAGTTTAAAATACTCAATCATCGTTTTTTTTTTGTTTTGTTTTTTCTTCAAATGACATTGAAGTGGAGTGGCGTTTTTTCACCCCCTCTCTCTCATTTTCTTTTTCAGTTTCTGATTGCAACTTTGCTATAATTGAAAAATAAATACAACTCTGTTTTCACTATACAAGTAGAAATATACATACAACGACATCTGTTGCCACATATAAGAAATTAAGTTTTCTTATTTTGTTCAACTCAAAAAGGTTCGGTTGAACCCTTTTCTTTCTTCTTCTGTTTATTCGTGTTATATTATTTAAAAAAACAAAAAACAATTTAATTTAATGAAACAACAATTTTTTTCTTAAAATAAATTGTTAAAAATCAACATAAAAATACAATTTGAAAAATAAAAAAAAAAAATCCAAAACGTTTACGAGTGAGTATTTTGCTCACGCACAAAATTGTCAAGCACATTTCTTTGACAATCGAAAACGTGACACGACTCACATGAACTATTTATGTTTGTGTACGTGTGTGTATGCCTGTGCGTGTGTGTGTGTGTGTGTGTTTAGTACCATATTTAACACAGGTTGTTTGTGTGCTATTTCTTTTATTTAGGCCATTTTCAAAAATGGCTATAATAATATTACAACAATATGGCGTGGAGTTTTATATTGATTTTTTTTTTTTTTTTTATAAATTAATAACAAAAAGTTTTCTTTTTAGTTTATGTATAAATCACAAAGTTTTTATTGTTTGTTTTTTTTTTTATTAAAGCTTATCCGAAAAATTAAAACAGCAAACTTATTTCATCAAATGATTCACAAATTTTATAAGGAACATTTTTTTTTTTAGGCACTGTTGATTTTTTGATACCAAGTTACGCCATCTAGTGGTTTTCGAACAAAGTATCATGGGCTGGATGAACCGATCCATGATGTCTCTACTGGTTCCGTTATGTGCTCACCACTCAGGTAGCGTCAAGTGGCGAATGGCTGGGTACATTACTTGTCTCTCCGCCTGATGCTCACCTTTCGATCTGATCGTAAGGTTATGTCGCGAGGTTACTCACCTGCTTACACTACCACTCGTGCTGTTGATTCCCTGCTCCGCTGTTTTGTTCACTGCTCTCTCTGCTTTGATGTCCTACTTACAACTGACTGCTTTGATGTCTCGATCACAGCTCACAGCTTAGATGTTTTGCGCATCTACATTATGCACATTATTCTTTGTCTTTCTTGTCCAATTCCAGTCGGCGCTGTCGCTACTAAAATCGAATGCGTTGCTGCTTCGTGGCTTTGCTGCTATTGGTTGTTTCGTGGTGGCGTGTTTTTGCCGTTATTTGTTTCTTCTTTTATTTTTTATTCTGTTTGTTTCTATGTTAGTGCTACGCATGATTGTGTGATTGTGCGTTATCAGATGGCGTGATGTTAGCGTCTGTTATTGTTGCTGTTGTTTTGCCGACGTCAGCATATGGAGATGATCTTTCTTTTCGTTTTCTTTCATGGTTGTTGCAATGCGTGGTTGTGCATCTGGGGATGGCGTTTTTTTTTTTTTTTGTACTCTTTTCGTTGTTATTCTTTGTGGTTCTCCTAGTGGCAACAGCAGTTGGTCACATCCAGTCTTTTATGATCAGAAAATGAGCTCATTTTCGACTTTTTTATTCACGTAGGGGAATTAAAACTGGCTCGAATTTGTTCCAAAAATTTCATTAAATGCTAGGTGGAAAATTGAAATTATAAAAGAATTGTAAAATAGTTCAAGTATTTAATCCCGTCTCCTGCAATTTGAAATCGTTTAGCCGATCTCAAAGTAAATTTATGTCAACTCAATCTTCGCCATAGACAGCATCAGCAATAATGATACATTACATGGAGGATGAAGGTATTGACATTGGTCCGCTATAAGAACCCTTCATTCTCTATAACAGAATTAGGGGCCTCTTAAAGCTCAAATGTCACACTGTGCTTTCCTGAAATAGAAGGCAAAAAGAGGACCGGCATACTGGTGAGACATGGTGTACTTGCTGTGCAAATGACACATCTGTATTAGCTGGATCTTACAGTAGTAGTGAGGTTCAGAGACGGTGCAGGGGTCCTCTTGGTCGCATCAGCGTACCTACCTAAGAGGTGGTTGTTTGTGATAGAGCCCAATCTGCTGGTTGCAAATAGACTGACTTTAGTCGTCGGTAGAAAATCGGGGGTCATTAATATGACTCTGTTTTACAGGAAAAAGTTGGAAAAACTGGAGGGTCGTGGATAAGTTAACCTCGTCGGATCGCCGAGGCATCCAGTTCGCGGTCTGGTACGGCATAAACTACCAGCGGAGCAGCAAATAGATTAGAGCTCTCACAAACACGGATCCGATTGCACACGAGGTGAAGATGATGCAACTATTAATTGTAAAAGCTGCGAAAGTGTTAGGAAATACATTAGGAGGTGGAAAATCATGTAAAACATCTCAGTTAAACTATGATTAAAGCTTTTGAGGCGGGCTGCCCAACTTCTACCGTTGACGAAAAAGATCCAACACCCGGGTAGTTTAGGGAAGGTCGGGAAGGCTTTTAATCGACACTTGCGAAGGGAAAACCCGGATACATAGGAAGATTACAAGGCGAAGAAGAGATAAATAAAAAAAACTCATACGACGTCAGAAAAGGCAGTAGCCGAAACATTTCTGCCCTGGTATGGAAACAACTTAAGAAGTTTATAGGCTTCAGCAGATGGTTTCGAAGGATCTATTCTCTAAACTGGGTGTGATCCGCAAAACGGACGGAACTATGGTAGAGAATATGGATGAATTGCCGCAAGCTCTGATGGAAGTGCATTTTTGTAGAAGATTTAGGTCTGACGAGTACTGGTCACCCCTCTGGAAGGGGATGAACAGAGAAGACAGACTGGAAGCTGAAAGGGGTTATCATTATGGACGAAGTAAGAAGCGTTAATTTGATCCGTTCAAAACACCAGGAATAGACGGAATATTCTCGGAATTCATGGGAGGGGGGGGGGGGAGGGGGTGCGGAAGATTTCATCGTACTAAGGCTATGGGATATTTTCATTTGTTTAGCGACTGTGTACGTCCCAAGGAGTTGGAGAGAGGTCAAAGTGGTTTTCCTTCCAAAATCAGGGAGGAAATACTACACAGAAGTGAGGCCCTTTAGATCAATCAGCCTTACCTCGTTTCTTCTGAAAACGATTGAGCGGGTAATGGCGTATAGTCTTGAGAGTACCTCGTACCACTATATAATCCGCTGAGTAGATGCCAGCACGCTTACAGGACTGGCAAATCTACTGAGGCTGCCTTGCACGAATTATGTAGTTAGGGTAGTGGAAAAGGAGTTACATTCCGGAGACATCGTAATGTCAACATTCATGGATATTGGAGGCGCCTTAGACAAAATCAGCTTAGGTAGACTGTATCAAGCTCTAACTGACTGAGCGCGGTGTCAATCCAATTATAACAACTTTGATGGACAGCATGCCAAGGTAGAGGGCGGCTAACTTGCAGCATGGTAGAGATAAAACTAGGGCTAGAGTTAGGGGGGAGCATGTCCACAGGGAGGTGTGTTATCACCCACGTTATGGAGCGTCCGTCACTGTCCACTCACTTCTAGTAAGACTAGAAGTGAGTGGACAGGCGACGACATTGCGGTCGTAGGTCCAATATCATCAGAGGGACACACAAAATGGTGGAGGAATGGTGCAGGGAACAAGGCCTCAGGGAACCACTTAGTCTTTTTAGATCTAAAATTAACATGTCCAAGAAGGTCAAACATCTTGGTGGAGGGGGGGGGGGGGAACCTTAGATAGCAAACTAACTTGAAACGATTGTATTGAGGAAAAGATTCAGAAGGCTAAGAGGGTTCTGTTTCAATGTAGACGCGTTTGTGGCCTCAAATGGAGTATATCCTCTAAGGCCTCAAAATGGATTTACACTATGATGATTAGACCTGTCATTACGTATGCCTCAGTGATCTGCTGGCCAAAAGTAAACCAGATAACCATTTAAAAGACGCTTACGGACCTATGGACGGCATATGAAAAGTCAAAATAACTGGGAAAAGTTTTAAGAGTCGAATAGCGGATGGAACCGTCGACGTGAAAGTTGCGGATAGCGATATCAGTATTTTCACTGTTAGTTCCCTGCTGGAAGGTAGAGCCGGGGCAGGTATGCATGCACTGGACCAACTTATTGAAAGTCAGGTCAATGACAAAAGAATTGTGATTGCCCTTGACAATCAGCCAGTGATTAAGTGTGTGAAGTGAATACAACCTCTAGGTTGGCCATGGAGAGTGTTCAAAAACTCAATTAGTGCGCTCGTGTAAACGAGCTTACACTGATGTGGGTGAGAGATCATTCAGTCATAGAGTAAAATAAAACTGCTGATTTTTTTGGTTAAATAAGGTTCAACAGATGAATTTTGTGGACCAGAAACATACATCGCCAATGGTAATGGGTTGGTGGGGGGAGACGGGGGGGGCTGCTAAAACAGTGGATAAACTCTGAACAACGTGAAAGATGGAAGGAGGCCACTGACTGCAGGCAGTCAAATACGGCCGTAAAGTGGTCGTGCCAAAGTCATCGGATTAAACCGAAAGACTTTGAGCTGACTACAGATCACGGTTCTTTCAGGTTTCACCACAAGAACATGAAACTTGTTGAGGATGACAACTGTAGGTTGTGTCTGGAGGAGCTGAAAACAACGACGCACATACTGTTGCCAATGCTCAGCGTTGGCAAGCCAACGGTTGACAATTTTGGGTAATCGATATGTCGATGAATCTGAGATAGATCAGCTGACCTATAAGGATATGCTTAAGTTGACGCAGAATATCAATATTCAGAGTAGAGTAGCTTAGAGTAGGGGCATCAGGTGGGATCCGTTTGGGTCTGATTCGGCCGGCTAAACCCCCAAACTTACTTATAATAAAGCAAGGTATTCAGAAATACCAAAAACATGCAGCTAATAAATTCAATTGACTTCTCATAATTTTTATGAAAACTTCTTCAATTGCGCAGAAAAATTGAATGCAAACAAACAAATGTGAAATTTTACGGAAAAAAAAAGTTTATCAAAACAAAAGCTGAAAAAAAAAATGAAGAAAATTGAAAAACAAAAGAAATCAAGTCTCGCTAAATGAAGCAACTGAAATGGAACAAAGCTGCAAAAAAAAAAAAATATCACAAATTGCTTATGTTAGTGAAAAGATGAGAGCAGAAAACAAAAGCGAAACTCGGAGAAAAGAGGAAAATGAAAAAAGGGAAAAAAGAAGAAATGAAAAAAGGCGGTAAATGAAGAAGATTCAAATGTTTTTTTTTTCTGCTTGTTTTCGCCTTTCAATGATGAATGAATATGAAGAAGGATATGGCATAAATGGCACACGCAAACTGAACACAGCATAAATAAACATTCAAGCTTAACCCTCGCACTCACTCTTCGCACGTTTTTTTTTTTTTTTTATTATATGCTCAACTCAATGAAGTCGCTAGTAAATGTGCGATAAACAAAAAGAAACTAATCGAAAAAAAACAACACGAAGTAAACAAACAAAAAAAAAAAACAGGCAAAAAAAGGAATAAAGAAGAAAAATAATATTATTGCATACTTTTAGGATAATAAACTGATGTTACTGTGTATGCAGAGTAAATGAAGTTGAAACACATTGTGTAGGTGCGCGTTCTTATGTCTGTATGTATGTGTGCATGTATGTGTGGCAATAAAGTTGAAAAACAGAAAAAGCTGCAACTTCCACATTATTAAGCACATACTAAGCTGTGCCGTTGCACTTTTAAAAGTATTCTCAAAAATTTATAAGCGGCAGTTACGAACTTTTTATCAAATCTATATTTAAAAAAGGGAAGGCATTTGGAAAAACAAAATCTTAACTGCTACTTTTTATATTGCATTCAAGCTGAAAATGGATTCTAAAATGTTTCTTTCATTTTTTACGCATGCCTAAAAGTATGCTGTGTTGCAGGTGAAAAACATTTGTCTCCTTTAAAATTTTTTTTTTTTTTTTTTTTAGATTTTTATTTTATTTTCTGAGCTTCTGTTGCTGTCAAACTAATAACTCAGCCGCAGGCTTATTGTTTGTATGCTGGGGAATATGTGCGTGTGAATGTATTTATGTTACCTGCCTTTCATTTTGCAACTTAATCATAATAATTTCAAGTTTGTTTCTCTCTTCTTCCTATTTTATTTTTGCTAGCACTCACAGCAAACCAAGAAGTTGTTATTTCTGGAAAAATTATTCTTTGAGTAGTAAAGTTTTTGATTTATTTTTCTCAAGTTTTTGTGTTTACTTTACCAGCTCAAGTGATGAGTAACTGTGACAATTTCAAGAATTCTCTCTCATCCTTCAATCGTTAGTTTTATCATGATGGCTTCACTTAAACATCAAATTAAAAAAATTACTTCCAATGAAATAGGTAATTGAGTACTTTTACATTTGCCCACTTCTGCTCCTGCCCATAGAGAAACTTGTAGCCACCATTTGGGAGTCGAACCCGAGGCAGCTGGGTTTCCAGTCTAGCACTCTACTACTAGGTTCATCCTCATGCCAGATAAAGACTTCTACTTCACTTATAACTATTAAAATCGATTGAAATGCAGGGGACTTTGTGAGCCCTGACATGACAGTACTTTTTGAGAAGAGCGAGTAAATCCAAAATGTCTGACATAAAAACAGAACGTACCTCCCTCGCTCCTGCATTTTTAGTTTTATAAAATTGTTGCTAACATTTTCTTCGGAGTCTCCTTTCTTATATTTTTAAGATCCAAGTAGAGATAGGTTCCTCAATTCCTCAAAATAGGTTAAAAAAATCGACCGGACTATAGATGGCGCTTTAGTACAAGGAAAACTTCCACGTTTTCTTGATTTTGTATGCCGAGATTCCTTTGGTCTCTATTATTGATCAAAATGGAGACCAAAAATTGGTTTTCTCTGCCAAAAAAAACCCTAGTGTTCAAAATTTCAGGTCAACCCATAGATGACGTTTCAGTATAAGGAAAAATTTTAATTTTCCAAAATTTTTCTAACCTTTAGTCCGGAGCCAGAATGGATTTCCTGGCACAGAAAACCCTGGTATAAATAATTTCAATAAGACCGGTAGGTCTACAGATGGTGCGGATAAAAGGGTGGATGGGGAGGGGGGAAGAAGGGAATTTTCGGTGCCAGGTTTCTTTTTGCGTTGACGAACTCATTTTTGGCATCTATAGCGATTGAAAAAAGATTCCCAAAAGGGCTCTAAAACAAGGGTTTTTTGGGTCAGTATTTTGGCCCATATTTTGATCGAAAATATATTCCTTCTACTCTGCATACAATGCTCTTGTGGATTTAGTTTTTTGTCTCTAGACTTCTTGACTACACGTCTGATTTGGAATTTTTTGACTGATATCTCGCAAACTGGGAGAGATATCGGCTTTTTCTATATTCCAAGTATGTTTATTTTGCCTTAATCTATCTGATTATAATATAACATCAGGAGGCCACAGTAACTAAAATCTTAATCTTTTCGGCTGATATCTCGTAAACCGAGCGAGAGAGGCATCGACTTTTTACATATATGAAAAACTATTTATTTTTCCCCAATCTGGAATAAGCTGGCCGCTGTAACTAAAATTTCCCTGATTCTTGCGCTTCTACACCTTCGAAGCAATCGGACAGTGAAGTAATATGTTTAGGTTCTTCATGACTTCAAACCAACGATTGTGCGTCACACCAGGAACTCACCACATCTCTTCAGATCAAGCCTCGAAATGGAGACCCCCTTAAATTTGGTAGTTGCTTTCGGTAGATATCGAGCGGACATCACCGGTATCTAGAACTGTGTTGAACGGCGAGACTTTAACTTTGACTTTTCACTACCCGCTCAAGCACTAACGCTGTGTTATAATCCAGGCGCTCAATTGTTGGTGGTTTATCAGCATAGATAAATGCCTTAACGTGGTCCCAAAGAAGATAATCCAGCGGTGTCGCATCGCAGGAGGGCGGCGGTCAGTCGACGTTGCCATTTTTCGACAAAATTTTGAAATGTTGTGAGGCACGTTGCCCCGCACAGTGGTTCAACTTCACACAAAAAGAGGACAAAAATAGAAGGAGTCGTCGTAGAGTCATAAATTTTGGTACAGGAGTTGCTTATATCAATACATCGTCAGGGTGCACAAATGAAAATAATACGCCCACTGTCACGCCCACCTCCCTTACAACCAAAGTTGGACAAAAATAGAAGGAGTCGTCGTAGAGTTACAAATTTTAGTACAGGAGTTTCTTATAACAATACAACGCCAAGGTGCAAAAATAAAAGAAATCCGCCAATGGCCACGCCCACCTGCCAAACAACATGATTGTTAAAAATTGAATATTTTCGTTTTTATCGCTGAAAATCACTACAAAAGTTTATATTAATTTGTTGTGAAAGTTTTTTTTCTTCCTCCCTCTCCCCTCACCAATGTTCCACAACAAAGACGTTAAGCAGATACCACCCTAATATTTAAAAAAAGGACATTATCTGAATATTAGCAAAAAATGAAGGATGAAAAAAACAAATATTGAAAATAATAATGAAAAAAATGATTTTTGCCCACTTTTCAGCCACTGTGCGCCGTCCTGCCACCTCAGGCAGAAACTAACCATTCAACATTTCACGATATCGCGCCCCATTGACCGTAACGTTAGCGCCGGTCTCACCATTGAATAAGCACGGTGAGCCCTTCGGCGTGTAAATCATACCAAATCTTCATTCTTTGTGGATTTTCATCGCTCCAAATATGGCAATTTCGATTATTTACGCACCTGTTCTGCTAAAAATGCTTTTCATCGCTGAAGATGATTTAGTAGTCGGCTAGTCGAGACGATTTCGACCAATCTGCAAATGCATGTCAATTTGAATGTCTACCCGGTTCCAGTTTATGGACCAATCTGGGCGTAGATCAAAGTCTTTCCGCTAACGTAGTGAACGGGCGGCGCCGAATCGACTGATTTGGATATTCGGCCACACTGATGTCCATTGCATGAGCTCGTTCTGGATGAATATTATCGAAAAGAGTAAACGAAGACATGAATCAATTCATAGTTATGCGTATAAGCTGCTCAGAACTATGTATAATTCCACCGTAAAATGAGCCAATTTATACTTAGGAAAATTTCGCATTCAAACCGCAACTTTTGGAAATAAATTTCTATTATTTTTAAATGCTGTTCGGGTGTAAATCTTTGCATGGTAATTTGTCAAAGCATACTGAACAAAAAAGCCCAGTCTGACTTAATCTGAATATGTGAACTGCCAAATTTGAAAGAAATTTCTAAAAAAGAAAAAAGTTTCGAAACCAAAAATATTAGAAGCGATTTTCATTTATTTTTTTTACCGTTTTCCAGTAGTACACCGGAAAGAGTTAATACTATAGACCTATTCACATTGTAGAGCATAGGTCGGCAAACCAAACTCATTTGAGCAGTGCGCTCATCGCACACACATTCTTAAGCTCTTCCAATCAATCGTTGTTCAGACAGAAGAACAAAGCAACATGAGCAACGGCTGTGTTTATTTTTTTCTTATGTGCACAGCCAGAAATTAGCAAATTATATGTGTGACTAAAAATTCGCCATGTGACGGCTTTGTGGTTTATTTTTATACAATGTAGGGTAATTACTCTGGGCTCACCAACACAAACTCATTTTCAGTTTTGCCGGCCGACCACTGCTCTAAAGAGTAGGGCTTACGTATTCATATATGTGCTCTCAGTGTTGCGCTCTCACACACTCATCCATACACTATTAGTGAAATGAAATGCATCTGTATAAGTTTTGGAAATGACTGGCGTAAAGAAATTCCAAATATGTTGCTCTTTTCCTTTTATTTTTTTTTGACCAATCAGATCAACAATCAAAATATGTAGCTCTCTTGTTCTCACACTCAATTAAAATTTCACTCTCACAGGTTTTAGGTGAGCGGCTTTTAGGTGAGTGTGCTTTCATGGTGAGTGAGCTTTCATGGTGAGAGAGCTTTCATGGTTTCGACTTCAAGAGAGAACTTGTGAGTAAATGTTTATGTATGTATGTGTGTATGTATATACATTTCTCTCACTAACTAATAAAAATTTACCAACAATTCAATAAAATTCAATTTTCAATACCAAAAACTTTTTACGTAAACTATTTAAAGCATTTCGATCGATTTCATTCTGGAATACGTGATGTACAGTAAAAAAGCGAACAGAAAAGATTTATGAACTATGCAAATGAATAAACTTAAACTTAAAAGGGAATAAGAGTAGACGAGAATGAGTGCATAAAATTTCCATTTGAGTTTTTACAGCACAGCAACTGTTGCTGTTGAATTGAGTCTGTGTGTTTGCCTTTTTGTATGTGTATGTGTGTGTGTGTAGAGATAAATATTGGAAAGTTAATGGAGCGTACTTATGAAATGCTAATTTTAATTTTATAAACGATGCAGCGTAAAATTTTGTTTACTTACATAATTGAAATGTAGATATATGCATAAAATAGAAACAAAGAAAATCTAAAAATAAAAAAGCAAAATCCTGCGAGGATTTTAAATGTCTGAGTATGAAAATTTAAAGTAATTATATAGAAATACGACCTAATGTCCTTTTTTTCAAATTATTTCAATTTGTTACTGTTCACTTTTTAATTAACATTCGAAAATAAAATGGACTATAATAGAGTATTGAAATATGTCTAAAACCCAAATACTTCAAATCTCTGCAAGACGGTGCTGCTTCTTTTTGGTGCTTCTTTAATTGTCTGTGCAATTACAAAAAAATCCTTTGCTTTGTGTTTTGTCTCTTTTGTTTTTCTTTCATTTATTTTTTTTTTTTTGATATGGTCTAATTTGAACCTAATTCAATCAGTTTTAATTTCATTGAACAAATGCTCCATTACATGAGTTAACAATGTTGTCTCCTTGTCTCTCACTCTCTCTCTCTCTCTCTCATACACTCTCTTCTCATTTTCTATTTGTTTTTTTTTTTTTCTATTTCATTGATTGCCCCGCCACAATGATTTCGTTCAACAAAAGGTTACTTAAATAAAGACGAGAAGGATAAAAGGACATTCTAGTACTCGTATACACATAGTAAATTTAAACCTTTTTTTTTGTGTGTTTTTTGTGTTTAGTCTGACCGGAAAAGAAAATGTCATTGACAAATAAATTAGGGATCAATTTAATTTTGAATTTCAATTGAAAGAATATTTGCACAATTAGTTTCAATTAAGAAATGAGGCATCAGCTCAAATTTATATAGAAATACTTATATAAAGCCATAGAGAGTTCAATGGTGAGTGTGGGTAAGGAACCTTGTAATTGTGTGAAAATGTGTGAAAATAATAGGACTAAAGTTGAGCAGTAAGATAATGAAAGCGATTGAGAAGAGGAGCTGAAATCCTTTAATCGTAAAATTAATTAGGATTAAGGATATTTAAATTGAAGCAGCTGTGGAGTAAAGATTTTTTACAAGTACAAATTAATACTTAAATTCAAGTGATATTATTTAATTTAGAAATTATGTGTGCTAAAAGTCGTGCTCGTGTTGTCGGAACTTAGATGGTGATATTTCAATGTATGTAAAATTCTCGTCTTAGATCATATATTTGAAATGAAGAGAGTGACAATTTATATTGAGTATTTTTCCTTTAAGTTTTCTCTCTCTCCCTTAACTTAATCCCACCCACATACACATACATATTCATAAGTACATGTACTAGTGAAGAAATGACACTTTCTCTTTTCGTTTTTTTTTAATATGACGTTTTTCGCTCTCTTGAAGTGAGAGTATGAAAACTTCATATAAAAAAAAACATTTCAAGAGAGCGTGAAAACTTCATATAAAAAAAAAACACTCAAGAGAGCGAAAAACTTCATATAAAAAAAAAAACACTTCACGAGAGCGAAAAACTTCATATAAAAAAAACAAAAACGAAAAGAGAGTGAGGCACTTGGCCGATGACTCCGCCTTAAATGCTTGAAGAAAAAAACAATTTCATACACACAAAGCGAAAATTAATCATCAATATGGGCATTAATTTCACACACAGTTGGTACGTGCATATACATTTATACATATTTATGTATTAATGCTTACGTGCCCAGTAGGAAAATAGGTGGTCTGTCCTCAACATAAAAACAAATACCCACAAAAAAACTATCGCACATTTTTATTCGTTGGAAAGGTTTAAAAATCCAAATCCACATAAAATCAACATTTTCTATTAGGCTCAAATTTTCCCAAGGGCGCCACTACAAAATCAGAAAAATATTTTTGCAAAAAAAATTTTTTTTCATAAGCAAATTTTATAATGATGCTGTACAATGAAACTAATTACTCGTGAATGGTTTGTTAAAACTTCTCATATGAGATATTAAAATTTTTGTTAGAAAATATAGGGGAGTGCCGTCAGGGTAGGAGCTCTTTTTGACTTTTGCTCATAACTTCCGTTGAATGCTGAATTTTGGTTAATGTTGGGAAGATCTCACAAATTGCAATGTTTTTAATGAACATTAACATATAAACGGATTAATAGTTTAGATGTTATGGACATTAAAAAAAAACGAAAATTATAGTCAGGGTCAGAACATTGCTGTCAGGGTCTGAGCACTGTAGAAAATCAATAAGAAATAGAGGATTTTGCTTGAAAATAACATGAAAATTAAAGAAAAAGGAAAAATTACACTTGAATATCGGGGAAGAGAGCTGAAACCAAAATAAAGATCTCTCTGTGTGAATTTTAAGGAAAATTTTAATTTTTTTTACACACACGATACGGTACGATACGATGAAATGACACGAAAAACAGGCACGGATGACAAAAACTTATTTCCGGATTCAAAATGCATCTTTACAACAACATTTTCAGTGTTCTTACCCTGACTACAAGCACTGCTCCGACTCCGATGACACACGCCGGACTTGAAGTTGATATTGGAAAACTCCAATACCAACAACTTGAACTAGCACGATTACTGGGACATTCACCTCGTTTGTAACTACATTTTTTTCCATCATCAATACAAAATTACCATCATTTCGAGTGGGAATTATGAGAATAGTGACACTACAACGTTCGGGAACTTGTGTCATGGGTATTTCAAGTTACTCGACGTTTATTTTGATAGATAAACAAGTCTCAGCCCACTTTTGGACCTCAAAGTTCTCAAAGGAAAACCCCAGAGCTTTCTTTATGAGAAAAAATATCAAAACTGGTTTTGATTTTGAAAAAACGGCCAAATTTTAGTTTTTTGTTTTTTCAAAAAATTGTATAAAATTCTGCCAAAAACGTATTGGAAAAAATTTTCTAAATGCAATAGGAGGTACATGAACCTGAAACAGGGAGCCGCTCCAACTTGGCAAGTTTTTAACTGATTTCATTCAAATTTAGTATGGTGACAACAATTCAATAGGACTGAACTTTGTGCTCGATCGATTTTACAAGTGAGTTCACTTGAGCTGAATTCCCGCACAGATAAGAATCTGAGAGCAAAACTGGATTCAATTTTTTTTTAAGAGCAAAAGTGAATTAAATTTATACTAAATTTTTCTTATAAAATAAAAGTTATCGGCAATATAAATAATTTTTTCTTGTTTATAATTATTATGAAGGAATATTTTTGGAAACTGCAATTTCCTACTGGGTGCATATGTGATGTATGTATTCCAATGTTGTACGTTATGTGTAAATAATTGCGTTGATGATTTTTCTCTTTCACTAACAATTCCATACCTATGAACATTAACTTCAATAAATTATAAGAAAAATTCTTTAGTATTTTCTGCACGTTTAACCGAAAGAAAGTAAGGAAAAAAAATACTAAGAAGAATAGTAAAGAAGAAACTCATTTAATGACATTTATTTGAAGTGCGTATAAACAAATATTAGAAGCAAAAACGGGGGGAAAAAATAAAAGAAACATGATGTCTGCATATGTCTGCGTAATTAATTTATTGTTCGATATTAAACAGCAATTTGTTAATGATTATGCTAAAATAAATTCGTTTTTCTACTGAACATGTAGAAAGCAAATTCGATTTCTTTTTCTTTGAGAATTTTTGGGAAAAAGAACCGTTATTGAATGGGGGGAGGAGGTTTTCTAATTTTCTGGTGTTTTCCTATTCGGTTATAAATAGTTAAGATTTATAGCCAGAAATTATGCAAAAGGCTAAAAATTGTTGGTTTCCTTGAGTCAAAAAATTCGTTCTAGGAATAAATTACTGATTAAAATTGATTATTTTCTTTAGGTAAAAAAGGAAGATCTACCTGTTTTCTGAATGCAAATTCATGAAAGTATCCAAAAATGTTTTGTAAAATTATTACAAAGTGTCGCTGCATCCTTAAATAAATCGAAAAGCTGGTAAACAATGGACTTGACCCGTTCACTGCGACTGACCTCTATAGAGGCAAAAAAAAAAAATTCGTGCCACTTATGAATTTTTAAATTTTGAACAAAGATTCAGATTCAGCAATCCCGAAAACCTCCGAGGAAACATTTTCAGCTAGATTTGTTTAATTTAAAATTTTGTTAGCCGCCATTTTGAAGCAGTCATTCTAAATTTTTTTATTTTGAAAAAAAATTTGTATTCATTGACCCCAAAAACCCACCAGTAAATATTTTCAACCAGATTTGTTAACTTTTTGATTTTTTTGGTCGCCATTTTGAAGCCGGCATTTTGAATTTTTTAATTTTGACAACAGATTTGGATTCAGTGACCCCAAAAACCCCCGAATAAACATTTTCAGCCAGATTTGACAAAAACAAAAATTGTTGGTCGCCATTTTGAAGCCGCCATTTTGAGTTTTTGAATTTTGATCAAAGTTTCGGGCTTAGTGACCCCAAAAACCCGAAGTAAACATTTTCAGCCAGATTCGTTGACTTTTAAATTTTGTTGGTCGCCATTTTAAAGCCGACATTTTTAATTTCTTAATTTTGATAAAAGATTTAAATTTAGCGACCACGAAAACCCTCAGGTAAACATTTTCATCTGAATTCGATAAATTTGGCATTTTTTTGGTCGCCATTGTGAAGGCGCCATTTTGAATTTTTAACTCTTGATCAAAATTCGAGTTCAGTGACCTTAAAAACCCCCGAGTGAGAATTTTCAGTCAAATTCGTTGTATTTTTTGATCGCCATTTTGAAGGCGGCATTTTGAATTTTTTAGTTTTGACTGTAGACTTGGATTCAGCAACCTTCCAAACTTCCGAGAAAACATTTCCAGCCAGATTCCTTAACTTTTAAATTTTTTTGGTCGCCATTTTGAAAACGTCATTTTAAATTTTTTAATTTTGACCAAAGATTCGGATTAAGCAACCTCAAAAACCCTCGAGTAATTATTTTCAACCAAGTTCGTTAAATTTTGAATTTTTTTGGACGCCATTTTGAAGCCGTCCATTTTCAATTTCTTAAATTTTGACAAAAACTTTGGATTCAGCAACCCCAAAAACTCCCGAGAAAACATTTTCAGCCAGATTCCTTAACTTTTAGATTTGTTTGGTCGCCATTTTGAAAACGTCATTTTGAATTTTCTAATTTTGATCAAAGAAATAAATTCAGTAACCGTAGAAGTATAAAATACGATAATAAAATATTTATTTAAAATTTTTTTTTCATACAATTTTTCCCATATAACTTTAATTTCACTGCACTGCCAAGTGGTTAACTTTAAGCAGTGACGGCCATTCTACATCATTTTTAAAATTCATAAAATGTATTTGAAAAGCTCTTGCCCTAAAATATGCACCAAAAAAGACACAGCGTTATCGCGCGCGTCTTAAAGATCTTAAAGCTTATTTTTTTCACTAAAGTGCACATTTGGCCGTCACTGTTTTAAGATACATGCACTTTCACGTGTCTTACCAAAAAGAAGAACATTTTCATTTTAAACAAAAAAAAAAACTTTTTGCTTTTTCCAAAAAAAAAAAAAACTTTCTCTTATCTTTTGTCAAATTCTTTTGTTGCAAGCTAAGTCAAGTCAAAACACGCACACACACACAGAAAATAGAGAAAAAACTAAAAACCATTCATTTCTTTCAAGCACTTTGTTTTTTGTTTTAAGATTTTGTTGTTGCCATTTTTCTTATCTCAACATTTGTTCTAGAAACAAACAACAATGCAATTCTTCTTCTTCTTCTTCTTATTTGGATACATTTAACTTAAACTTTTTAACTAAGTATTATTGTTGTTTTTTTGTTGTAGATACATTTGTGTTGCCATAAAAATTTACCTTGAAGCGCCTCATCAAATGCACAACAGGTGATAGAAGAACAGCAATAGAAACTGCAACAGCAGCAATCTTCATGAGCGTTTCAACATTTAAGGCGCCCAATATTTTTTTGCTAAAGGGGCGTTAATTTCATAGCAAGTAAGTAAAATATTTTATACAAAATTTAGTAAATTAAGTTTAAACGTTATCGAGAAATACTAGGGATCGCTTTGGTTGATTAATCGATTAGAAATTTAGAAAGTTCGCCAAAAATTTATTTATAATTTTTTTCCAAAAGTAATTACTGTTTAGTATTTCTATATATACTGACTTTAAAATTGCATTTAGATAATTTAAACATTTCCACATTTCGCTGTCTTTAACTTATAATAATTTCTAAAATACATTTATGAACTTTTTTATTTTTTTTACACCTGGTCACATTATTTTCTTGAAATGAACCGAAAACCACTACACCCTCTGAAATTCAGAAACAAATTTCTAAAAAGTACTAAAATTTCTTATTGAAGACATGGAAATTGTATTTTGAAAATTGGCAATTTTTTACACTAGGTCGGGGTAATCCGGAAACTGCTGTACCCTCTAATATTCAGAAAGAAACCCGTTTATTTTTTAAGTACCTGGTGAAATTATTGAAGAGATATCGAAATTTTATTTTAAAGATTTTCTGTTTTTTACACCTGGTCACCTTATTTTCTCGAGGTAAGCCACAATCTACTATTACCTCTAAAATTCAGAAAAAAATTCTTTTATTTTTTACACCTATTTTTTACACCTGGTCACCTTATTTTTTCGGGTAATCGTGAAACTACTACACGCTATAAAATTCAGAAAAAAATCCATTTAGTGTTTTAAGTACCTGCTGAAATTATTAAAGAGATATCGAAATTTTACTTGAAAGATTTTCAGTTTTTTATACCTGGTCACCTTACTTTGAAAGCCAAAATCTACTAATCCCTCTAAATTTCAGAAAATTTATTTTTTTGAATACTGAAATCTCTTATTGAAAACATATGGAAATTGTATTTTAAAATTTTTCAAAATTGTATATTTTTGTACACCTGGTTACCTGATTTTCTCGGGAAAAGGCAAATACTACTACACCCTCTAAAATTCAGAAACAAATTTATTTTAATGTTTCTGAATACTGAAATCTCTTAATTATATATTTTTTACACCTGGTCACTTCTTTTTCTCGCGGAAAGGCAAATTCAAAAAAATAAATTTTTTGAAATGAAATCTCTTATTAAAGACATATGGAAATTGTGTCTTAAAACTTTTCAAAATTAGATATTTTTACACCTGGTCACCTTATTTTCTCGGGGTAAGGCAAAAACTACTACACCATCTAAATTCAGAAAAAAAACATTCTTTAATTTTTTTACGTACCTTCCGAATTATTTTATTTTGAAAATTTTACATTTTTTACATCTGGTTACCTTATTTTCTCGGGGTAAGACAAAAACTACTACACCATCTAAAATTCAGAAAATTTTTTTTTTTTATTTTTTTTGAAGACTGAAATCTCTTATTGAATACATATATAAATTGTATTTGTAAATTTTCTAAATTAGATAATTTTTACACCTGGTCTCCTTATTTTCTCGGAGTAAGCCAAAAACTACTTGTCCCTCTATTATCATAAAACTTTTCGAAATTGTTTTTTTTTACACCTGGTCACCTTATTTTTCGGGGTATGCCAAAAACTCCACAATTCAGAAAAAAAATTATTTTATTTTTTTTTAGTTCTGAAATCTCTTATCAAAGACATGGAAATTGCATTTTAAAAATTTTCAATATTGGGTCACGGATGGTATCTAGTACCGGGCTAAAAAGAGTTAAGCTCAAAACTACCGAATCACTTGATTTCAATTTGTTCAAGGAAATGCAAAATATTTCATATTTTTCGCAATTTTAAATTTACTGTTGCAATTTATAACAATTATTAATAAGTTAGCTAGCCTCACCGCTAGATGGCACCACCTTTATAAATGAAATAATCAAAGCTTTACAGGTTCAACTGATTTGAAGTCCCCGGAGAGTGATTTCTGAGATTGTAACGAAATTTCGTTGGTGGTAGAAGGAACGTAAAAAGGAAGTTAGGAGTTTCGACTATTCCTTAAAAAAAAAAATAAATAAATTAGTAAATTTTTGAATTCAACTGAACAACAATCATAATGTTCCAAATCCGCTAGTGGAAATAAAGCACTTAATTTTTTGTTTTCTAACACATTTTTTATATCTCTCACTATCAAAACTTTTTACAGTCCATTTTTTTTTTTGTTTTTGTTTTTTTAAGTACTCACTCGTGCTTTCATTTCTTTGTAGAAAAAAATAGTAGCAGATTTTAAGTTTTCCACTTCAATTTGTATGAAAATTCAGTTATAAGTGCGAACAATAGAATTTTATATAAACTTTACAGCAAAAAAGAAAAATATAAAAAAATAAAACTAATACTACAGCAAGAAAAATGAAAAGATATGCATGTGTACGTGTTTATAAATATGTATGTATGTGAAAGCTGAAAAGAAAATCTTTTGGATATAAAGAACTTGGATTACCTGTACTTTTTGCTTTGGCAAGAGGGGTTAATTTTAAGATTTTGAATACAAGTTGTAACTAAAGTAGCTCAATATTTATACTAGCGTAGTAAATACGTTAATACTAGCAAATATGCATGTCAAAAAGATAGCACCCAGGTAACATTTTCAATCGCGAAAGGTTCTCTTGAGAGCAAATTACTTTTAGCCAGTCAACTCTGGTACATACTGAAGGTCTTCAAGTTCTGTCAACTTCTTCAGATGCTCTGACTCGGTCTTTTTTCTTGCTGTTTCTGTTCGCTTGAGCAATGCGAATTTCGTCGATTTTCAACATCCGAAAACGTATTTTTTGGCGATTCTAATAGAAAAAAGTAAGCGGATTACGAATCAGATGTCAGTTTTAAAAACTCAAAATGGCAGATCCAATATGGCTTAAGATGTTTTTAAAAATTGAGCCGATTAACTTGAATAACGGGTTTCAAGTCGCGGGTTTTCAGGGTCGCTGATTACCAATCTAGCATTAGATTTTGAATATATAAAAAGAGCGGATCCAATATGGAGGAGCAATTTTAAAATATTGATCGGATTCGCTTGAAACTCGTTATTAGTTGGTTTTTGGAATCACTGATTACGAATTTAATATCAGATCAGCGACCCCCTCAAAACCCCCAAATAACGAGTTTCAAGCGAATCCGATGTACTTGAAAAACGGTCAGCCATTTTGAGTTGTGAAAATTCGACGACAGATCCTAATTAGCATCCCCAGAAACCCCCGAGTAATGAGTTTAAACCAAACCGATCGATTTCTAAAAAATTGTCCGCTATTTAGAGTTTTAAAAGTCTTACGTAAGATTCGTAATGAGTGACCCTGAAAACCCCTGAGCAACAATTTTGTAGTTGTTTTCTTGAAAACTTCTTTTTGGACGTTAGGTCTCTTTTTTAGTACACCAAGATATAATTTATATGCATAACTTTTGTTTTACTTCAAATTTTTCACTAATATTTCAGGACAATATTCTTGAAACTATAAGGAACCCAAAAATCAAAAAGAAAAAAATCGAAATTCTTCAAATTTTAAACTAAAATTTATTTTTTTATTAATTTAAGAGTGTGAGTGTTAAAAAAAAATTTGCATTTTATCATCTGCGCCAAGAGGAAAACCCTCTTCACTCTTTAGAGTAAAGTGCTGGCTAACGGGTTAACAGGTTAAAATTGTAAAACAAAACTACTTTTCAATAACAAATTATACGGCATTTGTCTCGACTAAAATATATTACTTTGCTACCCTCAGTAAAAGGGAGAGAGAGCCATTGTTGCCTACTTCTTTATTTATTTTTTATTTGTATTTATACGACAACAAAAAATGAAAGACCAGAGTTTTGTTGCTAGAGCATTTGATTGGCAAGATTGAACGAAGAGAAAAAATTAACATATTGATATTTACCCCAGTGTTGGTATTTTAGGTACAATTGTACCTTTTTTCGAGTTTTATGGTACTTTTAGGCACAACCGAAGTTTTTTTGGTACAATTTGAAATTACTCTGTCTTTTTTCAAGGAAAAAATGTAAAAAAAATTATTAATTTATGAATTTAAGCACGAAATAAGCCATAACAAACCCACCCACAGTATTTTCCCTTGGGGGTTGTTTGGTTAAAAAATATATATAAGAAATATATAAATGAAGTGGTGGATCCAAAGAGTGCGCTTTCAAAAGAATTTCAGGAAGTTTAACAATAAATTACTAATGCTCAACATTGAATTTTGAATTTTGTATGCTTGAATAATTATTTTGTAAAAAATAGCTGAAATTATTCAACTTAAAAAAGGTTTCGTAAAAATGTTGAGAGATTTTACATAAAGCCTGAACCTTGTTCTAAATAATGTATGACCAGGGACTGGAAAAAAAGGGCAAAATAAAATTTATAATCTAATTATAGTATTCAAAGTTTTTTTCAAATATATTTTTATATGCGAAAAACTGGAATTTGAAATTTCAAAATCAATGCTAACTATAGATAAAGGAAATTTTATTTTGCCTTCTTTCCGCTCCCTCTATATGAAAAATATTCATTTATTTTTGTGCAACGAAAAAAAAAATATGTTTGGAAAAACGATTTGAAATAAACATTGCATTGCAGGTGACCAAAATCAATATTTTGGCACTTACATAAAATAAGAATTACATACAACTTTGGTTTGTGAATTTGAAACAATCCAATTTTTCAAAGCATTAATTTTTTTGGAAAAAAAATAACAAAATTAAATTTTTCTAAAAATTTTGGGTCCCTTGTGTAAGTCTAAATGAATAATGAATGTAAAAAGTAAAAAAAAAAAAATCGAATATCAGCCCCTCTCCCCTCATCAACATAATTAAAAAAAAAATCAAAAATTTTGGCACATTTTTTTAGCTATAATAGCAAAATAAACCGATCATATTTCTTTTAGGTACAATTGTACTCAAAAAGGTACAATTTTTGAATAATTTAGGTACTTTCAAAAAATTTCAAATATCAACACTACTGTTTGGTACACTTAGTTGCAGAAACACGATGTATGTAGTACACGTACACGCAGAAATAAAACTGTATGAAGTTGATTGACTCTCTGCTTGATTATATGCAGCCGAATAATAAATTCGTTTCTTACTGGTTCTGTATTAGTGAACGTAATCGTTGTTGTTGCAGTTTTTGCACTCTTCCTCTTTCTATTTTCTGAAGCTTTTTTTCTGTCTGTTGCTCTCTTCACTTATAGGCACAAACACGTATATAACATATGAGAGGAAAAGTTCAGCTATGTGGAATAAAGCTCTCTCACTAAAGCTCATGAGATAAAACTGTGAGAACTGTGACTCTCTGATTGATTGTATGTATGTAGCTGATCCCCATATGATTTCGTTTGCCAAACACTAACAACTGCATACATAACTTCGTTTCTTATTTCGTGCCGTTTAAATGTAATGCATCGTTTCCGATGCATTTTTGTGCTAATAAATATGCAATACATAGAAGATACGCTTTCTATGTATTGTATATTCTTTGGTATATTATTTTCAATCCTCGTTTGTGAAACTTAAAAGGCGATATCTCTCTCTTTCTCTCTCTCTCTCTTAGATTCATTGACGATTTATAGTAAAATCAAACTATTCAAATTGTTTGCCGGTTATTATTGTATATATCAAGTAATAAAATTTTTTACTCAAAGCTCGTAAACTTAATCTAGCTTAAAATCAACTTTATATAAATCTTAATTATTTACTTCATACTTATATGATGTCAACAACAAACAAATTAATTAGAATGGAATCATGCTGTAAAATTTGTTGGTTCAATAGAAATTATAATTTTAACAAGCTTCCCATTTCCATATTTCCATATCGTTTTCCTGATTGCTTAATCAACTTAAAGCTCCTAAATGTCAATACAAAATTTATTAATTAAAAGCAAAATGTAATTATGTGAAAAACTTTAAATTCTTAGTAAAAATATTTTAACAAAAGTTTCTACTCACGTATAAAAGTAAATGATTTGTAAATGTATTAAACTTCGATATACATACATACATACATATGTATGTATGTTTGTATATGTGAATGTTGTGTATTTATGTATATATGTATGTAAATCTCTAATGGAAAGGAGAAACTTTTAATTTATTGGAAATTGAAGCAGAAAACACAAATCAAATTTCCTCTTTTAAGGTTTTAACTCCTTTACGAGTACATGTGTATGTATATATGTATGTATGTGTACGTATGTATGGTAGTTACAATATATGAATTGTGGTTGTGGTGCTGCTGTGTTGTTGTAAAATTTTGTGATGTTAATCAAAAATATCTTCTGCATTATGCAGGGTAGTTACCATGAAAATTTATAAAGTTAGTCAAAATTTATTTTGACAAAATTATTTGCTGCCAGATTTATTTTAATGCTGATGGCATCGTCAACGTTGTCGTCATCGTCATCAAGTAAAATGTGTAGAAGATACATACAACTAAGGAAATGTAAATATTATTACAACTAAAAAAACAACAACAACAACGAGCACAGGCAGGCAGGAAAAACATCATTATTATTATTATCCAGCAACAACAACAAAAACCAAAAGCAACAACAAAAATATGAATGAATGAATAACAACGTCAACAACATTAAAAAGTGAAGACAATATTTTGACATTTTAAAAGCCTCCTACTTCCTGTACACATACATGCACACACACACACACAGAAAAACATAAATGACAAATTCATACATGTATGTGTGTGTGTGTGTGTGTGCATATATGTACAAATTTTATGCTTTAAATCTCATAACTCATTTGCCTATAAAACTTTGTATATATTTTGACCTAATTTTCAAAGTTATGGCAACGATAGAGCAACGAGCACATTTCGCCTAAACAGCTGCTATATAAAATATTTATGTGTCTTTAGGTTGAGCGGGCATATAGTAAATTTGTATGTCTAGTTGTAGCTGGTTAAAATAATCCCCCCACAAACAAAACCCTAAGCAATTACAAGTTAAAATTTAGTTAAAAGGTTTCTACTGCGCTTCTACATCATTGGCATCTTTTTGAGCATGCCGAAAAGTATGCATTAAATTAATTAAGTTATCAAAATATTTTTGTTGTTGTTGTTGTTAAGGTTGCTTCTGCTGCCAGCCAATATTGCTTTGCAGCCCTCCATCACTTACTTAGCCCCTAAAAGATAAACGTAGATACACTGTAAAGCCGAGACACTTTCTTAAACGACCCCCAAAATCAGGAAATTCATAAAGTCATAACGATATAGTGAAACATTGGTTTTCAAACTTTGAGCGATGAACCCTAGAGGCTCCATGAAATTTTCTAATGACTCCGTGGGAATACGTTCAGTTTTTAAATGGGTGAATTCATTTTCCAACGGAAACGATTGAAGACCACTGTTCTAAAATTAGATTTTTCCGTTCCACACTATGCCGATAAAAGCGCAATTGCTGCAGACTTCGGATGAACTCAAGGATTACTTGGAAAGGCCATTAAAAAGCCGTTAGTATTAAAGCAACCAAGGTCCATCGATCTACTGGCGAGTGACATAACCCAGCAGTATAAATTTCGCATCCTCTTTTCCCTGACGACTAATGGCTGACCATCAAAATTTTTCCTACAATACTGCTGGCTTCGTTACTCTTTCTTTATGTCTTATCCACTTCCAATTTTACATTGTGAACTTCTAGACTGTCAAGCAATCAGACAAGTTGTCGAGGAAATACTTTCCCATTCCTTACTGATGCGACAAACAATAGCCTCATAAGTTCTGGGCAATGTATGGTTAATCTTTCCATTAACTCAAAAAGGGAGACCAGCAAAGTCGATTCTGGCCCAGTCAGTGCATATCATCAGCATAAGCTACCAGCATGAAACTCTTGTCGAAAATACTGCCAGAGATGACGATACTCGCAGATCGATTTATTTTCTTCAGCATAAGATTGAAGAAGCCGCACTATAGAAAATCACTTTGACATTCTTTTTGTATCAAATGGCGCAGAGAGTTCTGCGTTTTTTTTGCGAAGACATTTGAGTTTTGCAGGGATGCCGAAACCAGACATTGTGACGACAAGTTATATCTAATCGTGCTGTTGAAGGCGTCTTTATAATCGACAATGCAGGAAGAGGCGCCGTTAGTCAGCCGTCTTATTTTTTTGCAAAATTTTCGAACCTCATTCCTGTCCCCAAACTCTCGAATTCACATCTTTTTCTTCTTCAACTTTTCAACTGTCTGCATCTTCGATGACGGTGATAGCCTAGCGGCTCGTGTTGCCACTGACTACATGGTGGCTCTATATACTGCGTTCTTTGCTTCAGACCTTCGTCGACGGTGGTATCCTAGCATCTCTGCGGCAGTCATATGCATAGAGAGGGATATGTGTGTGCACTGCGCGCAAATATCCTCAAGTTGAGGGCTGTTTTGCGATAGGAGCAGTGAGAGAGTCGATTGTTGAAGGTTTCGGTTGTTCGTTTTCTTTCCAGCTTTTCGACATCCAGCTTCCTCTAAGTACGTATCTGTACGGAATTTGATACACCGAGATGTGTGCAGACCTTAGCTGCAACCAGGTAGTAATACACTAATACACTGATAACAATGCCTTCCGTCGATCACAACGTCGATCAATTTAATTTCGTGTTTCTTGATCAGGAGACAGCCAAGTGGTCTTATGAATCTGGTGCTACTAACTGTAATGTCCCATGCCGCGGCGAGCTCGATCAGTCTCAAACAGTTGTCGGTGGCCTCGTTGGGGAAACCAAATTTTTCGATCATCGGTTCAAAGAGACTCACTCACCGCGCCCACTTTGCCATTAAAGTCGCCTAATGTCATGGTGGGGACCTAATAGGAATCATATTTGATCGCTTCGTCCTTTTCGTTGGGTATTTCACAGGCGGGAACCTCGTGACAAGATGACACAGTTTCTTGCCAACCAGAAATGCAGCACCAAATTCGTGCCTCAGATCATGCTAGGTATAGTAAAAGTCACAGGATACTCTTTTGAAGCAATCATGTCCTGTCTAACGCATTCTTTGGATAGCGATGGTGCCAGATAGTTATCTTTCGAGGCTATCTTTCAGCTGGATAGAGGCACATTCCCTGTAGGAGCTCGGGCATTCTAGGTGCATATCCGTAAATCGTTGTCCTTTGGGCGTTTGGGGGCGTCATCAAAATTATGCGGTTAACCGAAGCCGGACCTGATGCACTAAAAGACAAATATCGTCGTCGTAGTCGATACCGTCGACGTGTGATTTTTTATGTTAATTTGAGACTTCCATCCAAATTCTCGTGGGAATAGAACAGGAGACAACATTTTCGAACATCAGTAATCAAGAACCAAATGATTTTCATTGTATTTAGTTTTTTTTTTTAGTCAAGACATTGTAGATATTTGCAAACCTAGAGTGGAATTTCAAGAGGCATGTTTTTCTATAAAAACTGTGCATACGTGCAAAATGCGCAGGAGATTTAATGTGTAAACAGCCAAGTCAACTGGATGCCATATACACAAGTTCACACATGTATAGGCATACGCTTAGATTTATATGCTCACGTAAACATAGGCGTTCGACAGCCGCCGTTTGCGTCAGCTGATTTTTGCATTTAACACACTACCATAGAGCACAGGACAGATGACAATGAAAGAGAGAGAGAGAGCCTACGCCGACTTCTCTGCTTGTGTGGTACAGTCGTTTGATCGACACGTTTAACACCGACAAATAATTCTGCCACGAATAAATGTATATGTGTGGATAAATTGAGCGAAACATACCGAGTGAATCTGCAGTATCTTCTCATTCACATACAAACACGGCTCGTATTTTAATTTACTCTCTCTCTTCTCTTAAATGTTTAGAGCAGGTATGCCCAAAAGTTTCTTCTAGAAGTGCAAACACCAATACATATAAACTTTGTTATTATAAAGGAACAAAAAAAAAAAATCATACTTTAGACAACAACAAAATCTATGTATGTTGAATATTACTGTCGTTAATGTGTACCAACAAAGCAGTTGCTTTGCTCTTTAGTAAAAGCAAAGAAGAGAGATGAGCAACGATAACGACAAAATTGTTTGTGTATTTCGTATTGCTGAGTGCGGAGTGTGGAGTGCTGTGTGTGTATTAGAATGCACAGCATATGCCTAAATGCTTTTACAAAATCCACTGAGGGCATAAGATGTGGGCACCCCTGGCTTAGAGTATTACTTTCATGCCGCATAGCAGTCTAAGAGAGAGAGAGTGAGAGAGAGGAACATAGGACAAAAAAAAAATTACAAATTTTTGAAATTTACCCATACCGTGAACTAAGATGTTTACACATCAAAAACTAACTCTCGGAGCTTACTTATTATGGGCCTTTTTTAAACCTCTTGAAAATTTCACAAAATTTTAAGACTACCGAACTTTAAATTAATTTTAAATGCTAGAATTTTTTCAAGTGTTAGCTACACTGTTGCTTTCCCAAGGAAATAAATTCTCAAGTGACTGTGACCTTATGTTGTTGTTGTTATTGTTATTGCTGTCGCTGACATTTTATGTGTCTGTATGTATGTATTTCCTTTCGTCACTTCGTTTGACATTTCACATTTGATAGTATGGGTATTTTATAAATATACATATACATACATACATACATACATACATACATACATATATATGTATGCGTGTGTTTTCAGCAATTTGACATTTATGACAAGTTGTAAAATGTATATGTCCGCTTATTTGTTTGTCGCTTATGTTGTTATTGTTACTATGTACTAATGTTGTTATTGCTACTGTTGCTGATGTCGCTGTTGTTGTTTTTGTTGATATTAATGCCAATGTAGTGTCTCTGCCTGAAATTGTAAATCTAAACTACAATTCAAATAAGTATATGACTTAGTTTTTTGGCCCGAAAACTTTTACGCTAATGCAGCGACATTCTCATTTAAAATATAAAATTGTTGTTTAATACCTTTTAGGTTTATATGAATGTGTTGTAAGTTTAAGCTGGAAATATTGTTACAGTTGCTGTTGTTGTTGTTGTTATTACTTTGAATGCTGCTATCTTTTAGGATTAATATTTGCTATGAAATTGTTATGGTCTTTTTCCAATGTTGTCCTTTTTAGTTGCGCTAAAATATTCATCATAAATTCTGTTGTTGTTGTTGTTGGTTTTCTAACTTACTTTCTCTTCACTCTCATATAATAATGCCATAGTAGAAATATTGTTTATATGTTTATTTGTTTGTTTACTTAGCTAAATGCGGTTTATGAATTATGCTGTAATTATTTTAAATTATTATTGCGTACAATTTTCACAAAGTTCTTCTGGGTGCTTCTTCTGGGTACTGCTTCTTTTGTATTAACTTCATTTTACTCTGCTGTTTTGGCTTTTTAGCTTTTAAGCCATGCTAGCCAACTATTTTTTTCTTTGCCTTTCTTTAGCTTTACGCTTGTGAAAGTAATTTAAAAATAGTAGGTATCTATTATCTGTAGTAATGAAGAGAAGAGGAAGAAGAAGAAAGGAAAATGCTATGGTTGCTGTTTTAAGTAAATCTTGGGCAGAAAATGGCAAATGGCAAATATCGCTCTAATGTTGGTAATAAACTATGAAACGCTTGCGTAAGCGCAAACAATAATTGTGAAAATTAATGTCACCATCAGCGACATAGATCTGGGCGTAATTATTTTTCATGAGATTTATTATTATTATTTCTATTATTATTATAAATTGTACGTGCTTTGGAATGCATGAAATCACACGAGAGTACTATGAATGAGCTGAGAAAAATTCTGTAGATTTTAAATCGGTATGCATTATCAATTCAAATTTGAGCATCTTTGTTTGAGAAAGCCTGAATATTTGATTCAGAACTTTGTCTTATTCCCCCAATTTCTCTTTTTGATTTCTCTATTCAGATTTCCCTATGAGATGGTGAAAATGTGGGTGATCTTTCTTCACCAAATGAAGTTTAATTTTTGGTAAATTTTTGCCTCATTTTTTATACATTTTTAAAACATTTTTGGTATATTTTTGGTACATTTTTGATACACTTTTAGTACATTTTTGGTACATTTTTGTCTAATTTAGTACATTTTTCTTATATTGGTACAAAATCGAAAAATCTATTTGTCATCCCTGTTTCATTTCAAACAAGTTGATATTAATGTCGTCTTCACCAACCGAGTTTCGCTCTCTCTCATGTTGTTTTTTTAAGAGAGCGAAAAACTTCACATAAAAAAAAAATAACATGAGAGTTTAGTTGCTGAATTCGCTTTCACAATCATACGCCAAAAGAAATTATATGATGATATGCATTGACCAATCACAATCATTGACTCTCACTGAGAGTGAGAGTAAAATCCCCGCAACTTATATTTTCTTGTAAACAAAAATTCTCTCTGAGATAATTTGGTTCATTAAACGGTTCATTCTTCAGTGGTGTTTGTGAAATCATGGTTACATGCTCATTTTTTTCACATATATTCTATTGTTGTTATTAAAATAATGATTTTCAACGTGCACTCTTTCAAACAGTAAATGAAATACCTTGAATTATTTATGTATGTATGTATGTATATGTTGTTAGTGTTGAATGAAACAAAAACGTTTGCTGAATTTTCTTATTTTACTTAAAATCAAATTAAAAGATTAAACGCTATTGAATAAAGGTAAACAACTCAAAATTATTTTTTATTTATTAAATAAAAGGGTAAAAAATAGATTTAATATTCCTTTAATATTATTGAGAAAACTAAATGCAATTACTTAATTGAATTTTCATAAAATTGTTTGCTAAACTAAACCAAAAACAAGGCACACGTGTGGATGTGTATGTGCAGTGATTTCCTTTAAAAACAAATTCAATTTTAATTTTGATTCTGCTCGCATTGTTCCCACACACACACACACACACACACATACACCTTTCAAATTGCCATATTGTAAAATAATAGTGCAAAGCTTTTATGGATTTGTAAAATATTTTTATGTATGTACATATGTGAAAATTTGTATGGTTGTGTTTGTCACTTTTAATTTGAATATTTTTTATTACCACATTTATGTATATTTTAAATATTCTTTTTGTTTCAGCTATTGTTATTATATCATAAAATTTTTGTCATAATTGTTATTTTTCGGGTTTTTTCCATTTTTTTGTTGTTGTTTATTTTTGTATTCGCTTTTTTTTCTTTTTTTTTAGTTATTTATGTCTCTATTGCTATTTTTTATTGTGCACAAAATTTATGGTATTTTCAGTATGTAAATCTTTCATTTTTAGTGTTATTATTTTAATCCGAAATAATGTTTCGCCGTTTTTTTTTTCTTGCAGTTGAAATGTGTAAATATTCTTTATCATATTTTTGCTAAAAAAAAAATTAAATTCTATACATTTTATACATTTTTTGGGTGAGTTTGTATAAAGTATTTGTATAAATTCCTTTGCAATGGTAACAAAAAAATTTTATTCACTTTTTATGGTGTTTTTGATGTTATAATCTAGCAAAAAAAAAAAAAAAAAATAATATTTTAAATTACGTTTGCCATGTTTCTCGGTCTCTTCATTCATGTAATATGCTAATAAAAATATCAAATTTCTTTTTTTTAATATTAATGATTTTTTACTGAAATAATATATGTATGTACACTATATCAGATTTCTCTAGGACGCTTTCAAAATAATATTCCAATTAGCTTTGTGAAATATATACCTGAATATATTGATATTACAGCAATATCGCTTAAGTGAAATTTCTTTTAAATATTTAATTGCCATACTGCAATGGTTTTACATTGATTCTCTTTGTTTCCTCTCATGTGTTGAATTGAGTATTAACTTGCATTGAATTTGTTGCTATGTTTTACTCTCAAGTTTATCTCTTTCGCACCACATAAGTGTGCTCATGGAATTTCGGTAAATTTTAACAGCAAACAACATGCCAATGACAGTGATGAGTTTTTCGATACGATCGTACTTTTTCAGTACACTTTAAGACTTGGAAATACGTCAGTATGCAAACATAATTTTCAAATAAAAATTATTACTTTTACGAATTCGAAACAAATTGTTGTTGTGTATTGTTCGAGGTGTATTAAGCCACATACAGCACCATAATTTAATAGAAATATGTTATGAATAAAACATAAGAACACATTTATATAAAAATAACTAGTTGGCCCGGCAAACGTTGATCTGTCCTTTCTGCGTAGAAGAGCTAAAATTGAGGTTTATTTGAGCAACAGTAATGGCAATTCAAATTTAAAGGCTGTACAATGAATTTGAATGGCTATTAACTCAACTGATGCTAACGAGGTTATTCAACAATAAGTTAGAAATCCCAGCATATCTGTAAAAAGGAATAACTTTTAAAAGCATTTTTCTGTTGAACAACTTTATTAGCTTTCAGTTAAATTATGGAAACTATATGGTAGTATTTCAGAAGGCGCTATATTCATATCAAAGATAATTCTCAAAATTATATCTAATCCCAAAATTTATTTAACAATTTGGATTAATTTGCTATAGAATTTTTATAGCGTCAGGCAGGTTCTTGAGATATTTCATAAAGTAGAAGAAATAATCTTAGAAAAGGGAAATAATAGCAAAAGTAGTAGAAAATAGTATTAGAAATTATTGCAAAAAGTAGCAGAAAAATAGTAAAAAAACGAGTAGAAAAAATGAAGCAATTGTAGAAAAAATATTGCAAAAACATAGTAAAATAGTAATAGTAAATGTTAGTATAAAAAAAAGAAGTTGAAAAGAAATTAGTATAAAATTTTCAGTACACTTTGGATAGATTTAATACACTTTTGAGATACGATTCAATACAAAAAAAAAAAACTCAAATGCCAACACTGGCCAATGAGTTGATCACATGTATATGAGAGAGAGAGTCAGCTCATCTCAAGATGGCGCATATGCTCTCTCCTATCCTATTATATCAAAGGGCATAAGCATTCAAAGAATTATAATAGCAACAACAAATATAAATGAGATTCATTTGGAAATGAGAGAAGTTATAGCAACAAAAAGAAGATGCAAAATGAAATACGGTTTATCTCTTTACGTTTATTAATTTTTTTTATATGCTCTCGGATGCTTTCATTTCTATTCATTCCGTCTCAAGATGGCGCGTATGCTCTCTCCTATCCTATTATATCAAAGAGCATAAGCATTCAAAGAGTTATAATAACAACAACAAATATACGTGAGATTCATATGGAAATGAGAGAAATTATAGCAACAAAAAGAAGATGCAAAATGCAAGAATTTTTTTTTATATGCCCTCGGATGCTTTCATTTCTATTCATTCCGTCTCAAGATGGCGCACATGCTCTCTCCTATCCTATTATATCAAAGAGCATATGCATTCAAAGAGTTATAATAACAACAACAAATATACGTGAGATCCATATGGAAAAGAGAGAAATTATAGCAACAAAAAGAAGATGCAAAATAATAAACGGTTTATCTCTCTATGTTTATTAATTGCTTTTTATACATATGCTCACGTATGCTTTCGTTCCTATTGCATAAAATAAAATCGATTACGAAGGCATGAAATTTATGAGCTCAGCCTCACCATGAGAATATGAGAGTTAAAGAAATTCAAACATATTAAAAACCAAACTACTCAATTTTAGTAAGACTTCAAAAGAGAAACGCTATCTACTAATTACCAAATAATTTAGTTTTCCTTTATTTAAAATTTCCTGCTACAACAAAAAAAAAAAAAAACGAACACAAAAAGTATATAAAAACACTCAACGTTTCTAACAATTTATTTTCAAACAATGATTTTGCTCCTTTTTCCTTTCCAGCACTATACACAGGAGTAGCTAATTTTTTACTATTCAGCTTACAAGCACCTACTCTTGTACTTTTTTTTCGCATAGTCATTCGTTTAATCCATTTAGTGCCATACGGAAAAAAAGGGTAGAAACATTGGCTGGCTGTTGTCACACTTACACTATTTCACTTTGCTACTTACACCATCATAGAGGAGATATGCTCATACATACTTACATCTCCTAGCTACACTAACTGCTGTTTGCAACAACAATAACAACAAGAGTGTCCATGGCAACTTTGACCAAAGTGTCAGTCACGCTAAAATTTCATTTCACAGGTAAGGATTAATGACGCCGTCGTCGACCAAAAAAAAAAAAAAACACATAGTCAAACATACACACACACACAAAAGCATTCAAAAAAAAAAAAATTACAAAAAAAAAATAGTTTTTTTTCAGCTTGAAGTCTTGGACTTTAGAATTTTTTTTTTTTTGTTTTTGGCTATGAAAGATACGAAATTGTTTATGTTCTTCTAGTTTTTGTTATTGTTGCTTTTGGCATAAGAATTTTGTTGCTTTTACGTATTGCTTGTTGTAGTGTTGAGAACTGACAGGTCATGTGACAGATAATCCGATTGGATGAGTGTTTTCATTAGGAAACATGCTCTCTCTCAGGTTTTAAGTTGTTAAGGTTAAGATTTTTAGAATGAATATGTGTGTGTAAGAATTAAGTTTGTTTTTCGTATTTTCTGATAAATGGATAACATTTTAAGTACATATGTACTAGAGAAATTTGTATATGTTATGTAGAAGAACTGTTAAGGCCTAAAGAGCATATGGGCAGATCATCAATAATATGTGGACGTTTGGGGCGCATAAAGAGAAGGTTGAGAAAGTGAATGGAATTTACTTTTTCAAACAATTTCTCCCGGAAATGCATTTACTGTATATAAAATGAACTCAAATAACTTCAAATACAGCAAGTACATCCTAAACAGATTCTATAAACTTTCGAAATCTCTTCTCGTTTTCCACAGAATATAAAAATTCTGAAGTATTAAATTATAAATTTAGTTTTTTATTTTAAAGAGTCTTCTACTTAATTTCAAAGCCACTGCTAAAAAACTTTCATCTTTTTGTTGTTGTTTTATATTAATTCAATGCTCTCATGGCATCAATATCTTTTAAATTTAATACGTATGCAAAATCAATGCCTCTTTACACTCTGCCAACCAACAACAATACACAATAAAATAAAATCAGCTGTTCTATTTATTTACTCATTAAATCTGTTTGTAAATATTATAGCATTCATCTCTCTTAATGTTACGAGCACTCGTACTCTCACTGTCTCTCTCTCTCTCTCTCGAATTTTCTCACTACAATTGCAAACAATTTAACAGCACGTGAGTGTATAAAAGCTTTTTTATTTATGTGAGAGTTTTTTGTGTTGTAATTTTGAAGGATGAGAGCGAGAAACACACGCTGAAAGAAATCATTGAAATTTAAATACAAATACAAATTATTCATTCATGATGTGTATGTATGTATATTCCATAATATAGTTGCAGTGTATTATACTTGAATTGTATGAAAAATAAATTAATTTAAATAACTAACGGGTTGTAATGAAACGTGAGAGATGTTTTCTTTTAACTATGCACAGTTACATGATGCTATTTAATTTACAATAATTGATTTATATATGTATGTATATAGATTCACTTTATTTATTTTGCCCATATTCAAAATAGCTATACAGTTCGCAATCTCGTATTTGTTGAAATTTTCTCCAAATCATTCAATTTCCTTATGCCTGAATTTCACCATATTATATTCAATTGCCGAGAAAGAGAGAGAGAGAGAGAGCACCTTAAGTTATGATCAGTGTTACCATATGTGCAGATAAATCTGTTTTTGCCAGTTTTTTGAGATGATAGTCAGGATTCCAGTTTTTCCCTTAAAATTACAGTTTTATTTTATCCAGTTTTTCAGTTTTTTAAGATTAAAATAATGCCTAGTAGATTTACATGTACTCATATGAGTAAAATATGTGCACAAAATAAATTGTATGTTACTCAAAACAATATATAAGTAACATCTGAAGCTATTACTTTTGACCCCCTTTCAAAAGGTCCATAGCCGGGTTTACATGTTAAAAATATTCCCAAACCGAATCAAGTTTTGCATGGACACTTTTGAAGCACTTGATTTAGGCATGATGTGGCTAAATTTTCAGACCAATATTTGCAATTTTTAATGAGTAGTTGAATGGATTTTGCAACTTTCGTTTTTCGGGATTTTTAGCTCAACTAATCATAGGAAAAATCTGAAAAAAATTCACACTGATTCTTTGGTTTAGGAGACACATTTAAATTTTCTAACATGAAATTCGCGATAAAAAAATTGTGAAAATTTTTACATGCGATTTTTTCATACTAAAAATAAGTTAACTATTCTGATTTTTCTTATGTAAACAAGTCACTCCGACGCATAAATTATCTGAAGCATATAAAATGGATTTTACAGATTAATTTTACGTAGAGCTATGCAATTCTCTATTAAAAAGATTTGATTTTGACAATGATTTTCTGCAATGTATAGAACTTTCAGCACCAGCGAATGTTTTAAAAAGAATGAAAGAAGTATTTAAAATATGTGTGGTTTTCTACCCAATGTTATTAAACCAGGAAAAATACAACAAAAAAACGCATGAATTGCGTCACTTTAATTTCACTAATTTGAATTGCTTGAATGAAAATAATAAAAAAAATTTTTGGAAAGTGATTTTTGATCAAAAAAGTGGAGATAATTCCAAAGTCTTTCCATGACTAAGAAAACTTCTTTAGACTGTTTTATCGATTCCCCTATAGCAACAGCAAATGTAGAACGTTTTTTTTTTCTCAAATTAATATTAATTAAACTAAAACCTTGTGTGGAATTCTTGGAACGAAAGATTTTTTAAGAAACAAAAAAAAAAAAAAAAAAAAAAAGAAACAAATTTCAAAACAATCATCAGAAATCATGAAAAAGTTTCATAAAATATGTGTTTAAAAATAATATAATTTTTTATCTCAAAAATTAATGAATTGTTTTTATTATAAATTATTTTGTTAATATTTGTTAATTTTTAAATTTGGTTATTTTTAATAAATAATAATGCAAGTGTGCAATTTGAATATTTTATTTCAACAACAATGTAAAAAATATTAAAATACAAAAGTTTTAAAAATACATTTTTTTTTAGTATTTTTTTTATTGACAGTTTTTCAGTTTTTTCTCTAAAAAAAGGTTTTTTTTCTGAAAATAACAGATTTTTCAAAAAAAAAAAAACATATGGCAACACTGGCTATGATGGACATACGATCAACTGTGAACAAAAACAAGAGATTAAGTCTACAAAAAAGAAAGAGAGAGAAGAGAGAGAGTGGGAGTTGCTTTACTGTTCGTGTAGGAGAGAGCAATCGTTCGCTCTTTCATTACTGTTTTCTTTTTTTTTAGGTTCCAACAATCACTTTGAATTTAAAAACAAAAACAAAATACAAAGTACTCACATATTTTTCTTTAAGTGACATTTAGGAATATGTAAGAAATTTTACATCAGTTGTGTATTTAAAAATAAAAAACAAACAAACATATAAAACGAATAATTTTAAATATACATATGTACCGCATATGACTAGGTATTTGCCTACAATGCATTTTTCTTAATTATTTATGTATATTCATTCCGAATTCTATAGTACTTTTCTATTGACAATGAGAACGGAAAATGTTTTCTCACATTTATTTATTTATTTTTTTTTTTTTTGGCATCTTTATTTCCATGCAAAACCACACCACGTTCTTATGTTGAATGTTGCTCATTATTTAAATGTATACCATTTATTCTCAATCTTCATATTGTAAATGGGTTCTTTCGTTTTCTTTTTCTTGTTTTTTAATAACACTCTAAAATATCATATAAAATTTCCATAAGTGTAACACACAAATGCAAAGTGACTGTAATTTTTTGTTTTGTGTTTTTATTTATTTTTTTTTTTTGCTGTCATTATATTCATAAAGTGGTTTCTTTTTTCATCTCCTTTGCATGAGAGCATATCACATTTTTGGTTATTGTGGTGTAATTTCATATATGTACACATATATGCATTAAGTGGGAGTATATATGTGTTGAGTTTGTATGTGTGTGTGTGCAAGTTTTATGACATTGACGACATCCTCGTATACTAATTTTAGTTATTTTAGCAAAAAAGAAAAGAAGAAAAACATGGAGGTTATAGAAAGTGAATTTAAATTATATTATTAAATATGTAACTAAAACGGATATTATAATAATAGGAAATTGTGTTATATATATATGTGCATTAGAGTGGTCCTTAATTTTTAAGTTTGTATTATTTTTCCATATGCCCACTAATTTTGTTCCTTTATGCTAATAATGTAAGCTGTAAAAGTTTCAGACAAAAATATTTATATTTAAACGTGCCTCCTCGGCTTCAAAAAATGTGATGTGCATGTATGTAATATGCTGCTTTTTAATTTTAATTATTGTTTTTATTATTATATATATTGGTTTTTCCATCTATTATACCCCACTAACAATTACAGAAAAAAAATCTCAGATAAGAATTACTTATTGCGAACTTTTGGTGGATTTTTTACTCTACCGACTGGACTATTTAATAATACGTGAGTGTTTTTCACATGTAAACTTTAAGTCCCAGGAGGCACGTTTAAATATTTTTGTGCCTGAAACTTTCATAGTTTACATTTTTCACATAAAGGAAAACACAATTAGGGGGCGTAGAGTAAAAACTAAAAACAATATATAAAAAATTTCCCCCATATGCCTAAGAACCACTCTAATGTGCATATGTGTGTGTGTGTGTAATTATGTAAATTGCACAATAATGAAAACTAAATACTAAAGGTCAAAATATTTTTCTTCATACAATTTAGTTCTTAAGTTTTATGATGCGTACTCATATTTCAAGCAAATTATTAAAAGTTAACATTCTAACATCGTAAAACTTACACTTAATTAAAAATAATGCTTAAGTATAGTTTTTAAAATAATTGTGTAGTGGATAACGAAATGCAGTTTGTTGTTGTTTTATAATCCATTTTTTTTTTTTTTGTTTTCCTCTCACTCTCTCTTTATCTGTCTATCGAAAAATAAATCTCAACTTACCGAGTTGACGGCATCATGAAAAAATTGTTATTGTTATTATAAGTTGCATTGTTGTTGTTAAATTCAACACTCGCTGGGTTTTTTGTAATTCGTTAGACGATTATAGTCGTTATTGTTGTTATCAAGTTCGAAAAGAGAAAGAGAGAGAATTTACCGAACTCTCTTTTATTGCTCTCTTTTTGGAGTATTGAAATCATTACCTACTCTTTTGACAAGTACTCACTAAATTGAGTTTTACCAACAACAAAAACACATGCAAAATATCACATACATACATATATAAAAGTATGATGTTCTCATCTCAAAAGAGTAAATTTTGTTGTGAGTGCCAAATCATAGAACCGTTATATGAGCTGTTTGCAAAAGTAATAACAACAACAACAAAGCATATATAACTGAGTTGAGCATAAGTGACTGCGTAAGCTAAATAGGTGGTTGCGGCTCTCTCTTTTAGAAATCAATTTTTAAATGCATGAAATTATGTTACTCATACGTCGTGTATTCCAAAAAAAAAATAACTAAATAAATAAATTTACTGCATTTTGGGTCACAAATCATTGTAGTTCCAGATGTCATGTAATTCAAATACAAATTTTATTGCTGTCTGCAGTTCTGTTTTTTTTTTAGGTATATATTTCTCGATAATTCTAACGATGAAGTATAAATGTAAATTTTTTATTTACAAATTCTTTCGATTTCATAATTTTGCTGGCAATAAATTTTGGAATTCTAAGTACCTTCAAGCTGTTTATGTTGTTATTGCGTATGCTATCTGCAAAAAAAAAAAAACAAAACAAACAAAAAAATATATACAGAATCGTGTGGAAAGAAGAGGGAGCTGGAAAAATTGGCCATTTAAATTCCTTAAGCATTCCTTAGGGAAATTTTACTATGCGCAAAATATACAAAAAAAAAATAACACAAAAATAGCGCGCAACAAATAAATAATGTGTTTATTGTTGTTGCTGCTGTATTAATGTTTCATGTTTTTATATGCATATCTAGTAGAAGACGATACACCCCCCTTTGCACACCCACCCTCATGGTTTAACTTCAACCACCCTTCAACGCGCAAATATAACAAAACAGAACATTAAGAAAATACTCATACACCCCTTTAGGTTTTTTTCTGTTTTTGTTTGTTTGCTTGTTTACAATCTCAATTTCAACGCGGCTATAATTTTTAGGTTGCATATAGGGCATATATATATATACTTCAGTGCCCTGCTTTGCCACCACCAATTTCATCTGCATTACTTTTACATTAGAAATATGTGTGTTTGAGTGCTTGTATACAAATACAAATATATACATTAATTATTTTGTTGAAATGCCGGTAACCATTTTTTACACCATTAAAAGTAATTTATTTGCTTAATTATGTAAGGAATTTAGACGTTAATAAGAGGAAGAAGAAAATAAATTTAAGGCATGGCAATTGCTATTGGTCCAGACAGGCATGTTTTCTTTAATTTCAATGAGTTGGAAGTGAGTTTTGTAAAAACTTTATCTAAAACCCCTTTTTTGGGCTTTTAAAGTATAATTGAAAGATTTACTTATATGCTAGGCACGGAATGCCCTCAGGAATAACAGGAAATAAATATTCAACTGAGCTGAACTGGCAGCACCCTGGCATCATAGTGGAGAATAACAAGAAAGTAGAGGAAGTAAGTGATTAAATTCCCAAAATTTCCAATTGATAACTTATTGTTGTCATTTTCTTATGCTATAATCCTAGCATGAAGTTCGTTGCTCTAGCAGAAGCAACGTGGAAGCTCTTAGCATTCGATACTGCAACAAAAAAAAATATTGCTAGTTTTCAGAGATCAGGGCCATTGATTGCAATGCAAAACAATTGTTGAAAATTGCTATAATTCACAATATTCTGTATTTGCGTGTGCGTCTGTGTGCATGTGCAAATCGAACAATTTTTTAATTGTATCCTTCACTTAATTACCAGGATATTTCCAAAAAATACCCACACCTTCAACAAAAAGGAAACAGTAGCTGAACAAAGATATTAGCAATACGATATTGCAGGCAGCAGCTGCAACTATGTAGTAGAAAAGTGTTTTGCGAAATGTAAACTCAATTCATACTCAAAAATCATTGAAGCAGATTAACGCCTGCTGCTCTAAACTGCAGTTGCAAAACTCTGAAAGTTAAGGAAGCGTTTTCAAATGCCAATTTTGTTGGTTGTGTAGTTTTTGAGTATGTGGTGTTCGTATGCGATGCGGGTCTAAATCGATTCACATAGTAAGAAAAGCGCCCATTTGCTTATAATTCCACTGTATTCTGCATACTCGTTGTAAATGGAGGAAAAAACCAATCGAACCATTGCTTCTAATGAGCTCAATTTGAAGGGTATTACATGTTCACAGCTGCAACAGCAGCAGTAGGAACACAATGAACCAGAGTAGTTGCATTCAACATTCACCATTCACCAACCAGAACCGCTTCTTGATCACTCCATTCAATTGGTTGCATTTGCTCGTTTTCCTTGTTTAGAGTATAGTGTATGTGTTTGTTTGTATGTATACTCTGTGTGTGTGTGTGTGCTTGCAGTGAAAAAATATGGAAAATTCTTTAAGAGTAGAAAAATAAAATGGTAAGCTAATTTTTTATATTGTACTCTTCTATTTGGTACTTATTCGCTTTTTAGTTATAGGTCACACACACACGCAGACACACATACACAGTGTAAAATCCAATCAAGTAGTTATGGTTTTGTTGTTGTACTCGTACGGATATACTCATTAAGCTTTCAAGTGTCGAACTAAAATTATTAAAATCAGCTTAAAATAAAAACTTTCTTGGTTTATAATATATTAAAGCAATGTGGTAGTAAAAGATTAAATCATTTGTATGTATGTGTAAGACAAGTGGCTTTCATAAAAATTTCGAATAGAAAGCTTTTCTCATTTTAAGCTCTACGAAAGCTGCTCATCGTATTGAATTGATATTAACAATCGTGCTCAGAGTAAAAATATTCTACTCTCTGTCGTACAGTGAGAGAGAGAGAGAGCAAAACCTCTCCATATGCGCTCTCTGAGTTGAAATGAACTACAGTCACGCCATTTTGAGCGAAGATGTGTGAGAATAATTTGTGGTTGTTGTAAAATGTTACGAAGCATTTAGCCGAAGTTGTACATTTGATGATGTTTTGTGATATTTTTCGTATAGATTCTTCGAATTGTTAAATATTCCACACACACACACATTTGCAATTTTTCATTGCATGTGCATGTGTGTGCAAATCAAATGATAAAATACTTGATTTTTTTCAGGAATAATTTTTTTGTTTAACATGAACTTTAACTTTTTAGTCGTTTTTATTCTTACAATTTTAAAAGCAGGCTTGAGACTGATTAACTTCTACACTAAATTGAAATGGGTACTCGATTTTTAAGCCAGCAAGCATAACACTATACAACAAAATGGGCCTTAAAAAAGTTCTAAAATGGTTTTTCTGTAGTTGTTTTTTGTTTTCGATGCTGATCACGAAGCTATAAAAATTTTTTTCAGGTCAGGTCGAACTTTTGTGATATCAGTGATTGTATGATTTCTTTAAAAAATGGTGAGGAACTTTTTTTTTCTCGATTCTCTATGTTTTCTACACGTTTGATGAGTTTTTTCAATTTTTTAAACAAAAAAAAATGTTCGAACTAAATTTAAAAAAAAAATTCATTAGGGGAAAAAACATGGACATCTTTTTTTTCGACTTTTATTGTTTTCTACAGGTTTTATGAGTTTTTACAACTTTTATAACAAAAAAAAAAATTCCCAAAAAAAATTTTTTAAACTTACATTTTTCAAAACATTCACACTTGGAAAAAATTTGTTTTTTTTTTTTGTTTTTGATACTTTGTAGTTCTACACGTTTTATGAGTTTTCACAAGGTTTGTCAACAAAAACAAATTTTACAAGAAAATTTCTCAAAGAATTTATTTTTTGTGATTTATTGTGTTTTCTACACATTTTATGTAAAAAATTTCACAAAATTAGAATTGAAAAAATATATATATTTTTTTTTACGTACTCCTGATTAAAAAAATCATAAAATTTGTTTCGATTTTTTGTGTTTTCTACACGTTTTACAATGTTTTCAACAAGAACAAAATATTAAAAATAAATTTTTTTTTTTGACCTAACTTTTTTAAAAAAAACAAGCTGGAAAAAAATATGAAAAAAATTTTTTTTTCGATTTTTTATATTTTCTACACGTTTTGTGAGTTTTCACAACTTTTTTAACAAAAAAAATTTCCAAAAAAAATATTTTTTCGACCTACATTTTACAAAAAATTCGCACTTGGAAAAACAATTTTTTTTTTTTGATATTTTGTAGTGTCTACACGTTTTATGAGTTATTACAACGTTTACAACAAAAAATAATTTTTCAACTCAAAATTTTTAAAAAAAAATTTTAAGGAGGGGATACATGAAAAAAAGTTTTTTTTGATATTTTGTATTTTCTACACGTTTTATGAGTTTTTACAATTTTTTTAACAAAAAAAAAATTTCCAAAAAAAATATTTTTTCGACCTACATGTTTCAAAAAATTCACATTTGGAAAAACAATTTTTTTTTTGTTTTGATATTTTGTATTTTCTACACTTTTTATTTTATGAGTTTTTATAACTTTTTTAACAAAAAACAAAAATTCCAAAAACAAAAGTTTTTTTTCGACTTGCATTTTTCAAAACATTCACACTTGGAAAATTTTTTTTCTTTCGATATTTTGTAGTTTCTACACGTTTTATGAGTTTTCACAAGGTTTTCAACAAAAACAAATTTTTCGAAAAAAATTTCTCAAAGAATTTATTAGGGGGGAAGGGGGAGCCTACATAGAAAATTTGTTTTTTCGATTTTTTTTTTTTTTTTGTGTTTTCTACACGTTGTATCGGTTTTTACAATGTTTTCAAAAAAAATTTCAAAAAAATCATAATCGAAAAAATATATATTTTTTTACGTACTTCCAATTAAAAAAATCATAAAATTTTTAACAAATCATAAAATAATCGATATCACAAAAGTTCGACTTGACCCAAAAAGCTTTTGCAGATTCGTGACCAGCATCTTCACATCTTCAACAAACATCTTCAGAAAAACCAGAAACTTTTTCCGTGTTGTATAGTGTAACCAATTACGATCGTTTAGTCACGTAGTCCAAATTCGAAGTTCCACCTTAGTATGTTCGAAAATTAACGAGAGATTAAGCAGTGAGAATGAGAAATGAGAACTCAACGAAAGCTTAGGCAGAGAATGAAAAATGAGAGCTCAACGAAAGCTTAGGCAGAGAATGAAAAATGAGAGCTCAACGAAAGCTTAGGCAGAAAATGAGAAATGAGAGCTCACCGAAAGCTAAGACAGAAAATAAAAATGAGAACTCAACGAGAGCTTAGGCAGAGAGAAAAAAATTGAGATTTCAACGAAAGCTTAGACAATAAATAAAAAATGAGAACTAAACAATAGCTAAGCAGAGAGAATAAAAAGTGAGTACAAGCAGAAAATGCTTGAGTGTTTTTAGAAATATCTTATATATATATATTAAGCATGTATGAGTAAGCAAAGTAGTTGGACTCGTCGAGACTGAATATGTTCTTTTCGAAAAAAGCTCATTTACACATTTCTCTTTGAAGTCTGCCATGTTCCATATGAAAAAATTGCTTACAACTCGGAGATGAAAAATTAATTTGCTCTCTTATCTCATTTTCATTGAAATATGTAACGGGCCATAAGCTGCTTGCTGCCATGGCATTCAACTGAGAGTAAATAATAGAGAGTATATTTATACACAAATGGACAAAAAATTCTAACAAAATGAGCACATCCCTACCGTCTACCATAAATTAACAACTTTGTTCAAACTTTTAGATAGCAAAAAACAAAAACAAAAAACAAAAAATCTAAATAAAAATTCTATAACCACAACTAATCTACTGCAACAAATTTGCGTATTAATTTTAATGTTGAAAACATTTTTGCCATTAAGCAAAAAAACGCAAAAACAAAACAAAAAGGATAAAAAGCCAAACTAACCAGAATATGCATAAAGTAAAGGTATCTAGTTAGTATGGAAATTAGATAGGTAAGCAGGCTAGAAGAAGAAGGAGAAGTAGTAAATAGGGTACTACCTCAAAAAGATTAAAATACAAACGAACGAACTAACGAATGAATGAACATTATTTGAGTTGAGAAGTTAATTAAAGAACATTCAAAGGATTAAGTATTTGTGCTTAAGCAGCAGCAACAACAACAACAACAACAGCAACAAAATGACGGGCATGAGACGAGAGTATAACATAAACGTATACGTAATTGGAAATGGAACCCAAAAGGATTATAAAAAAAAAAAATGAAATGAAATGAAATGAAACACACAAAAACCAGAAACTAAACCAAAAGAATACAAAACAACAACAAAAGTACATGCAAAGAGACGTGGAGTATAAGAGAGAGAGAGAGAGTGAGTGAGGAAAAATGAGAGCAAGTGCGTATGTATGTAAGAAGTATCACCTACATAAGTAAATCTACACGTTCGTATATTACAGTTTTCAAATTAAACGAAATATTTCATGACATTAGGGTGGGAAATGTAAAACAACAGAAACAACAACACCAACATAATAAACACAATTCAATGCTGGAATGCATAAGTGAATGAGCAGAATATGCTTGTTTGTTGGTTTGTTTGCTTGTTTGGGAAACTCGTATCGGTCGTTGCAGTTCAGTTGAATAGTTTCAGTTAAATTTAAAGAGCATTAAAATTTGTTTATCATATCGAAAAGAGTAAATTTGGTTAAAAAATATAAAAAAATGGCAGGAATAGTATTCAAAACGGTAGAAAACAAATAAGAAGAAATTGAAACTAAGCCAATTTGCTGGTGCTGAATACAAAGTCAAGTGAAAATTTTGTTACATTTTAGTAAATACATTCACCACATGGGTGTATATATAAAAATATTATGCGAAATGTTTATAAGTTCACTTTTAAAAAATCGTTAACACATTTTTAGCACTACAACAATTTTAATTTTTTTTTTATAACCACCTACATATGAACTTCACACAAATTAAAAAAAAAAAATATTTAATTAAAAAAAATATTTAAAATATCTTTATTTAATTTATTTAAATTAATCAAAATCAATCGAAAGTAGTTTCTTTTTTAAATATTATAAAAGTAAAGAAAAAAAACTTGAATCAAATAATGTTAGCAGTTACAAGTCAATGCTAATGAAAATGAAGTAGAAAAATAATAATAAATTTATGAATGAGAATGTCTTATGCCTGGTTTTCGCAATGTCAAATTCAATCAAATTTGCTAGCATGTTGGCAAATTTCATATGGGAAATTCTCTCTTTTTCTCTTTTTGATGGCAAATATGACATAGTGAAAACCAAGCATTACAAACAGCTACTCGATAGTTGCGTCGAGAGTAAAAATGAATGAATTTATCATTGCAACAACTCTTTAGTGAGAAATATTAATCGAGAGAGCGCTGCTCTTTAACTCAGTTTTCTAAAGAGCGCATTCTGTAAGCGATAAATATTAAAGAGAAAGAATGAGTTCAATTCACTCAAAACATATAACGAAAGAGCGAACAAAATGAGAGAATAATATTGAGAAAGAGGGGTGTCATATTTCTTCTTAAGAGCGAGATTTTCGAATCCTCTCAGAAATCAAAATAGTCTAAAGCAAATACGTATATACGTATGGCTCTGACACATAGAGTTCGTTGTGTACATGAGAGCGAAGTAAGCAACTTACCTAGATCTGCTTGATTGTATATAGCTGTACTCTCCTCTCTTGTATTATATACATGTACTACGTAGTATTTGTACCTATAAGTGTAGAGAGTATCAACAGAAGAAAAGCAGTAACAAAATAGAGTGAAGAAGATTGCAAAAACTTCAACAGAATATCGTAGCCTGAGTATTGATTTGGCGTATAAGGCATAGGAATACTTATACACATACGCCAAATCATTTCGCAGGCGACGATATGTTATAAATGTTTTCTAATAATTTTCAAATAAAAAACAAAGTTTCACTTCTACTGTGAGTGCCTGCAGATACATACGTTTTATTTTTAAAAATGGTTTCATTTAATTTTATAAAATATTAAAAAAATCGCATACAAAAATAAATTCATAAAAAAAAGTAACAAACTTGTTTGTAAACTTAAACCAAATAACATTAGCAGCAGCTAGAGATCAAAGCCCTTGAAAATGCAATACAAAAAGAAAAGAGAACAAATGAATGAGTAGTGCCGTTACAGAAATGAGTTTATCATTGCAATACATTTCTAGTGAGAAAACTAATAGAGTAAATAACTATGAGTGCTCTTTTACTCAATTTTTTAAAGAGAGCATTCTGTGAGAGATAAGTATTAAAGACAATGAAAAATATTTAACGAAAGAGAGCTCTCTAATTTTTCTATTCAAAATTGAGCAAACAAAATGAATCTCTCTTTAAGAGAATAATATTGAGGAGGAGTTTTTACGAACTCTTGCTCTCATTATTCGGCTCTCTGTCTATTGCATTTAATGCCGTTACTACATAATGCCTGATTTCCACTATGCCAAATTCAATCAAATTTGCCAGCATGTTGGCAAATTTCATATGGGAAATTCTCTCTTTTTCTCTCTTTGATGGCAAATATGACATAGTGAAAACCAAGCATTAGGAAGTCTACATAAAGAAAGTCAAAAAGTCTAATTCAGATCCAAATTTAATTTAGAATTAACTATCATAATGGCAAAGAGTAAGAAGTTAGTAATTTCTCGCACTGTACTCTGGTGTGTTTTCGAATGAACACACACGTGTGTGTTTGCACATACAAGATATGTATGTATTCATATATATATATATATATATGTAAAGCATTTAGTGCTTAATGCAAAACGGAAGCAGTATATAAGTATACTACATGTGTCGGAAAATTAAAAGGATGTCCAAAACGGAAAACCGAACAGTATGTTTGCTCTAACCGTTACGTATATATGTATGAATATCTTATCAGACAAAAAATACATACATACATGTATATGTACATAAATAGATTCATCTGTATATCCGTATCCACAAACTTAAACAGTTGCAGCAATAACCTCAACATGAAGCTATGAACAAATACATGAGAATTATATCTCCTGGACTTAGAACCTTAGGACTAGCTGTACAATTTTGGTTTTCTTGACCATATGTGCATACATACAAACTACGTAAATGCATATATGCAAAAAATGGTAAAATGACTAAATTTGTGCAAAAAGCCAGTAGCAAGTGTACGGGAAAATACATAGAAATACAAATACCCACATTTGTATGTATGTATGTATGTATGTATGCATGCATGAATATATGAACGGATGTTGATACCACAGAGCCTTTGGCCAACTTACCATCATTTACAACTACTACTGCTACTACTGAGTTTTCTACGAAATGATTTTGAATTTTCCAAAAATTGAGTACTACCGTTTAATATTCATTGCAGGCTTAAAGCGGGTAATCGTTTTTTTTTTTTGATTTTTAGTTTTATGCTAAACTCCTTTAACTTTATTTTACCTACATACGTATGAAACTCTCCTTTCAATATCTATAAATTGTGGTTTTGATAAATTTAAATTTGCAATAATAAATATTTATGCAGAGACGTTCAAGTCTCAATATGTCGTATACCCTACACCAGGTATGTGTTTATGTTCGCCCTTCTGGCAAATACATACAAATATAGGTTGGCTACACAAAACTGCATCAATTTTTGTTGAAATTGTTCTTGATTGATTTTATGCACGAATGCGGCAAATTTTAGTTTTTTTTTTTATGTATGTATGTAAGTATGTATGTATGCATGTAAATACTGCAACAACAACCACAGATAACTGCTAGTTCATGTACCTATTTATTTTCAGGTAAGCGTCCTTTAAAATGTTCTTAGTTTAAATTCATAAAGTAGCAGCAAGTAACCATTTTTGTATTTTTTGTAGTTTGCATATTTCAACAAATTTTACTTGGCTTCAGTTTTTGTTGATGTTCAATTTTTATTTTTTTTTTTGCCAAAAAGTTTTGGCATTTTTTGTGATATAGTAAATGTGCATACATTTTTTTATATTATGCAGTCATTTTGTCATTTTGTTATACTAAATTAACTCTTCTCTTTTATTTTGAGTTTATGCATTTCTTGCAAGAATGTATAGCAAAATGTACTTCATAAAAAAAAACTAAAAGATAGAGCTACATGGTTGGTGAATGTCTTAAATTGAGAGCATAAAAACTTCATATAAAAAAAACGAAAAGAGAGCGTGGCATTTGGTTGGTGAAGATCTTAAATTAAGAGCATAAAAACTTCATATAAAAAAAACGAAAAGAGAGCGTGGCATTTGGTTGGTGAATATCTTAAATTCAGAGCATAAAAACTTCATAAAAAAAAAAAAACGAACAGAGAACGTGGCATTTGGTTGGTGAATATCTTAGATTGAGATCGTAAAAGCTTCATATAAAAAAAAAACGAAAAGAGAGTGTGGTATTCGGTTGGTGAATATCTTAAATTGAGAGCGTCGAAACTTCATATAAAAACAAAAAGAGAGCGTGGCATTCGGTTGGTGAATATCTTAGATTGAGATCGTAAAAGCTTCATATAAAAAAAAAACGAAAAGAGAGCGTGGCATTCGGTTGGTGAATATCTTAAATTGAGAGCATAAAAACTTCATATAAAAAAAACGAAAAGAGAGCGTGGCATTCGGTTGGTGAATATATTAAATTGAGAGCGTAGAAACTTCATATAAAAACAAAAAAACAAAAAGAGAGCGTGGCATTCGGTTGGTGAATATCTTAAATTGAGAGCATAAAAACTTCATATAAAAAAAACGAAAAGAGAGCGTGGCATTTGGTTGGTGAATATCTTAGATTGAGATCGTAAAAGCTTCATATAAAAAAAAAACGAAAAGAGAGCGTGGCATTCGGTTGGTGAATATTTTAAATTGAAAGCGTAAAAACTTCATATAAAAAAATAAAAAGAAAGTGGGCAATCGCTCGATGAATCTGCTTTTTAGGTTCGGATCAAATACTTGGTTTTCACAATGTCAAATTCAATCAAATTTGTCAGCTTGTTAGCAAATTTCATATATGAAATTCTCTCTTTTTCTCTCTTTGACAGAAAATATGACATAGGGAAAACCAAGCCATAATTTTTACTTCACTGCCTCTCTTTCTTTCCTGCTCTCTTTATTATTAATAGCTAATGTGTGCTTCTTTGAGAGTTTAGACAGTGACAAGTTAACTAAAACAGCTCTTTAGGTAAATAAGCATATCAACACCTTACTACACATCGATCCATTACTACCTGCTATGTACTTTCATCTTCAAACATAATTTTCTCATTATTGTTAATTAGCTTATTTATACATACCTCTAAAAGGATATTATCTTTCAATGATGATGTTGATGATGATGATGATGGTGATGCAAAGTAGAAGGGTATGTTGCTGATATTAGTTCTACAGCAAAACATATACAAACATATATGCATAAATTTGCATATGTATGCACACATATGCAGGCATTTGTGTGTGTGTATGTGTTTGAGCAATTATACGCACCTGTGTGTAGCCACTACTCTCTACACTTTATACAGCGAGATGAGATGAGATTAGCGTTAGCAGTAGCAGTAGCAGCTGCTGAAGAGTTTCTACCTGCATGACATCGTCTGCATTTGACAGGGCAAACTATTTTAGTGCATTAAGTTCAGTGTGCAACAAACCATAACTGCTATATGAAAATATTTTTAATACATACAGCAGGTAGATACCAGTTAGCAGCCAGCAGCCAGCAGCTTATTATAATAATGTAATTTTAATGTGCAGCAGCACCAAGATAGAAATTCATACATGTATGCGTACATCTATGTACACAATCTCATGGACACCGAACCACATATGCTCCTTCTTCGTCTTCCTCTTTTTCTTCTGCTTTGCAGATAAGCATTTAATTTGCATAAGCCTGTACTCTAAATTTAAGTTGTAAAATATGAAAATAAGGTGTAATTACTGTGCTACATATGTACATACGTGTCAAATAACTTTATAAAATTGTTATTAATATGAAGTAAAAGGTTTGATTAGAATTTATTTTTGTTCGTAATGAATGTATGATAATGAATGAAGGAAACCATTTTTAATTAAACGTTGTGAGAAAATTCTGTTTCAATTCAGATCAATGCACACATTTCCATACAAACCCATCATCATCATCTCTGAATAACCTTAATTTCTTAGAGTTATGCAATTTTGTTTTTGCAATTCTGCTTCTCTGCTGTAAATTTCTTCTCTTGCCATATGATCACTCTTTTCTTGGTTTTTTTTTTAACTCCAACGACGTTTTTTTAGATTTCTTCTTTATTATGCCTATGCTGTTGCTGTTACCTTTTTTTCATTTCGTTTGTGTATGCGTTCTCTCCACATGCTCTCTTTGAGAACGAAATAATGCTGACGTCGATCTAATTGTACCGTTTTTTTGTCTCTCACTTTATGCTCGATTTCAGATGTGGAGTTGTGTTGTTGTTGTTTTTTTCTGTCACAGTCTGCCATCAATGAATGATAGATTACAAGATTACGCCATTAAGTTGACCAAAATTTCCAGTCTTTCTGCGCATGTCGTCACAACCCGTATTTTTAAATGAAAGAGAGAGAGTGAGGTTGCATATATTTTGTACGTGAAAATTTAAATATTTATATAAAATGTTTAAAATAAAATATTGTTATTTTTAATACCTATAACTATTTATTATGAATTCAAATATAATAATTTTCATTCATAATTTATGCCACAAATGTATAGCCAACATTGCTATAAAACGAGTGAAATTGTAAAAACACATATTGCACATATTTTTTGGGTTTTCTTTTTTTTTTTTGTATTACTTTTTGTATAAAACTTGAATCAGAGTAAATTTAATTAAATATTTGATTTTAATTTTCTAATTTCAAAATTCATCATAGCTCGGAAGAATAGGTTCTCTTCACTTTTACATCTTAGATTTTACAATTTAGATTTGAAGCTTGCTCTATGTGCTTCTTCAAGAAGTTATTTTCTATGCCTGGTTTTCACTATGTCATATTTCATGTTAAAGAGTGAGAAAGAGAGAATTTTCTATACGAAATTGCCAACATGTTGGCAAATTTGATTGAATATGACATAGTGAAAACAAGGCATTGTAAGCAACTCATCTCTATTGATATTTATTTTAAATTGCGTCTTAATTGCAGCCACTTTTTTGCAATTTTTTTTCCCCGTCAATTTGAAAAACATTAATTTTATTTTTCTTTTTTTGTTAATGCACACTTCATTTTTCATATATTTCTCCTTTTATTTTTTTTTTTTTGCTACAATATTTTGTACATATATGCTCTCTTTTTATATGTCAATGAATATATGCAAGTAAATGAATTTCAGTAACTACGTCACAGCCTCTCTCAATTTTGTGAGAGCAGAATAACGGACCAACGCGTGTCGTAACTTTCTGTTCTAACATTCTTGGTCTGCCATCCACTCTTCTCATTTTTATGTTCTCCTAGGTGCCTCTTTTTATCTTATATGTGTAAATCAGCGGTGACTACCTATACATGCACAATGATCGACTGAACACTTTTTGTATAGAAATAAGCCCTGCATGTGTGAAATTGTTTGTGCTCTTTCGCTACTCTTTGGCCTACGCTGATGTTAATTCATCGTCCATCTTTTTCCCCTTTGTGATCATTTAATGTTCTCTTTCTGCTAAGCTAACATAAATTTATTAACAGTGGAATTCATACTAGACTCATTAATTCGTTAAGTAACGGACTTGTGAATTTTTTACGTGCAATTTTTGTTTTTGTAAAGCTTTCGAATTATATTTTACAAAAACAAAATGCACGTAAAAAAATTAGGAGCAAAGGTGAATGCAATGACGGAGAGCAGCAATCTCTTGTCGTTGTTTTTATAGGTAGTTTTTAAGAGAGCTGAAAAAACGAAAAGAGAGTGAAGTATTCGTTCGGTAGATCCATCTTAACGATTAACGAATTAACGAGTCTGGTGTGATTTTCACTATTATTTATATAAATAAGTTTGATATTGCTTAAAAATACATAAAAATTTAATATAAGCTCAAAATTTATCTAGAAATTTGTTATATGTATATTTACCATGTAAAGTTCCCTGCACTATTACTAATCATGTGCTCGCGTCATTATTAGTACATACATATATTCCACAACAGCTCAAAGCACATACTAGCGAGTACGTGCAGCCACATCTGCTATGACAAGCTTTTATCGCCATTTCACTCCTCCAGCTTCATCATCTAAATGACTTCTTCTTTAAATAAAACCACTTCTAACAATATTATAAGTTAAAACAATAAAACGCTCTTATACGTTGTTAAAAAGTTAACAATAGCAACTGAAAATACACATAGATACATACATACTCAATCTCTCTCTCTTAAACACACACATAGTCACACACACACACAGAGAAACGACGCAGCGCGTGTTGATTTACTTGTGTTGCTATGAATTATTTAAGCCATATTTAAGCAACAATGTAACGATATGTTGTTAGCCTCGAGTTTTGATGGGGTTTATGTGCGCACATGGATACATAAACAAGTAAACGTATGTATACATATATGTGTGTGTGTGTATGTGATTATACAAGTTAACATATGAGGGCAATTAACGTATTGTTCTTCAATGTACACAAGTGTAGATGTTCCAATGTTACAATTGTTATTTATGTACAGCTGTGTGCGTCTCCCGCATTTTGAGATTTACAATAACTGCGTAAAATTTTTCTTCTTGTTTTTTTTTTTTAAGTACTTTTCCACATTAAAAATGTCAATCAATTTGTGTGTAGCTTACGTTAACACAAAAATGGGAGAAAAAAAATTCACATTTGGTAAATTTTAAAACGTAGAGACTTACATATTTCATTTTTCTGTTCTTTCTTCTTTTTTTTACAATATACAAGCACCTGATGGAATTTCTCAATTCAATTTCAAAGTCACAACAATAGCGTATTTGAAATTTCCTCTGCTATTTCTGCTTTAATTTTACTCATTCTCCTCACTCTCACTCTCTCTCTCTATCTCTTTTACTTTTTACCTCACATTGGTGAAAAAGTAATGAAATTAAATTGTATGTATTGCTTTTAGAAATATTTCAAATAAAGTTTTTTTAAAACTTTTGTTTGAATTTGTTGTGCAATTGCTTTGTTGTTGCTGTTGTTGTTTTAGTTGTGATTTGTTGTTGTTAGTAAAGTTTTTTTTTTCGATAAAAAGTCATGGTTAAGTGCAATACTCTCACAATCTTATTGAGAGATTCTCGTCGCCAATCGAAGCGTAGAAATATTTTTTTATTAAAAAAGTTTATTCAGGTAAGGAAACCATGAAAAATGAAGAAAGCGATTTTCAAATAGTTTAGCACAAAAAAGTAAAAATTTAATTTTTTTTTCTGTTGTCAAGAATGTTAAAAGTTGAATTTTTTCAGAAATTCAAGAAGAATTTAGAAAAGAGACATTTTAATTTCGAATGATTTGAAAGAGAGAAATTTATGCGTTGATCAACGAATTTTTTCTTTAACTTTTTTAATTTGCTTGAAGAATAAATTCAAGAACATAGATAGAGAGGCAGAGAGAGAGAGAGAGAGAGTAAAACACTACTATCACAGAAATCATATATGAAGAGAGGTGTGTTGTGTGGTGAATATGCTGTTGTTGTTTTTATTGTTGCCTATTTTCATTTCATTTCGTTTGTATATGCGTTTTCTCCATACGTTCTGTTTGAGAGCAAATGATGCTGACGTCGATCTAATTGTACCGTTTGTTGTCTCTCATTTCATGCTTGATTTTAGGTACGAAGTTGAATTGTTGCTGTTTTTTTCTGTGGCTTATTCTATTCGCGTGAGAGGTGTGATGAAAGCTATGAATTGCTTATACAAAGGCAAAGGAGCAAATGGAAGAGCAGTGGGCAAAAATACCAAAAGAGAGACAACAACAACAAAAGTATATACATATATGTAATGATGTAGTTGTAAAGAACTAACAAGAGAGATGATATATTTCAAGAAGAAAATGAGTAGACAAAAACTTTAGAGAAAGAGAGAGAGAGAGAGCATTAACCTATGAAAAATGGTGGCAGTGAAGATTTATTTACTGAAAATTTACAAATTTGTTGAATAAGTTCAAGTCGTTGAAATTTTTATTTTATTTTTACAATATTTACGTAAATTTAATATGTAATTTTTTTTTAAACTAAAAAAAATTCTTTCACTTTCTACATGCAGACTAACTCGTTTATCATTTTTGGCAGGCAGCCAGGCAGACATTTTTGTTTTTTTTGTTAAGGTTTCCAATTTCCTCCCATCGAGCCAACGTCACTCATTCGTCGTGTATCATACGTGACTTTTTTCTTTTATAACTTTTTTCGCACTACATACTCATACACTCTTACATTGACTTGCATCATTCTACAACACGTTGCAACAGCACAGAAACTCACAAATAAAAAATAAAAATAACCAAAGTAAGTCCATCAAAACTGACAACAGTCAACACTGACACCATGATAACAAATCCCTATCAGCATTTAGGTCACGCAGTTGCCTACTCCTTACACACACACACACACACGACAGTATGCCCGCTTGGCTCGTATATTTTATGCTGTGAGGCTCTGGTTGCTGGTTAAGACAGTTGAAAACCTCTAAGAAGAAGAAGAAACACAAGAAGAAGCAGATACACGCTGACATTTCAGTGTCAGTATGGCAGGCATAGATTTTTTTTTTTTTTTTTTTTTTGTGGTTTGTAGCTCTGTTTGAATTATGTTCGCGGTTGTTGTTATGCAAGTAAAAGAAGCAGAAGGCTTTAAGGGTAAACAAATACAACGGAAAGCAAACGAATTGGATATGAAAATATAGTTTGGAATGTTACGTATGTAGTCTCATATGTACTTAAACTCGAATACTTTCGTATATTTGTTATTTAATCTTGAAAGCATGTAAGTGAGTGAGTTTTCATGTAATCATCGTCATCACCATCGTCGTCATCGTCGTCGTCGTAAGTCAAAGAATTTTGCATATGATCAAAATATGTACATACATAAACTATTCGCCCAAAGATGAAATAATATACTTGAGCTACTTGTATATACTTTGTGCCTACACATATTCAAATGACTCGCATTGTATGTATGTATGTATGTGCATGTACCGATGTAGGCTTTCACAAAATAAATTAAGTTTTGTTTTGTGTGTGTTGATAAAATGAAACTTATGTAAGCAGCTTAGGATTATATTATTTACGAGTTTATGTATGAGTTTATTACTTAAACAACTATATACACATATATATTTATTCTCAACGGAGCTTTAGCAAAATGCTTTGTGGCAAAAGTCAGCGAAGTGGTAAGTTAAAATGTTAACATACTATTGTTAAAGAATTTTTGGTAAATTTGCTGCATGCCAAACTTCTACAGGCTAATTAAGGGACAGGCTAATATGAGTATATACAATAGTTTGTTTGATTTCATGTGTGAGCAGCTATGAAATATTTGAGTAGTTTAACACATATATATATATAAATATTTTAATAAAGTCGAAAATTTAAGATTGAGTAAAGAAAGCGCCTAACGAAATGCTGGGAAATTACTTAAGATAGATCTTTGAATCTAAAAAACAACAACAACCACAAGTGAAACTTTGCAATTACATGCCTCAAGAGAGAGGTCGAAAAAAATAATTCAATTCATTGATGATCGAATTTCGAAAATGAGTAAAATGTAAATAACTGTATTTCGCTCTAGTGCTTCTCTAAATAACTAAGAGAAAAAGAGTTTGTATGTTCTCGTATATGAGAGAGCATTTCGGATTCACTCTTTTAACGAATAACCACCAAACAACAAGTGTTGAATTTTACAAAAACAACGCAATTAAATACTAATAACTGTAAATTGATTGCTCTTGATGCTGACTACTCTTGGTTAGTTGAGATTTTTTTTTTTATTTTGACTTCGCGTAGGAGTATCCAAAAAAAAAGGCAGAAGCAAATCAGTGTTTATAAAATAAAAAAACATATATAAATTTCGTTTAATTAAAAAAATTGTAAAACCAAAAAGATTTAAAAATGAATTAAAACATTTATTCAAAACGTAATACTGTTGAAGAAAATAATTAAGCGGAGGAAAATATTGAAAAAATAGTGGGAGTTCAAATAAAAATATGCTAGAAAAAAGAACAAAACAAATATGTGCAATTTGAATTTTTTTATATTTATATTTGATTATGTTTTTGTTTAATAAAAAAAAAAGAAAAAACTAATTGTGTCATGGGACACATGGTAGAAGTGAAACCATGTATAAGGAGAAAATATACCATATTATTTAATTTTCAATTTTAAAGGCAGCCCTGGATAAATTTTAATTAGAAGAAAATCAACTTTGAATTATTTTAAATTAAAAAAAAATATATACTAAATTGGAATTCGTACAAATGTATTATTAAAAATTGTAAATATCAATGTTCAGAATTCGTTTTTCGAATTTCGAAGAATGATAAAATTGGCTTATGATAGCAAAAATATGAAATAAATAATTTGATTCAATTTTCTATAGATAATCTGCTCTTAGACGGTAAGATTTGTTTCATAAAATAGGCTAAAGTTTCATGCAACTAATCTTACTCTATAAGATCTACATGAAATTTCAAAAGGGAATGTAAAAAATCGCATGAGAGAGATTATTCTCACCGTCTAAGAGCTGACTTGTCTCATAAATAAATATCGCATGTCTAGTTGTTCTGCATTTTGTTGTTTCACTCTCGGGTTGACTCTTTCGGAAACTCTTTAAGTTCTTTTTAAATATGAGAGAAAGAGAACATCGTGATCAGATTTTTTTCATATGAATAAATTTTTGCATGGGAATTGAGCAGAGACGTCGGCGCTGTCAATCTCATCTCAAATTAACGAGTAATTTATTTCAGAGGAATTTACTGTTGTTAATCGAGTTGTTTTTGCAAGAAATCCTTTTAGTACAAATACAAACATAAATATGAGAGAGAGAGAGAGAGAGGGTGCTGTTTGTGTTGTTCTTGCATGAGTTGAATTTGTTTGCTTACTCATTTTTTTTATTCTTACTCAAAGCAATAAATCCACTCAATTGAATAATAACGAATCTAAGAGAGGAGAAAAATGAAAGAGCAAATGAATTGCAATCAATTGTTCATTTTCAAAACCGAGAGAGAGCGGGAGAGAGTGTTACTCGTATATGTAATCATTACTCTTTTTGGAGAATAAAACAAATACTCCAAGCCTTAACGCATACAATGTTAAATGCAAAAGCAATAGAGAGTATTTCATTGCTCGCTTTGGAGCGCTCGATGATTTCGCTTGAATTCGGCCGGTAAGTTTCACTCAATTTACTCACACATACACGTAATAGACATAAACCGAAAACAAAATACGTACGTATATTTATTCATGTCAGAATTTTTTGTTGCTGTAAAAATGTGGAGATCGACTATACTTGCATTCGTTATTTTCAGCTTTATACTATTAATACATAATAGAGTAATGGAAGCTATCCAATATTTGCTATCAATAGTCAACATTTCTATTCATTGTTTTTTTTATTTATTGTAAATATAGTAAACTGTCTAAAGCATATTCAAATAACAAGTTTCAAAAATTAAATATTATTAAAACAAAGATAAACATAAATACCTTTAAATGTTTGTATAAATAAATTCAAAATAATTTCAATTGTGCACTTTGTAACTCAGAAAATCTTTATATACATCCTTTGAGCACCGCCTACCTTCGACCACCTCGTATAAAACCTTTACAATGAAATTTGTTTGTGGTACCTAATTGAAACGAAAGTATCGTTATGGCGACCACTTATTGCATATAAAAAGTATAGTAAAAAAAAAAAATAAATAAACAGCAGCAAAAAAACAAAACAAAAAAGCAGAAATTTGTATAATGAAAAGCTAAACATAAAAACATTAAAGCAAAATTAGCATAATTCACATCAAAAGGACCGAAAAAAAAACAACAGCAACATCAAAATCAACGATAACGTTAAAACGAAAAAGTTGCTGCTGCTGTTGCCTACACGCCCGCAAAAACAGTAACTACCTTTCAACATAATTAAACCTCAACCTACAGTAAATGCTGTGTGATATGGCAATGACATATATGTATGTAAGCACACAAGTGAGTGAGTGAGTGAGTGAGAGAGAGAGAGTGAGAGGCGCTGGGAGAGTCTTTAGTTGATATGCAAAGCCAGGAGACAGCTGCGTCAAAAGCATAAAATTAAAAATGGCGCACTCTCATATATTCACATAATACGCACATACATACATTTACTGATTCAAGGCAACAGCTATAACAACAACAATGCGTTAAATCCTGTCAAAATTTGTTTAACTACAAATAATGGCCTGACATCAAAATGAAGTCCAATGAAGGACATCCATACAAAAACGTGAAGGGATCTAACTACATAAAGCTTAACCTACCTGCCAGATCTACCTACTTTCTCTCTCTCTTCCGCACCTTTTGATGGCATGACGTTGACACTGAAAAATTTAATATTAAATTTTATATACACGTATAAATTTTTCCTCTTGTTTGGTTTTGTTGTTTACTGGCAGTATGAGTGTTTTGTTGTTATTACTTTATACTGTCGTCAACATACAATCACGTACAACAAAAACGCATTAAGTACCCTCAAAAATTACTCTCGCTTAGATAAGAATTTATATGTTGAATGCTGAATTTATATACGAGTTTATTTTGTGAGTGTATACATGCATACATACATACATGTTAATGTGTATGCTACACTGAGTGTTTGTGTATATGTAAGTATGTATGTGTGATTATATACAGAGATGCTAGAAAATCACATTTGATGAGAGTTTAAAAAGTCATAATCAAAAATCTCATGCATACAAATTATAACAGTGCCACCAACAACATGCTGTACACATTTGTATGTGTGTGTGTGTGTGTGTAAGTATGAAGGGCAAAAAAAGATAAACATCATTAAAAGTTTGGCATAATTATATTGAGCGCTCTTATAACTACTACACACCTTTCTCTTTTTCTCTCACTCTCGTTCTCTTTATACCTGCATATGTATAATATAATGGAACTTGAGGAGAGCATCCTCCTCTTTTTTTTGTTTAGATGCATTGATAAAATTCAAGTTTGAATTTCTTTTTTAAATATTTTTTTTTTTTTCACTTGAAACTTTTCTTTTTTATTCATGAACGATGATATGGTATTCTATTTACCTACAAATTTGATCAAACTCGTGTAATAACGCTTTGCAGCTTATTGTCTCAACTTTGCAATTTAAATCGATTATTATTATTATTATTATTTTATGATTTTATGCGTGCAGCACTGAGACGCACTTCTAAAAGCTTAAGGATTTAAAGAGGTATTTGTTAGTCATTAGCAAATTGCTGCGCCAACGGATATTTACTGGATTATTGTAATTATTGTGTGTTTTTACTCGAACCAGCTTTCACTTCCAACCCCCCAAAAAAAAAAATCAATTATAGCTTTAAGCTCATTATTAATGAGCACCGAAATGTTATTTGTATTTGTTATTGATTGAATTGCTAATAATTGCTTTTTTTAATGACCCTTAAGCATATGTATGCATGCAATAATAGTACAAAGGATTTCGCAGAAATATAAGTATCAAAAATTAAATAAACAAAAAGAAAATATTTACTTAATTTAATATTAATATAAAGTAGTATTATTTACAAAGAGAGACTAATAGCAGTAGCAACAGAAACGGCAGACGGTTTGCACTCAACTCTTGAGTATTAATTGAAAGAGTGCTGAGTAGTAATAAATGATCGCTTATTTCGGTGTATTCTTTTGCTCTTCAATTTAAGAGCTTTTTTGTTGTACTTTTTGCATGGCGTTTTTCACTCTCTCTCTCTCACTCTCTCGAGTATGTAGTACTTGTGAAATTACCAATACATTAACAATTCATGTTTTATTTACTAAAGGAAAGAGATAAAAATTTGTATATTTAACAGATTTAAACACAATTGGTGAAAATAATTTTTAGCTACATATAATCGATAAATAATAATAATAATACAATCGATAAGTTAAAAATTTGTTGTGGTTTTTTCATTTTATATGCGACAACAAAATTTTTGTGTTTTATACTGGTAACAACAAAAAATGTTAAATTTCATGCCGTGAAATATTGCTCGTGTAGACGGGGGTAAGGCGCACTTACCGACCGAGTGCCGTACTCTCTTTTCGTTTTTTTTTTATTTTTTTCTTTTTATATTTTGCTCTCTCAAATTGAGAGTGTAAAAACTTCATATAAAAAAAAACGAAGTAAAGCAACTGTCACCGCAAATCTGTTACTACTCTCAAAGTACATTTACAAACATACACACTGATGTACATATACATATAAGTATATTTCCATCAACGGTTTTTTATATTTTATAAATTGAGAGCGCAAAATCTTCATATAAAAAAAATGGAAAGAGCGAGCGGCATTCAGTTGATGATCCGCCTTTATACACAGTTTTTCTCTCTCTTTCTCTGCCATTGAAAATGGCGTAGGCATTATAACGAAAGAGCATTGAGAAGTAAAGAGATTAAAGTTAGATGGAAGTTTTTTTTATTTAATTAACTTCAAAGCACGGTTGCATTTTCTCTTATTTCAAAATTTCTCTTACATTAGAATGATTTTTCCTTACAGAAATGTATGACGTGGTGCAACTGTTGAACTTATTTATTTATATTTTGTGTAGTAGTTACTTCATTCAATGGAAGACATTATTATTTTCTTCCACAGTTAATTTTTCTTAATATTTCAATTAATAAACTTTTCAAAGCAACGAATTTATATAAATATTAAGTAAACACAAAAAACTTCTTCGTTATGAAACTTCCAGTCATATAATTTCCTTAAATATTTTTCTAAACTTTCAAATGTAAATACTCCATAATTACTATACTATTTTCAGAAATTCCATATAAAATACTTATATATTAATTATGCGCAGCTTTACTTTTTTATTTCTGCTTTTAATCAAATTTCCTTTTCAACTGAATTTATATTTTTAAATACTACAGTACTATGGATGTCAACACATGTTAATATTATAATTTACACATTATTTTTATAATGAAAGTATACGCTTTGTTGAAAGTTAATTATATAGCACACACACACACATACATAATCATAGCCCTCATACCCACACATACTTATATAAATAAATATCACTGACATGCCGCACACAAAATTCCTGTCTTTGTATCCATCTTCTGATTTGTTAATGAAGATGCTTGCTTTTGTTGCGCATACAAAAACAATTTGTTCAAAAATTTTCTATTAAACAAATATATACGTTTATATGTGTGCAAACACATTCAAACACACACAAACAATAGAAACTTGGCGAAATCACATAAATCAATTTTTGTGAAATTTCCGGGCGCCATACACAATTACGCCCTCATCGCTGCCAAACACTCCACGCCACTGTTACGCCCCTCAAATATGTTACTACTCTCGGAATATAGACAATACACACGCAAATAGGCGCAAACATATACACTGATATACATATATGCATGTATATGTATATTTCCGCCAACAGACATGTGTTGTCAATTAAAATTGTAACGATAATGATAACGTTGCCGCTTTCATATTCATTCATTCATACATTCATATTGCAGTATTCTAAAATATATCAACAATTAAAATATGTGTTGAATGACAGTTTCAAGGATATCAACATCAGCATCAGCATGAACACATTGAACATTGAACACACGCAATTATGATATCACACATTATCATATTGTATCACACTCATTGAGTTTCTATTGTACTAGGATTAAATATGTTGTGATAAACTATTTTCACAAATATTTGAAAATTATCTACAGAAATCCGTGAAAATATGCGGTAAATCCATTTTATAGCATAAAAAAAGAAAAGGATTAATTTCATTGTAAATTTGTAAATGAATTGCAGTGTTAGAGACATGAATTAAATGTGCGTGTTATATTTTGAAGGCTTTAATTTTTATTCTATTTGAGTAATAATTCAATAATTAATTTCTCGTTTTCATTCATACTTTGACTTTTCGTTCAAAACCTTCAGCGAAAATCTAAGATGGATTAAAAATAAAGAAGAGCGAGAGAGGCAAAACAAGGTGAAGAGATAGCATGGAAGAATAATAAAGCAACAGTCTCATCCAACATGGCGTTCTCTTTTTCATTCTGGACTTTACTCTCAAATCAAAAATCATATTGTGTGCATAACATACGTGTGCGTGTGTGTGTGTTTCATGACTTCGATTTATACAAAAACCACAACGCTCTCCGCTCTCACAAGAAGAAAAGAGCGAGAGAGAGAGAGAGAGAGTGAAAAAGTGCAGCTAAGTTGAAGAGGTATTGGTACAAGAAGAAGAGAGCAGTAAGAATCTAGGGCAGCGATGGCCACCTATACATACGCAATGATCGATTGAGCACTCTTTCTATGCAAATGAGCTCTGTACGTGTGAAATTTCTTACGCTCATTTGCCTGCGTGCAAATCTTTGGCCTATGCTGATCTAGGGCAGTAAAAAAGAGTATTATAAAAAAGAAAAAAATGTATGAAAAGTAGAAAAAGAAGAAGGAAGAGAGAGGAAGAAAAAATAGGGAATAAAGTAACGAATAAGGGGAAGAAGTAAGACAAGAAGAGGAAAATGTTTAAGAAAATTAAGAACAGAGAAATATAGAGAAAAATAATGAAAGGGTTAAGGTAAGGATAGACAAAACAAGGAGAAAAAAAGTGCGAGGAGTGACTGAAGGACGTTGGGATAGAGAGAGAGAAACAAAGAGGTGAGAAAGCGGAAAGAGGGGGAGAAATTTTAGGAAATTAAAGTAAGAGAGAGTTGAAAAGAGGAAGAGGGAAAGAAAAATGTTATTGAGAGAAAGAGGGAAGAGAGCGTATACGTAGCAATAGAGACGAAAGAAAAATGGTGAAAAGAGAGAAAAATGGGTGTAAGGAAAATAATTCTGAACCAGAAACGATAAAGGAATGTAGAATAGGAAAGCGATGAAGCGAAAAAAGAGTGGAAACAGAAAAGAGACAGGCAGATGTAAATAGACCAGAGGGTGAGAAAGAGAAATAAGTGAACGTAAAGAAAAAAGCAGTAAAATGAGAGGGTGAAGAGTGGAGTCGATCAATTTTGTAACCTACATCATGATAGCTTTTTTGAGAAGGGGAAATAAATACAAGAGATTTTTATATCGGTTTTTGTTTGGTTTTATAAAAATTATACTACTAAAGTTTGCTCCGAAGCCCCTTTTGAAATATTTTTTTGGATCAAAATAGGGTCCAAACATAAATTCGTTGACCAAAAAAAAAAAAACAAAAAACACTGGTACAGAAAAATTTCAACAAAATCAGGAGGTCCAAGAAAAAAGTTCGTTTTTCCTTGATTCTTGCTGTGGGGAGGAACCTCGTTTGGGATATATTTTAAATCGAAATAGAGAGTTTTCTGTCCCTGGTATGCAAATATCAACATAATCGGTCGGTCTATAGATGGCGCTCTAGTACAAGAAAACATTTAAATTTCACCTCATTTTTCTTTTCTGTGGATTATTCATTTTTGGCGTCTACGAGTATTTTGATTTGAAAAAATATTCCAAGGGGGACTCCGGAGTAAACATTATAAAAATTGAGGAAATTTAAATTTCTCTTTGCACTGAAGCGCCATCTATGGGAAATTTTGAATACCAGGGTTCTGTGGCTAGAAAACTAATTTTTGGTGTCTTTTTTTATTGTAAAATTTTGTAAAAATGTTTTGAAATCAAAAATGCGAAAAGAGGGGGGAGGGAAGGTGTACGTTAAAAAAAAATTATGTCAGACATCTTGTAGTAATCCTCGTTTCTCAAAAATAAAATCATACATACATTTTTCCGGCAAGGCCCCGAAATTTTCTGCACTTTGCCCCCACATCTATGCCAGCTTTATCCGCTTGACTGACGGTTAGATGTGAAAAAAATCATTCATCGACAAAGTGCCGCACTCTCTTTACCTTTTTTTTTTATGTGAAGCTTTTTCGCTCTCTTAAATTGAGAGCATAAAAACGTAACAGCGTAAAGTTTTACAATATCTCAGCAACCATACGAACGACTATTTAAATTAACATTTTATTTGGTGATTTAAATCGTACAGTTACCTCAAAATCCAGAAGCAACATGCGTGACTGAAAAGATAAAACTTGACACAACAACAATGAACATTTACAGTCATTAAGATTGAAACTGAAAAGTTTTTCACATTTTCACAGTAAAGAATAAAGGATTTAACGCATACTGACTTCATTAGAGAGAAAAAATTAACACACAGAAAAAAGAAAAGGTAGAAAGAAAATATACTAAGCAAACAAACCAACAAACACGCATAAGAATAGATAGGCATACACAAGCAACATATATAGAGAATGGTGGGGAGGAAGGGGTTAAGCTTATGTGTAACTAAATGAAATTATATTAAGGTAATAGAACGAAAGAAACATTTGCTAGAGCTCTAATTTTCTACACACACTCGCAACAAATTAATGAATTAATCAGTACACGTTTTCAAGGTAACTTCTTTGTTGAAGAGAGAGAGAGGGGTAATGCCATAGAGAGAAGAGTGAGAGTGCAAGTATGTGAATGTGTGCGAATGAGAATGTGCGTTGTTGTTGAGATTTATATTAACATGCATACACACATACATTCATACACACAAACACATATTTGTATTCATTTGTTTCTAAGCAGTTTCTCTTACTCTTGCTCAACAACAACAACTACAATAACGCGAACATATTTAACTCTTTTTTTTTTATATTCAAAATATTTTTACAGAAATGTAAAAAACAAAAAAAAAAAAAATGTTACCAGCGTCTTGGTGTTAGGGGCGTATGAATTATTTAGAAAACATTTTAAGTTGAACACAAATTTTTGATGAAGGAAAAATGTAAGCAAATGTAGAAAAATTCTAACATGTAGCGGCAGAAATTGTTACAAATATTCCCATATAAAGTTTTTTTTTTTTCTTGTGGAATTTTTAATGCTCGTATTATACTAAATCAGTGAGATTTAATAGACAGTTATGTGGAAATGTAGCAAGAAAAAAACTTTAAGGGGAGAAATTTCGTTTAGGGTTGCTGTTGTCTTGATAGCGTGTTGTATGATGGCTGTGCTTTATATTTTAGTTTGTAATGCAGAATGTTTTCATGCGAGGCTTTATTATTTATTTAGTGAAGGATGATGGATCAAGGTCAAAGAAATCTCAGACATACATTCACAGGTCAGAATCAAAAGTTTATTAACCTTTGCTTTAAGGTGGATTCTCTTTTTGTTTTTCTTTTTAAATTAAGTTTTTTATGCGCTCAATTTAAGAGAGCAAAAAACTTCATATAAAAAAAAAACGGAAAGAGATTACGGCGCTCGGTCGATGTTTTCTCTTTTATACATAGGAATGTAAGAGTAGTGAGAGAATCGTAGTCTGATTGGAGTGAGTAAGCAACATTTGAACTTAGTATATGTCATTGGAGAATTGCAGTAATAAATTAAGCATTTATGAAGTTTTTCTTTCCTTGTAGAAATTAGTCACACAAAAGAAATTTTTTGCTATTTAGATTAAGTAATCATTGAATATATGAATTAATGTTATGTGCACTATATATCTAGGTAATATTACATCTTCTATCTATCAATATATACTAGTCGGACGTCCAGTTATCGAAGTGAAATGTAAAACACTTCTTTCGTATGATCGCTTGAGTGAGAGCACACATTTACATTCACAACATTCTTCTCTTCCCACGCATTCGATTGCCTATGATTCTGTACTGTTTGAATGTAAAATAAAAAATAAAAAAATACTCCGCTATTAAGCGATTCAGAATGTTAAATAAAAGAACTACTCTACTGTTAAATGACTCTGAATATTAAATAAAAAAAATTACTCTACTATTAAGCGATTCAGAATGTTAAATAAAAGAACTACTCTACTGTTAAATGACTCTGAATACTAAATAAAAAAAATTACTCTACTGTTAAACGATTCTGTAATGTTAAACGACTCTGAATGTTAAATGTAAAAACAACTCTACTGTTAAAAGACTCTGCATGTTAAATGAAAAACCACTCTGCTGTTAAACGGTTCTGTGCTGTTGAACGATTCTGTACTGTTAAACGATTATGTACTGTTAAACGATTCTGAATGTTAAATGAAGTAACTACTTAAATAATGTTTGAATGTTAAAATGTGGAAAACACTACTCAATTATTAAACGATTCTGTACAATTGGAATGTTAAAATGTAGAGAAAAAATTACTCAACTGTTAAACGATTCTGTACAGTTTTAGTGTTAAAATGAAAAAACTACTCGACTGTTATTGTTGGTTTTACCTTTTTCCGCCTCGTTATCGTTAAAATATTGGCATGAAACTTATATTGTATTACGCTTCACTATTTTACCTTTCCAACGATATAAGTTTCATGGGAATATGTTGACGTTAATATACATAAGTAAAAAAGGAGATAGCTCGTTTTTTCTTAGCGTATTAAGATACAAATTAATTTTTTATCGATTCGAATGCTACTGAACTGATTGACATGAATTGTTGTACAGTGAAGCATTCTGTCTATGGACAGGTTTCTTTCTTGGTTCACCTTGTGTCATCTCCCATGCAAGCCATTTTCTTTTTTGGGTAAATCTCCAGAAATATTCACAGTACAGCACTAAAATTTAGCATAAAGATGGTGGTTGATAATGATATGTTGTACAAAAAATATGGGTGGGATTGAAAAAGGAGGTGTGGCACATCCTATATAAAATATACTATTATTTTAAAATATCTCATGAACTATTTATGGTACTGTACTAATATTCGGTATGTAGGTATTATTCATTAGTAGTATTCTTTGGAGAAAATATGGATATGCTTGAAAAAGTGGGCATTGCACTTCCCATATAACCTGAATATTCATTTTAGGATATCTCAGGAACTATTTATGGTACGGTGCTATGATTCTATATGTAGGTATTATTTACCTATGGTATTCTTTGAGGTAAATATGGGAAGCTTTGAAAAAGTGGGCATGGCACTTCTCATATAACTTGAATATTCATTTTGGGATATTTCTGGAACTATTTATGGTACGATACTAAGATATGGTATCTAGATATTATTTATTAATAGCATTCTTTGAAAAAAAATATGGGTAGGCTTGAAGAAGTAGGCATGACACCTCCCATATAACCTAAATATTCATTATGGGATATCTCAGGATCTATGCATGCTACGGTACTAAGATTGTGTATGTAGGTATTATTCACTTATGGTATTCTTTGAGGAAAATATGGGAAGCTTTGAAAAAGTGGGCACGGCATTTCCCATATAACCAGAATATTCATTTTGGAATATTTCAGGAACTATTTGTGGTACAATACTAAGATTTGGTATCTAGGTATTATTCATTAATAGTATTCTTTGAAAAAAATATGGGTAGGTTTAAAGAAGTAGGCATGGTACCTCCCATATAACCTGAATATCCATTATGGGATATCTCAGTAACTATTTATGGTACGGTACTAAGATTCGGTATGTAAGTATTATTCATCAGTAGTATTTTTTGAATTAAATATGAGTAGGCTTGGAAAAGTGGGCATGGCACTTCCCATATAACCTGAATATTCATTTTGGGATATCTCAGGAACTATCTATGGTATGGTATTAAGATTCGGTATGAAGGTATTATTTACCCCCTTCCTTCCCCTTCCCCCTTGGCGATGGGTATTATAGGTATATATAAGTTGTGGGTTTTTTTTGTGACATGGGTGTGATATAGAGGGCTAAAATGTCCCAAAAAAAAAAATACTGAACACGATATTCTTCTTAAACTTGATTTGAGATATTTAACGAATTTTTTAATTTATTGACAACGGCCATTTTCAAAAAATCTTTTATTTTCTTCATTAGTATCTCAAAATAATTACAAATACCAAAATATAACTTACTGGGACAACTCCTTCTATTTTTTCCATTTTTCCATCCTTTATATGAAGTCAAAACACTGTGCGTCCCGACGAAAACTCTCCATTCATGTTTCTGACTACCCCTGCAACCAGTTTCCTTTATTAATACTGTACATATTTTAACCACAAACCTCAGCACATATGCTAAAAATTCACATTTATTTGTAATTTATAGGTTGAAATAAATTTAGTTTTAGATGCAGCAGCAACAGGAAAACAAACACGAAAAAAAAACAGGCTCAGGTCATTTGCTTTGAGTAAATAGAGCTCATTGAATGATTTCAAATTCGTATGTCAAAAGTTAAAACTAGCATATTTTTATGCAAATATTTATATTTTTCATATGTGATATGGAAAAAAGGCACAAAAATTTTATTTATTTCGCTTGAAGCTAGCAGCAGCAGCAGCGACCAAACCTAAGCTCGATACGTTTCGTAGATGAACATAAATACTATAAATGGTGTTTTTATTTAAATTTGTATTTATTTTCTGTACATTTTTTAAAATTCTATATTCTTTGTTTTGAGTTTGATGATTTAGGAACATGAAAAACAAAAAAAAAAGCGGAAATTTATATTTCTGTGGTCAAATATTTTGCATTATTTCGCAAACAAAAATACGTCAAAAACAAATCACAACGGAATGGCATTAATAAACCACAAAATAAAAAACAAAAGGATTTTTTTTCTATGTGTGTGTGAGAAGAATAAACGAGCTTCATGGATTTATTTACAAACAGCGTAAAATAAATAAACCTAAATCAATCTTGATGTATCTACTAAAAGCTTTTATCATACTAAATCCCTCTCAATTCAAATCACACCCTGTATTACATTTCATTTGTTTAAACTTAAATCAGAAATTTCAATTATTTTGTAAATACAAAAACTGCCATGAGCAACAAAATTTCTGTTGACAAAAAAAATATTGAAATATTGATACATACGCAAATGTTCTATTTGCATACAAATTACAAAATGGCGATACGTATACATATTTAATTTTGACTGCGTGTTTGTGTGGTGTGTGAGTGTGCACGAGCGTATGGTCATTTAAATTAGCAAAAAAAAAAAGCAACAAATTTATTAATTTGAAACTGAATAGTCAAGTATAAAAATTTAATCAAAATGACAGTAATGTAGCAAAATAGCTCTGGAAAAATGTCAGAATTTTGAACAATGTACCAATGTACAATTCTAATAATAACAAGCTTGTAATTTTTTTTATTTTTTATTTATATAATTTAATTTATTTTGGTTCAAACAATGTTACATTTGTGTACCCAGTGGGAGTGAATGTGCTGCAGGAAGCAAAATATGAGTTAGAAGTTAAACGACCCCGTTTTCCTCTCCCCTCCTTCATACAAAAACACAATAGGGAGAACAACAAAAACAAAGAAAACCAATTTACTCATCGACTTTCTTGTTCTCTTGCTATTCAACTTATACTCTCTTTCATTTAAGTACAATTGCAATTTGTTTGTAATAATCAAAGGCGAATTCACCGACTGAGTTTTTTTATATGAAGTTTTTTGCTCTCTTATATTAAGTGCGTAAAAGCTTCATATCGAAAAAAAACGAAAGGAGAGTGTGAATTCGCCTTAAATTATCGATCTGTGAATTCGCCTTAAATTATGTACTTTTGGCTCCTCGTTTGCGTTTACGAATACGCAACAATGATTTCTCTCAACTCTTTTTTGTTTTTGGTTGAGTGCCTTGTTATACAGACAGTTACGTTATGTGCACGTGTTGTTGTTGTTGCTTCAATATAAAACGAAAGATTGAAAATAGAGAGAGAGAGAAAAAGAAAGAGAGCGGGAGAGTAAAATATCACCACTGCAGTTAACAAATAATTTGGTTTTCGATGCCAAATCATGAGATCAAACCAGTGTTGCGTTGTGAAATTATTCATCATTATGCATTTTTAGGAGTAATATGGTACACTTTTGATGAAAAATGCAAAATAAAACTTCTTTAATGGCAACATTTAACATTATTGCTTGCGTTTTTGTTTTGCTTGCAGCAATAGAAAAAAATGAGAATATTAGATTGAAAAAAACCAGTTTGAATGAAAAAGTACAGAAAGATTAAAATCATTTATTCGGGGAATCATATTGAAGCAGAATAATTTTCTAATATTTTTATATTTTTCTTATAGAGTTTCATCTCCTTCCTGTTACTCTGTGGGTGGACTAAACTGCGAAAAAAAAAACGATTTGATTTAGGAAACTATAGGGGCTTGGGGAATTTTGAGGTCAAATATCACAAATTTGAAATGAAACGCGTTTAATTTCCTTCATGTTTATTTATTAACATTAATTAAATGTATAAATATGTAAGTGCGTCGAGTTTTATTTATTTTGCTTTAGTATTTTGCCTGATATCAATTTTTGAAAATTTCACTTATATGAGAGGTGGGCGTGGTTGCTACTGGTTCTTATTGATTTTTATACCAATCTTTCTTTATACCAATCGTAATACATGAGTCGAGTTTTATTGAATTTCTTGCAGTATTTCGCATGATATCAATTTTTGAAAATTTCACTTATATGGGAGGTGGGCGTGGTTACCATAGCATTTTATTGATGTTTATACCAATTTTTTTTCGTACCAATCGTAATAAGTGTGTCGAGTTTTATCTAATTTCTTGCAGTATTTTGCATGATATCAATTTTTGAAAATTTCACTTATATGAGAGGTGGGCGTGGTTACTACTGGTTCTTATTGATTTTTATACCAATCTTTCTTTATACCAATCGTAATACATGAGTCGAGTTTTATTGAATTTCTTGTAGTATTTCGCATGATATCAATTTTTAAAAATTTCACTTATATGGGAGGTGGGCGTGGTTACCATAGGATTTTATTGATGTTTATACCAATTTTTTTTCATACCAATCGTAATAAGTGTGTCAAGTTTTATTGAATTTTTTGCAGTATTTTGCCTAATATCACTCTTTAAAAATTGCACTTATATGAGAGGTGGGCGTGGTTATAACGGGATTTGGTTGATTTCCATACCAAATGTTTTCAATACCAATATAAAACAAGCGTGTTAAAATTTATTGAATTTGCTTTAGTATTTTGGCTGACATCACTCTTTGAAAATTTAACTTATATGGGAAGAGGGCGTGGTTTTCGACCGATTTCGCTTATTCCACAAAAGGGCTATATTTCTGAACGCTAAAAACATGATTTTTAATAAAAAAATATTTTTTTTCAACTTTTCCAACCAAAAACCGAATCCGAATCCACCTGAATTCGCATAAATATTTCTTTCAGCATTTCCTTTCGAAAATTTTTACTAGTATAGGAGCAGTTTCTTTGCACTTGTTTTAAATCCACTTGAAATTATTCCCGCTGGGTGTAAATGCCAATACTGGCGAATGAAAGCCTCATACAAACGAGTACACTTGCAGCAAGCCGCGCAAAGGTAATCCTCATTTTATTACCTATTAAAGTATGCAATACAAAATGTATTTTTAAAAATAAAATAGTTTATAATCCTTAAAGTATGCTTAAAAAAAAAAAAATAAGTTTAAAAATAATATTTATATGTCAATAACTTAAAGAGTACATACATATGTATGTAAATACTTTAAATTATTTGCATAAATTGTGTAAAAAGTTTTCGAGTGTGAAACAAAAACACACACACACACATACACGAATATACAAAAAAAAAAAAAAAAAAAAAAAATATTTTAATACAAATTTTGCATGAGATTTTCAAATGCTATTGTCGTTCATGTTGTTGCTTTTTTTGTTGTTGTTGCTGACTGATGCTGTTACTATTGCTGTGAATGAAATATGTTACGCAAAGTTAAACCTGAAAATTACTTTCAAGTTGCTGGCTGCTCATCTTTTCCTGCTTTGAGTTTAGGTTGTGAAAATTAATGATGCTGCGATTCTGCTTCAGCAACGTTTCCTTACACTCACTCACTAGCTTTGTTTTGTGTTGTTACACCTCTCTGGTACTCACTCTCTTCTTCTTGAACAATACACAAAAGTTCAAATGACCGAGACAAAACGAATGTCAGGTAAAGTTTTCAAAGTTTTTCATTTCTTCGAATTTTAAATAACATTTTCAAGTCGAGTCTCATGAAGTATCAAATCCATTGCACACACACACACACACACACACACACACTGATATACACATACACACCCTGATGTTGTTGTTGTTGTAGTTTAAAGGCGTTGTGCTCGCATTCGCAGTCATTAGATAACAACAAGAAACACAAAAAGATGTTGAGATTTTTTGTTTTTTTTGTGAGAAATAAAAAATGAAAAAACATTCCTTTTTCAAGCTAAAAAAAAAATAAAAAAATTTGAATAAGTAGTTGAGTATTTGAGCACATCAAAATAGGTGGAAATCCTCAATTATTGAACATGCAAGAACCTAATTAGATTTACAAGTTTTTGCTGTCTTTTTTGTATATTTGTCAGTGTGATAAATTATTTTGGCACTTTGCTCAAGGTCATTAACTTGAAAACTTTTTTTTTTGAGAGGCGTAAAATCTTTTCGGTTTTGCAGATTTTCAAAGAATTATTTGGTTTTATATGTGTTGAAAATGATTGAGAAAATTCAGATTTATATGAACCCGATTCAGTTTATGTTAAAATTACATTAAATTAATATGCCTTGAGTGAGAAAATTACGCTCTATGAGCAGCGTAAAATTGAATAGGAAATGCGGAGAGGGAGAAGAAAAAAATTTATTTTTTTTTCGATAAATTTTAATCACCTTGCATAGTTTTTGTTGCTCTTTTTCTCTCTTTTCTTTAACTTCAGTGTGTTGTGTTGTTTTTGTTAAAAGCTCATGGCAAAAGCTACAGCAACAAAAAAAAACACATATGCAAGTGAGTTGATGACATGAGTGCGGGAGGTACATATGTATGTATGCATGTCTCTTAGGAACTCTTTTCAGGAGAGCTAAATCAAAGTAAAAAATTCCGTTACGTCAGCTCTTTGCAAAAACAAAAACACATGGAAATTAGGTAAGCATGCTAAAGTATGAATTCAACAGTCTCTCTTTTGAGAATCGACATTTAAATCACGAACTAATATACTCTCTCTCTCTCTCTCTCTCTCTCTCTTGAGAGTAAGCTCATGGTAAATGTTACAGCAACAACAAAAAACATATGCAAGTGAGTGAGTACATATGTATGTCTCTTAGAAAGTTTACTCAAAAGAGCTAATTTAAAGAACAGATTCCGTTACGTCAGCACTTTGCAAAAACAAAAACACATGAAAATCAGATAAGCCTACAAACGTATGAATTGAAAAGTCTCTCTTTTGAGTATCGATTTTTAAATTACGAACTAATATACTCTATCTCTCTCTCTCTCTATATTCTCTCCCTTGATAGTAAGACAAGCATTAATTTTTTACAATTTCTTGCTACAATTTAAACGTAATCTTTCAGAGAAATCTTAAATTATTAATAAAGAATAATTGAACGCATTTGTTTCTTCTTCTTCTCCCACTGCTCACTATTACTTTTTGCCCTTAACTCCAGCCGAAGAAAATCATTTCTGACATCTGTTTACTGAGACACAACAAAAGTCAGTTACAAGAAAAATCATTATTAAAATTTCATAACATTAAATTGAGGCAACTTTTGCACATACACAATCCAGAGAAGTTAGTTAGTCAAGTCAGTCAGTCAATCAGACAGTCAACTCAATTTCATTATATACACTTTTCCATATTTTCTCTCCCACTCCCACTCTCTCTCTTTTACACACAAATTTTATTAGCTTTCTTCTTTTATGAAAGTGAGAAAAAAAAAAACAAAGTAAAGAAATCAATTGATTGGAAATCTAAGAAAATTACCAAAAAGTATAACATGAGAAACAGAAGTAGTAGAAATTCCTGCCTTTCATTTCAGCAGGTGTGACTTTCTAATAAAAGGAAACCAACATCCACAGGGAGTAGTGCCACAATTGATAGGGGAAGAAAGCATAACAAAAAAAAAAAAATAAAAATGTTACTTACCTATCGAAAATTGCAAAATACAATTCCTCGCAACAGAATGTCACTCACTGTAATATATTGTTCGAGGTTGGGGAGAGAGAGGAAGATAGAAAGAGAGAGTGAGCGATGGTGGCAACGGGAAACGGAAACCTACTACTAAAAGGAATAACATAAAAAAACCAAACGGAAACAGCATAAAAACAAACAACAACAAAAAAGTCAAAGAAGAACCAGCCAGTATTGAAAAGCATCAAAAATGTCGACAACAACAAAAATAAATATTAAACTTGCTCAAGTACATTTCAAAGTTAAAAATTTTCCATATATTGAATTGTTGAAAATTACAAAGCATAAAGGCTCAAAGTTATTGGTTAAAGTTGCAAAGGCAAGCAGTTGAAGGGGGATAGAAGAACAAGCATAAAATTAGCTACATTATTGGTATATGGTATATTACTCTAAATTTAAATGTAGGCGAAAGTATTTATATTTCTGGAAATTTTTCTATAGGGAAAATTTTTTTTTTTAGTAAATTATATTTTTGAAAGTATGTTCCTTTGTACCTGTACTTACATAGTTATATAATTCACTTTGATAACATTTGCTTGTATACGCGAATAATTTAATAAAGGTTTTTTCATTTTTTTTCTATTTTTTTTTTGTTTGTTATGGAAAAGATAAGTTTCATAAATTTATGTGCACAGATTGGAATCATTTTTCATAGCGCACTTTTCGGTGTTTCTGGCTATTTGGTTGCTTGTAGTTTTCTTTATTTTTTTACAGAAAATTTAGTTTCACTACATAGTGAAATGAATGAAATTTCAATATTATCTTTATGTAGATGTTGTACTACTTTGGATGGGGATAGGAAGAATTGGGTGAAGGAAGGACTAGCGGAAAGAAGGGCTGGTAAAGGGAAAAGGTGAACTGGTGGTAAGCTGAACTGGAGGGGGAGTAAATATCTGTGATGAAGGGAAGACTTAAAGAAAGAAGGACTAGAAGAACTGAGAAATGTTAGAAGAAGGGAGGGATAGAATAAATTTATTAACATCAGATTAAAAATTTCTATTTAATGAATTCTAAATTTGGAGTCGTCCCAACCATGCGTTGCTATTATTTTTGTCACACATTACACATTCATTTTACGTTTTTATGAAAATTGCGTTCAACGCCTTCTATTAAAATTTGTTAAAAAAAAACATGGTAGTAAGTGGGAAAAAGTAGTAGAAAATACAAGTATCAAAAAGTTGAAGAAAATTTTCAAAAAAATAGTTGTGTAAATAGTAGTAGGAAAGTAATGGAAAATAGTAGTAGAAAACAGAAGTACTAAGCGAAGGCATTTTCATTGCAAATAAAATAATTTTAAAAAAAAAGCAGTAGAAAAATAGTAGTAGAAAATAGTAGAAGAAAAAGTGTTGGAAAATAGTAGTAAAAAAAGTAGTGGAAAATAGTAGTAGAAAAAGTAGTAGAAAAAAGTAAGAAAAATTTAAAATATTACTAGAAATAGCATTGGTAGCAGAAAGGTGGAATGGCAAAAGTAGTTGAAAATGGTAGTAAGAATAGCTAAGGGAAAGCACTTTTCGCTGCAAATAAAAGAACTTAAAAAAATAGTATTAGAAAAAGTAATGGAAAATAGTAGTAGAAAAAGTAGTAGAAAACAAGTAGTAGAAAAAAAAAGTACCAACAAGTTTAAGAAAAATCGCAAAACAAATAGTGAAAATAGAAGTAGAGAAAGTAGTCAAAATTAAGTAGTAGAAAATAAGTAGTAGAAAATAGTAGTAGCAAATAGTATTGGAAATATTTTCTACTACTTATTTTTGACTACTTTTTCTACTACTATTTTCCATTACTTTTTCTACTACTATTTTCAATATTTTTGTTGCGATTTTTCTTAAACTTTTTGGTAATTTTATATTCTACCACTTGTTTTCTACTACTTATTTTTTATTACTTTTTCTACTTCTATTTTCCATTACTTTTTCTATTACTATTTTCACTGTTTTTTTGCAATTTTTAGGAAGTAGGAAAAAATAGTAAGAAAAATTTAAAATATTACTAGAAATAGCACTGGAACAAGTAATAGAATAGTTGGAATGGAAAAAGTAGTTGAAAATAGTAGTAGGGTGCCTATTCCCTACTACTATTTCGTTGCAAATAAAAGAACTTAAATTTGTATTTTATTTTTATGGATGTTATTTTATGCGGTTCACCAGACCTTAGCAATGGAACTAGACTGCCAGTCGAAGCAGCAATTTTAAATAGCAAATGCAAAGGAGAAGATATGCTGATGAGAGGTGCCATGCCTACTTTACCAAGCCTACCCATATTTTCTTCAAAGAATACCATCGATAAATAATACCTACATGACGAATCTTGGTACCTTACCACAAATAATGCCTGAGATATCTCATAATGAATATTCAGGTTAGATGGGAAGTGCCATGCCCCCTTTTCCAAGCCCATTTTTTCTGTGACAGTCAACTAAGAACAGCTCTCTTGACAATAAAAGCGAATTTTAGGTCAGAGTGGCAGTTCCAGATTTATTGGAACATGACATAAGTTGGAACACGTTCTGAATTGAAACACGTTCTGAAATGAAACACATTCTGAATTGGAACGCGATCTGAACACATTTTGAATTGGACCACTGGATCACAAAACCAAATCACGGTCTGATTTGCAACACGGCAATTTCGCATGCCGAATTCAATTCAATTTTGGAATCAAAATTTTCCATTTCAATGTCATTAGCTTCTAAATGTGTGTGTGTGTGTGTGTGTAAGTGTATTTGACCATTGAAAACGAAATCACGCTATCTTTTAATTTAATTACATTTTAAATTCATTCATTTTGGATTTTTATTTTCTCGCGACACACACACACACACACACACAAACACGCGTAACTGTATTGCCAAACGAAACGAGCGAACGATTCGTGCAACAATTCAAAAAGATATAAACAAAGAAATGGTAATAAAATTTAAAATAACAAAAGGAAAACATTAAATTTATTTGATGAAAACGTAACGACAGCAACAACAACAGCAGCAAACAAACGCAAATAGCTACAATAAAAAGTCAACAGGCGAAAAGGAAAATGCAATAGAAGAAAGCAATTACAAAAACAACAATAGCAACAGCAATAGCAAACAAAATTAATTAAGAGTGAAAACAAACAAACAAAAAAAATGGAGAAAATCAGTAGAGAGGTAGTGCATAAAACTGGGATGTATAGGTGAGAAAGAAGAGAGTATTATAGAGAGCAAGTGAGAGAGAGAGGGAGAAAGAGAGAGTGAATAACAGTAAGTTTGGGCAAACTGAAGAAAATCAAATATTTTAAATAGGCTGGAGTGAGAGCGTATAAACAAAAGGAATACAAAATTCAATGAGAGAAAATGAGCGAAAATGTATAACAATAAAAAAAGCAACAACAACAATAGTAACTAGAAAAAAGGCGAGCAGATGCCAATTTTGAGCTAAAGCACAATAAAATACATGGAAATAAAAAGCAAAGCAAAACAAAACAAAAAAAAAAAAAAAAAAAATTAAAATAAAAGTATCAAAATGTCTTGATCAAATCAAATTTAATTTAATGTTAACGCTATAAGGAATTAATAAGCTACAAGAATGTAATATTATTGCAAGAAGGAAAGAAGACGATTTTGTAAAATAAATAAAATACTAGTGATTAACGCAATTTTTATTTGTATAAACTGAAAACTCATTTTCAAAATCGAATGAAATTGTTTAGCAACAAGATGCGAAACACACGCATATGTTGCAGCAACATTGTTGCTAATATTATGTTTATCTATTCACAATCGCTCTCGCAGAAACATGCACAGACACACACACAAACATATATCTCCTAACTATGTAAGTATGTGTGTATAGCTAATTGACACGCGAATCACGCAATAGCCATTTACACTTTATGCTACGTTACATTTTGTCATCTCAATTTTGCCCTCGTCGTTCTTTTTTTTTTTTTTTTTTTTTTGTTAGAATTTGTTGCAAGCAAACAAACACAAACAATTGCCCTTTCTTTCAGGCATGCTGTGGCATACTGCAGTATTTTACTATTTAATTCATGAGACACAAACAAACAAACGAACAATCGCACACACGCAGTCATTTCTATATTACACTCACACATTAATTCTACCGCAGCAACCAAACGACAACATTAACATCAGCAATAGCAATAGAAATAGCATCAACATCATCAGCATGATGATGACCAGCAAGCAACAGCAATAACTATGTACAATAACAAATACAGTAGCAATAATAATAATAACAATATTGCTGCAGCACAGCACGTTCATGTTGATTTTGTGTGTGTCTGTGTGTGTGTGTGTAATTTAACCACAGCTGCTGCTGTTGCTGCCAATTGCAATCACAATGAAGATTTTCGTAAAATTAACTTAACTTTTACATTCAATTAAAATTGCTTATATTAGTGGTTGGAAACAATTGCAACTGTAAAAACAACAACAACATTAACCTAGCATGTGTCGTCACAGTAGATCAAGCGGTTATAGGGAAAAAAGGTGGCAGTATGAAGTTTTTTTTTGTTCCTTTAAAACAATTTCCAATTCAGGAACAATTAGGATTATAATGGTGATTTTGATTATAGATTTCTAACCATGGCATGCTCATGACCATTTAATTCTTTAAAAGTTTTAATTAATTTTTATACTTTGTCCAAAGTCAACTATTTGATTTTTTCGCTATGTTTCTGTATTTTTAAATCATTTTATTTGGCCCAAGGTAATGAACCCAGTTGGTGATGTTTTGATTACCTATTGGAAGCTAATGCCTGGCTTTCACTATTGCCTGATTTTCTTTTCTCTCTTTGATGACAAATATGACATAGTGAAAACTAAGCATTACTCAACTTCAATCAAACTTGCCAGCATGTTGGCAAATTTCATATAGGAAATTCTCTCTTTTTCTCTCTTTGGCAGAGAATATAATATAGTGAAAACCAAGCATTAGATGTTAAACGACCACTCTTTTGTCTCAACTCCTTCGTGCAAAACACAATCGGGGGAACAACATCAAAGAAATCAAACTTGCTCTTTGACTTTCTTGTTCTCTTGATCTCTTCATTTTTAACTAATACATTCTCATTTGAGAAGAATTGCACTTTGCTTGTGATAATAAAAAACAATGTACTTTTGACTACTCGGCTCCTTTTACGAGTACGTAATGATAATTTCTCTCACCTTTTTGTTTTTTTTTTTGGTTAAACGGTATTGTGGGGAAGGGAAAAAGAGTAGATGAGATATTTTGTATTTTGGCTTTTACATATCTATATGAAATAATAGTTAAATGTAAAAACTAAATGTTTCATGGGACACATGGTAGAAGTGAAAACTTACAATATATAGAAAAAATATGTTATTTGTTTTGTTTTTAATTTTAAAGGCAGCTCTGGATAGATTTAGGTTAGAAGAAAATCCGTTTTAAATGATTTTAAATTAAAAACGGAATTTACTTAATTTGAATTCACACATATGTATGTATAATTAAAGCATGGAAATATCAATCCGCACAATTCGTATTTCGAATTTCGAGGAATGATACAATTAGCTTACCACAGCTAAAATATCAAATAAATAATTTGATTCAATTTTCTATAGTTGCCTGATAAATACCGCATCAATTGTTGTTGTTCTGCATTTTGTTGTTGCTTCTCTCGGGTTGACTCTTAAAAAAAAACTGTTTAAGTTTTTTTTTTTTAATTTTTGAATATGCGAGAAAGAGAGTGCTTGAATAGACTGTGAGCGACCCGACATCGTGATGAGACTTTTTTCATATGAATTGGGCAGAGACGTCGACTCTCTTAATCTCATCTCAAAATAACGAGTAATTGATTTCGGAGGAATTTACTGTTGTTAGTCATGTTGTTTTTACAAGAAATTCTTTTAGTGCAAATACATACATAAATATGAGAGAGAGAGAGAGAGAGAGAGTACTGTTCGTGTTGTTATTGTAAGAGTTGACTTTGTTTGCTTAATCGCTCTTTTATTTATTTACATATGTACATCACAGTGATGCCAACTTGCGGGGAATTCACCGATTTGCGCGGAATTTTACTGGGTGCGGGTAATCGGGGAATGAGCTGTTTTTTGCAGGGAATTTAAAGTCGTTCAGCTTTTAGTCATAAAAGTCTGTAGAATATTTTTTGTTAAATTTTATGTAATGTAAAATGTATAACTTACGCAATATTTCATATTTTGAGTCTTAAAATATTCGTCTGTTCTTAAGTGGTTGATTTATTGGTTTGGAGAAATCGATTTTTAAAAAAGAGTGACATTTGAAAGTATTATATTTCGAAAGTATTTTGTGAAAATTTCAGAGAGACGCGGCGCTTCGCCTCCATTTCGACCGTTCTGAAAGCTATGCCTTAGTCCAGCACCTCCTGATTAATAACTCTTAATCCTTGGTGACTAATCTGTGAACTTACAAATTACGATGAGCCATCATAAAGAAGATGAAATATATTTTATATGTTAAAAACCGATAATCAAAACTTTGAACCCGTTTTTTTCAAACCAAGGTTTTTGCCATTTTTTACAATATTTGAGTCAATGTCTTTTCCTTTGCGAACTTTGATATCCAAAAGTAGGCTGACGCTTGTTTATCTATCAAAATGAACGTCTAGTAACTCGAAACACCTCATCTCGTAAAAATTTGGTGTCGCAACTACTACCCAATAGTATTAAACTTTATGTAAGCTTGAGCCGGATCGATTTTGAGAGTGGATTTCCTTGAAGTGAAATCTCCCATGTGCCAAAAGAATTCCGGAGTCAGAAGGTACATTTCTATTAATCTACCAGTCTCGTAAAAATTGGTTAAGTTTTGGACTGAGAAAGTTCAGGGTCACCTTAATATAACACTCATTGAGGTCAATTTTAGATAATTTTTCGTTTTTGTAAAATGTCGGTACTGATTGAATTTTGTATTTATTAGAATTAGAATTTAATCAAATGAAAAATATTGTTTATTGCAATTGATTAAATAAAATTGAGTAAATTAAACATTTAGTGTAAAAAATATTCATTTCCGCAGTGTGTAATAACACAAACAGAGTTTTTCATATTAACAAAAAAAAAAAAAAAAAAAACAATGGATTAATGAAATACTACAAAATACGATAATTTTTTTTTTTTATATTTTTAATATTTCTTCCTCCATTAAGCCTCTCTTCAATTGCTGTTTACAGTGGGATATCAGAAGAGAATTATAATACGAACATCAAATGTTTGACTTCGTGTTCTCTGTTTGTATTGTGCATTCTCTATAGCAGCATGGGCCAAAGACTTGCATGCAGGCAAATGAACGAAAGAAATCTCACACATACAGAGCTTGTTTCCATAGAAAGAGTGCTCAATCGATCATTGTGCATGCATAGGTGGACACCGTAATTGAAAAGTATACTGCTTTTTTAAACCTTACCACGAAAGTTAAATAGAACAAAAGAGAGCAATGTTTTGCAGGAGAGCAAGAGAAGAGAGTTCAGTTTTTACCGTACCATTTCCATTCTCTTATTCAGCATTAAATTCTCATTCTGCTTTATGCTCTTGTGGTTACCGCAATGTAAAAAACGTATAATGACGTATAATGGCAAAGCAAAGACCTGAGTGTCGACAGTTGCCAATGTATGTGAGTATGTTATTCTATAATTATATTCATTATATGCATTTAATGTACTGAAGATTGTGTGCCATTATAGTCGGGTGTTGGCGTAAATGTATAAAGTTTCTATGTTTTCCTTCAATTTAGCATAAAATTGTGTATTTTAATAATACATTATCATCATCATTATCACCAACTCTAACTGGAATTGCAACTCTATTTAAATTTCTCACGTTCATTATATTTTAATTACATACCAAAGTATATCATAATTCTTATTAAATTACACACAACGTGTGCATATAATAGCAGCAAAAATTTTCAATTATCATATTAAAGTACAATCATATAATTTGCATATACACATATACATACAAATTTACCTTTTCAATGCTGCTGCATGCAACATTTTCCTTTAACCGCAACCAAAGAATAAAAGCCTCAGTTGCAGTTAGGCATGCATAGGTCATCATCATCATCGTCATATGTGGTCGGAAATTGTACATTTGCCCCATAAATGTTAATTTGATATTTGTATGCATACACACATTAACCATTAGACATAAACACACACACAAATGCACATATGAATATGTAGATATGTAAGAGTAAATAGTGATTACAAAATAGCTACTTATTGTTATTATTATACTTACATATGTACGTTTGTTTATTTGTGTTGCTGTTTTTGCTTATTAATGTTGATTGGCTTTTTTGCTTATAAATAATATTCAAGTTGATACATATTTGCACAATTTCCGTTAGTTGATTAAAATTAATTTATCACTGTTTCGACTGTTCAGATTAACAGAGATTCTCACCCTTTTCACTTGTTGAATGGAAATTGCGTTATTAATTTTCTTGTATTGTACTTATTAAATAGTTTTTGGAAAATAATTTGAAAATAAAAATATATAATTAGAATACTTAGACCTTCTCCTCGACTCCTTTCTTTATACAATTTATTTTCTTTGAATTGAAACTTCAATAAAACTTGTTCCTTGAATTCAGTTTTTAATAACTCAAAGAAATTGCTTGAAGTTTTCTGATGAGAAAATTTCTTATAAGGAAATATAAAAACATATGAAGAACGGCAGAAAGTAAAAGGCAAAGCGAAGAAAAAGAAAAGTCACACTTCATTTAAATGTTTTTATGAATTTCCTTTGAATTGGCAATATGCAGCAGCAGTTCATTGCTGCAATTAAGCAGAAGAGTAGGCAGTAAAACTATGAGCAATAAAGTTTGAACTCCGAGCAAATACTGAGAAAAACAGAAGCAGAGGGGGAAAAAAGAGCAGTCGACATGAACCACGAAGATTCAAGTTTAATTTATTAAAGTTAAATTTTATCCAACAGTTCGAAAAAATGCATATTTTTTTTTTTTTACTAGTATTTCTGATTTTTCCAGTTCACCTTGCACTCAATTTAATTTTAAGAAAAAATAAAAGAGTCTGATTTAAAATGAAGCACTTTAAATGCAAAACATACTGAAGTGCTCAAAAAGTTTTGTCGACTTGGGTGAAATGCCATTTTGATTTATGTATAATAACAGAATAACAGAGAAAGAGAGCGCAGAGAGCAGAGTGAAGAGTTAAGCACAAGAGAGCAACGATGAAGAGAAGCTGCAATACGGTACATTTGTATGCAACTAGAAAATGATGCATGAAAACGATTATGCATTGGTCACATACACTTACACGTACACTTAATGATACCATAGAGAGATAGTAAGAAATAGAGGGGAAAAAAGAGAGAGAGAGAGAGGGGGGGGAGAGAGGGAGAAAACACACTCATCAAAGGTTCTTTCCTTTTACATTTCCATGAAAATATTAAGTTTTAACGAGTTTTCTGGATGCAATTCATATATGTCATTCAAATGTTGCTAGCTTTTGTATTTCATTTATTTAGCATGCAGAGAGGAAAAGAGGGAGAGAGAAAGAGAGAGAAGAGTGAATGGTAGGTACTTGAAAATGTTTGTTGTTGTTGGTGATGAGTGTATGTGTGATGTGATGTGATGGCAACACTGCTCTGCTACTACTAGATGTTTTTGCATATTATAGAAGTTTTTATTCATAAAAAAGAAAAAGAAAAAAAAAAAAGAAAAAAACTAAAAGCAAAATGAAAGTGAAAGACAAACATAATTTTTATGCTATTTAAAAAAAAAACACATACACACATACACTCATACATTCATAAATAAATATTATTTATGTTGTATTTGTGTAGGCGGCTTAGAGGAACTTAAATTAAAACACATACATATATACACTTATACTTATAGAGAGATGCACACTCATATACTAAACATATACACATTCATAGCGGTGGAAATAATTTGTATCTAATGGACACATTTTGTATTTGAAACGTGTCGCCTGGACACGAACATGACCTCATTATAGTCAAACGTGACACTTAAGTGTCAAATGACTCTTCTCAGAGTATGTATGTTGAGTGTGTACATAACAAACAAATACATCTACACAAATATACATATAAACATACAAATTGACAAAAAAAAAGCAACAAAAAAAAAACAAAAATTGCAATTTTTGTGTATAAAGAAAAACAACTACATAACAATAAACTATAAACAAACTACTACTACAACTACAACAAAATACAACACACTTCAACTATCAGCAACAACAACAAGAGTGAGAGAAAATTTCACCCAACATAGTATTTTCGTTTGAAATGCGATTACGCTTCGCTCTCTCTCTCTCTCTCTCTCTGTTGAGTAAAAAAAAAAGTTTGAAAAGCATATGAAAAATAAACTTTTGAATCATAATTTCTTGAAGTTGTTTAATCTTCAAGTAGAAAAATTACAAAATTTTCTTAAAGAAATTTTTAGAGCAAGCTAGCTCTATATATTTAAATTAAAGCTTTTACAGAAAGTTAAAAACTTTAATTTTTTTTCTTTTCCCTTAAGTGTTTATTCATATTTACTTCACTTGAAATCTCGCACTCAAAAAAAAAAAGAAAAAAAAATTATTTTTAATATTAATTAAAACAAAGTTTGGACATACGAAAGAAGAAACTATAAATTCCAGAATACCCTATACTCTGCCCCCTTTCTCTCACTCTAACAAAATATTAAAATGTGAGAGATTAATAAAGCATGGATCCAGTTGAACTTAGGATAATCGCAGGAATAATAATAGCGCACTCCAATGCGAGCAATGGATTACTCTCTATTGCTCTAGAGCCCTTGCATTTTATATTGCTTTTTAATATTGCATTCCCTAGGGTATGTAGTACTCGTTTCAGCCTTCAAAATGAGAACACGATTACCAAAACGAGCAGCATTCTCCCTCTCTCTCTCTCTCCCCCCCCCCCCCATTTTTAATATGAGCAATTGAGTGGAATTCATTTGCTTTTCCATTTTTCTCCTCTCTTTGCTTACGTTACTAAGATTTATTGCTTTGAGTGAAATAACATTTGTTTGTTTGTTTCTTGTTTATACTATTGCTTGTGCTGTAGAAATCATGTGTTTGTTGTAATAACTCAAAGAATTGTTAACGAGATTATAATGACAGGCTTTTTGGTCGAAATTTTCATACGCAAATAGTTAACTATTTTATACTTTTTTCCCAACGTTTCGGCGCAAATTTTAGGCCTTCTTCAGGGGATTTTTATTTATTTATCTGTTTTTTGAGAAAATTTAAATTTTAAATACTATTTGTAAAACATTCAGTCAAGTAATTAAATTAGATAAAATAAAATATAGTCCTTAATTAACAAAAGACAAAAAAACACGAAAAAAAACTTTACAAAACACGTAACATTTTTTAACGCCGAATATTATTGATTGCCACACTGTAGCTGCAGCTTATATTGTCTTTGTCTTTGGTGTTCATCGTTTTTCTTAGTTTTTTCTGTATATGTAGGCTCCTAGTGTGTATCTTGTGCTCTCTCTTTTTTCTCTGTCCAGTATTTGTACTTGTTTAAAATTTGCGGTGTGGTGTTTTTCTAACATATGTTGTGCTAGTGCTGTTGTTGTTTTTTCCCTCTTTATGTCTGCCTGATGTTCCGCTATTCTGGTTCCCAAAAAGTCTTTTTGTTGTTATTGTTATTATTAGCATATGAAAAAAACGGAAAATACGAGACGAATTCTGCTAGAGAGTGCATGAGACGTCACTGAAAGAGCCGACGTCGAGTTTTTCTCATACGAACGTATGGAGATCGTGTTCATACAAATGAGCAGAGGCAGAGGCAGAGTCGCTGACGTCGGCTTTCTCAGTATCGTTTTATGTGTTTTATTGTTGTAATTAATAAAGTTAAATATTTCATTCAGGGTTTGTGTTCATTAAATAAAAAAAAAATTAACCAGGAATTTCTTTCAGAAAAATAATAACTATTTTTATATATGAGGAAGTCCATAACAAAACGCAATAATTCCATTTTCCTAACTTTTTAATAAATGAATAAATTTAATTCAAGCCAGTGGGATATATATTGGAAATGTTTCATTTTGATCTGAATCTTTATTTTTATATAGAAATAAAGGAAAATCAATGACGGTCATTATTTATTCAAAATAACTAAGCGAAGAGAGAGAGAGAGAGATGTAAATTAAAATAAGAGCGAAGTTTATATGCATATGAGAGAGCACTACAGATTCACTCAATTTACACACACATATACATAAACCGAAGACAAAATACGTATGCACATTTATTCGTGGCAGAATTATTTGTTGATGGTTAAACGTGTGAAGATCGACTATGTCAGCCATACAAGCAGAGAAGTCGGCGTAGGCTTTCTCTCTCTCAGTGTTATCTCATGTGTTGCGTTTGGCAACTGTCTTTTATTAGATAGGTTTTGCATTCGATTTCTAGTTGGATTGGATTAAAATTCAATTTTTTAAAATATAAAAACAATACAAAGTGGTAAGTAATAAAGAATCTAGTTTTAAATAAATCTATAAAAAAAATATAGTGATAATTATAATAAACCACTTTATTAAAAAAATTTTACTTTGTAAAGTAAGTGGTGGAAATCCGTTTTGCGAAACTTTTCTCATCTAATAAAATTTCAAGTCAACTGGATGGAAAACTGAAAGTGCGGAAAGAAAAGGAATGCTACTGCAGTTGCGTACTTTTCGCGCATCCGTTTTTTTTTTATATAATTAATATTAATTAGTTCCCATTTACACACAGAAAGATTTTTTGCTGGCAAATCAATTTCTTCTGCCGCCCACGAAGTTGACTTGTCGGCAAGAGATATTTCTGAATCTAAATGGCAACTTAGAAACAAATGTTTTACAGGCAAAGCACATGAAATTTATAATAGAATTTTTAACAATTTTTTATTAGCAAGGATTTTTTGTAAAAAAATGATTTTTTTTTTTAAATTTCCGACTAAATCTACTACATCAGATTTTGCCAATAAAATTTCAGAAAATTATGGACTGCTTGATATGTCTGTCGCCACCATTAATTTTTTAAAATCTTTTTTCTAAAGATTATTTTTTTTTTCAAAAACATTTGTGTTGGCATCAGAGATCAGCAATGAATCACTTTTTTTTTGCGAATTTTAGTCACTCAAGTAAAATAAAATGCAAATACGTATAAAGCGATAAACAACCACCACTACTACTGGGACTCTCTCAAAACTCCTATAAAAGAGAATAACATATCGTGTAAACCTTTCTGAGTATGAGTGTATAGAAAGAGTACTAATCGTATTAAGTATGTAAAGTGTACATACAATACACACACCTACCATATAGTGTTCGGTGTGAGAGTGAGTAAAGACTCTCTCTTTGTGTTCGGGGCAACAACAATTTCATAGTGTTCGCCGTGCATACTCCCAATATAAGCGCAGTCTGAGAGTATTGAGTAGTACTTTCGAGTTACTAGTTTTGTTTTTTTTTTTTGTGAAAAATGCCTTGCTTTTTTTGTTGGTGTTTACGCTCTTTTCTCATTGCTATAAAAGAGAGAGATAGCATTTGATTGAAGATATTTCATATCAATATTTAGGACTTTAATTCATTATGAAAATATGGTATGTCGAAATTTTGGGGTTATTTTTCTTTTCAGTTGGGGCAATTTTTCATTGAGGCCAAATTTCACAGAGCGAAAATTTCAAAATGAAATATTTTTCTTTTTTTCTCAATATAGTCTATTATAGCTTGAAAAACAAAGATATATTTTAATATATGCACATACAGCTTCTGATAAAAAAAAATATCTACATATATTAAGTATAGGGGCGCCATTGTATGTGGTTTATTGTCCTTCGGATTACGTTGTTCTAATCTGCTAGAAAAGAGAAGAAAGAAAACAAGAAACATCACTTGCATCACAGCTCCATCAACAATCCCACATCCATAAAAAAAAAAAAAAAACAAAAAAAAAAAAACATAAGTGCAAATGCATAAGCTTTGTTTTTGTTTTCTCAATAGTAGTGGCTGTGAATTTCACTCAACGCGTTCGTTATTCTTTTAACCTAGATTTTTTCTTTTAAGCACACACACACACACACAAACCCATGAATAAACACATGAACAAACATATGTATGTAGGAATGGGTGTAAAAATTTTCCAGCAAGTAAGCAAAAAAAAAAAAAAAAACTACGTCATCAATTGAAAAATAGCAGCAGCAATAGCAGCAAACAACAATAAAGAAATTTGCAACAATGACAGCCAGGGAAATCACTAGCAGGAATAACAACTACAACTACAACAACATCATCATCGTCATCTTCATTTGCTTGCGCTTGCATAGTGCTTTCAAACATATTACAATTGCAACGAATACAACAACAACATTTGTGTATTATTGATTTTTGAATGCAGCAAATGTTGCATACTTAAATGCGCCCACATTCGAGTGAGTGAATATGCATGCAACTTGTTTATTTGCATAAATTTAGTGCAGCTGCTTCAATTGTTTGAGGTACTGCTGCTGCTGCTGCTGCAGTTTTAATGAAGCATGACTAATATGAATTGAAAAAATTAAATAATATTAAATTTTAATTTATTTGAGGAGAAAAACAATTTTTTTTTTTTTATTTTTTAAAAATTTTAATTTATGGAAACAATGATTTATTGATGTTGTAGCTATGCTACTGTTAGTTTTCCTTTAAAATATTATTATTATTATTATTATGTACTGCATGATTTATTGTAGTTTGTAGTTATTCTACGAGGCGTATACTTAATATTTCTCCAAGTGTATTAAATTAGTCAAAACCTCTAACCACTTTATGGAAAAATTCCGACGACTGACTGTAGTGACTCTCAAATTTGTAATTTAATATGTACCTACTTTTAATTAAGTGAATATGTCATTGTTGTAAATAAACATTCCTCTTTTTAATTGCATTCATTTTCAGTATCACTTACACATGCAAAACAATTAATAAAAAAAAATAACAAAGGTTCTTTGAAAATAGTTCTCTTTTCTATATTAACTACGACTATATTAACCACAAATTTTATTTGCGCGATTTTGCGGTTAAATTATTGCTATGATTCCGTTTGTGTGTGTATGTGTGTGCTTTGTACAACTAGTAACTCGTAGTTGTATAAAAAAACCAATAAGCCTGACTGATTGACTCATACATATTTGCTGTGTAGTTAACCTAATCCTTTGAATATGTAAATGCAAAACTATGGATAACACATTCCCCTGATTTTTCATCATTGACTCAACGAAGAAATTACTTAGCTGCTGTAGGATTTAAAAAAAAATACGTTTTGTATAGGTGTGAAGTAAACCTTTTTATGTAAAGTAAAAAAAAAAAAAAAAATGTGTGCCAGTGGTGGCACATTGTTCTAATACACACACACACACATCACTCCGCACTAATCAATACGAAATACACAAACAATTTTGTATTTTTCGTTTATTATTTCTGTTCTTTGCCTATACCAAAGAGGAAAGCAGCAACACTTTCGTATGCTCTGTTGGTACACATTCAACGTAGATTTTGTTGTTGTCTAATGAATGATTTCGTTTTAATAAAGTTTATATGTATTAGTATTTTTACTTCTATGAGAAATTTTTGAGCATCTCTGGTATAGAAGAAAATAAAACAAGGAACAAAATTACTACTACATTCACACAAGATCTACTTAATAAACCCATTCATGCTCATTCTCTTCCCTCCCCCCCCCCCCCCCCCCATTCATTCATAGATTTGAACTCAAACATACCTCACTTACGCTTTCATTCACGCAACACTTTAACCAAAGTGCGTGGAACAATCAAAATTCGCTCTTACTCTTTTGAGTAAGTGCTCTTTCATATGAGCATATCATTTCAAAAACTCAGTGAGTATAAACAAATTAACATTTAAGTTCCTTTTTTGAGTAAGAGAGAAAGAGAGTATCATAAAGTACACAAACATACGTGATCAGACTTTTTTTTTTATATTGATAAATTTTTTTGCATTGGAATTGGGCAGAGACGTCGGCTCTCTTAATCTCATATCAAATTAGCGAGTAATATACTCCAGAGAGATTTACTGTTATTGTTAGTCATGTTGTTTTTGCAAGAAACTCTTTTAGTATCAATACATGCATAAATATGAGAGAGCAAGAGAGAGTGCTTTTCGTGTTGTTCTTGCAAGAGTTGTTTTTGTTTGCTTACTCGTTCTTTTGTTTATTTATATATGCACATTCAAAAGTATTTAAAATTCAACTGTTTCCGTCGTTTCACTCCCCACCACTATATGCTTTTAGATCAATTTTAACGTTACATCGAGTCTATGCTTTTGCTATAGTTTAATGCTTCTATAAAAGCTTCATTTAAAAACAAAAATGGCAGCATACAACAACATTGCTTGAGAAAATAAAGAGAGGTGAGAGAAATGAGTTTGTTGTAGTTTTTTGATGTGTACATAGAGAGCAAAAAATAAATAAAATAATTCGTGAACGTTGAGTATTTCTTGCAATGGAGGCTTCCATTAATTATAAAATTTGATATTTTACTGAGGAAAATGTCAAATTTGTTAGGCCTAAAAATAAAATTTTGAAATTGTTATAAAAAATTGAGGAAAAAATGCACGGGCAATGCTGGGTACGAGCCAATTAAACATAATTCATACATACAACTGTGGTAATAAGACAGATTATCTTAAGTCAACATAAGCGAAAACTGAGTTAAACTGCTTTTAATAATTTTATCTCCCTTTCTTTTTATATTCAGTTTTGCTTCGACGGTTTCTACAATTTCACACATAAGCTTCTCTGCCACAGATACTTATGTTTGCATACTCATGAACACGATTATCATATATGATGCATGAAATGTATCAATTTCAATCAGTTTATTGACAATTAAAAACTAATTAAAATTTAAAAAATCTGTTGGATAACTTCATAACTTTTAATAAAAAAAAATTTTGTTGGGGAAAATTATTTGCCCACACAGAGGAAGAATAAAATTAATTAAATTTTTTGAATATACAAGTTAAATAAGTTTTAATTAATGTATTAAATTATAATTGTTAGCTTCAGTTGACGATTTACTTTAATTTAACTTTTGGTCGGGAAAAAAAATATGTTGCTTTTGCCTTTACTTTAGCTCATTGTCAGCTTAAAATAATGTTATTATTATTTTATTTATTTTTTTTTTTTTTGGGTTAATAAATCTACACGAAAGATGATGATGATGATGATAATGATGATGATGATAACCTTCCTACCACCACCAGCCATGCTGAGCGAAAGCCAGAACGAAACCGAAACTCCAAAAAAAAAAAAAAAAGCTGTGAACGCTGACAGCAGTAACAACATTATTCAACATACGATTTTGTTGCCGCCTTGTATAACAATATGCTCTCATCACAGGCAGAGTCAGTATGTTCAATACTTGCACACACAGATTTTCATCTGCACCCCAACCCCTCTCTCCCCCCTTCCCCATCAATTGATTGTTCTTGCTGATATTACTTGCTATGTACTGTATTGGCACAACATCATCACACACCACTCAGTTTGGTGTTGTGTTGTGTTTTCTTTTTTGCCTTGTTGTTGTTGTTACTTCCGTATTACATAACCCCCGCAGACATTGTTGCTATTGAATAGTATATGAGAACGTTCGCGCAGATTATTTTGGTTTCCTTATATCGGTAGGCATGTGTATGTATAAACGATGGCAATGGATACTACTGGTGGCCGTTCTGTACTGTGATACATGAACGTTGAGTATGTTGTATAAAATTTCGCGAGAAGTATCGCCACCGCCATTGCCTGCCTGAATGATTTCCGCTTGAGCGGCGGCGATTCACTGAACAATAAAATTCTTAATAAAACTTTGATACAATAAATAAGTATATCGACTACATACTTACTACAGACAGTGACTGGTAGTGCGTGTTACGTGCGCCCTGTTGGCAAGCGGCGAGAAGCAAGTGGAAACGTAACGAAAGGTTATGAAAATGCAATCATTAGATTGGAGGAGGCTCAGCATGGCGGGAGAAGATTATATTGTGTGTGTGTGTGCGTATGTTTTTTTTTTTTTAATTTATGTATGCGAAATGTTCGGAGCGATGTGAAGTGAGCGTGCTGTGATACATGCAGATGAGCTGAAATATTTCATTTTTTATTTTTCGCTTAGGGCATTGGAATTAACTTTTCATGATTATAAAAATAATGCATTCAAATGCCAAAAAATTTCTAACGAAAATTCTCAAAATTAAAGAAGACATCAATTTTGTAATGATTTTTTGAATTATCCTGCGTAGTTATGTGAATATGAAAACATAAATTTTTAATAAATATCACCGAGGAGGTCAATAAGGAGCCAGAGGAGTAAGTATACGATTTTTACTAGCTCAATATGATTTAGATTTATAATCCTGAATACAAACAAATAGCCTAGAATAAGTTGGCGAAAGTCAAAGGTATGACGTCACATGCAGAAATCGTTACGCGCTCTTTATCTCTCTTTTTCTCGCTCTCTTCTTTTTGATCTTCGTTTGCACAAACAATGAGTATTCTGCAAAAGAGCAATGATTTCAATACTCCAAAAACAACAATAAACGAGACTTCGATATATTCTCTCTCTTTTCGAATATGAAAAACAAAAACAACGATTATATCGTCTAACGAGTAACAACAAAACAGAAAGAGTTTTACAAAAACAACAACACAACTAATAATAACAGTAGGTTTCTCTTCATGTCGGCAATGATTTCAATACTCCAAAAACAACAATAAACGAGACTTCGATATATTCTTTCTTTTTTCGAATATGAAAAACAAAAACAACGAATATAATCATCTAACGAGTAACAACAAAACAGAAAGAGTTTTACAAAAACAACAACACAACTAATAATAACAGTAGGTTTCTCTTCATGTCGGCATCTCGGTAAGTTGAGCTTTTTTTCGATTTGCTAATTTGCTAAAAAAAAAAAAAAAAACAACGGTAATTATAAAATATTAAAATTAATAAATATCATTAAATTAAATAATGATGAATGGGTACGAAATCAAAAAAGATCTAACATAAAAACAAATAAAAATATTTATTAAAAATGTAATTTTCGGCGTTTGGTCTCACCAAAAAAAAAAAAATAATAAATAAATATGCAGGTGATAATGTTGAAGAAAATAATGCGAATATATATCTGTGACAACATATTAAAAGAGCTTAATTCGAGACAAGTAAAACTTAAAATTGTGTTTTATTCTTATTTTTTTTTTAACTCTCTGCGTATATTGAAATTATCTTTAATAAAAACAAACATTTTGATTATTTTACTATTTTTCGATAATACATTTACCAAATTCTGGATTTTTAGATAATGCACATTTTCGCTGAGGGCGTAACGTAGAATTACACTGGCAAGAGATAATATAAGCCTCTTTTATTTCTTAATAATTGTTACCTTGATTCTATTTACATTTCTTTTCAATATTACAACAACACTAATAAAACTTCTAGTGTTGTTAGGCTTGAAAATGAATTTTGGGATTTTTTGCATATTTAAATTTAAATATATTTTGAGTTTGCTTAAATAAATAGGTACATATGAGGAGCTCCATAACAAAATGCAATAATTTCACTTTTAAAGATATTTGTTTTTTTTTTACTTAATTATGTTCTACATGTTGAAATCAATGTAACCATTATTATATCTCATATCTACAGTCATTCATTCATGCCGCACAGCAATCTGAGCGAGAGGGAAATATACAAGTTATTTACATTTTATACCAGGGGTGCCCAAAAGTTTCTTATGGAAGTGCAAACACTAATACATATAAACTTTATTATGATAAACTCAGACGTTAGACAACAACAAAATCTACGTTGAAGACCAATAAAAGTGAAATACGAAAGTGTTGTTGCTTTACACTTTGGTATAGGGCAGTGGTGCTCTTTCTTATGGAAATGCAAACACCAATACATACAAATTTTATTATTATAAACTTATACGTTAGACAATAACAAAGAATACGAAAGTGTTGTTGCTTTGCACTTTGTTATAAGAAAAGAAGAGAGATGAGAAATGTTCAGCCTAATGCTTGGTTTTCATTATGTCATATTCCCTGTCAAAGAGAGAGAAAGAGAGAATTTCCCATATGAAATTTACCAATGTGCTGGCAAATTTGATTGAATTTGACATTAGTGGAAACTAGGCATATGACTAAATGCTTTTATAAAAATAAATATGCAGTAAATGCATATGCCGTGGGCACCTCTGTTTTACACATTTTTTGAAACTTGCCTATGGGCAAGTGAGCTCATCAAAAATTAAAAAAAATTTTACCATAACATACGATTGTTGTTTTGCTTATTTTGTTTAATTTTTTTCCATTCTACCTTAAAAAAACGGTCAAACAATTACTTCTTTAATCAGGAGTTTAGTTCAGAGAGTTTCCTATGTGCACTGAAGGTTGCATCTCTAAGATGATTGTAATGATAACTGCATTCAGGTTGTTGTTAATGCTGTGATTTTAGTTGAAGGTGTTTGCCTGGTAGATATTTCTGTTTGTATGATCAATGATTAACTTTTATTTACCTTCTCTTCTCGGAATAGAATGGAAACATGGACCTCGTTTGGCTTTTCCGGGCTGATTTATTGTGTTGTTAAGTTGTTCTGTGTGTACTTTTGGTTAGTGATTAATTGCCATGGGTTTGCTGTTTCGGTTGACGCTAGTTTTCTACTTGTTTAGTATTTTGTTGATTTTCTATGATTATTCGTTGGGAAACAGCTATTAGTTCTTGATTGCATATTGATATTTCTTTGTTAATTTCATTGTATTGAACGTTTTCGATTCACCCTGTTGTATGTATATAATACTTAGGAATATGATATCACCTATCAAACATCTATGATACACACACGTATGTTATTATGTACAAAAAAATATTTATTTTGTAATAGAGATAAGTTGAAATATATTGCCTTTTGTTATTTTTCTCATTGTTGTTGCTGCTGTTTGCCATTCATATTCTAAAAATCTATTCATGTTACAAAATTAGAGTTTCTAGTAGCTCACTATTTAGGTGCCAGTGCACTTGCACTTGTTAAACCTGATTTTAGATGGAGGAAATCATATTTAGAGTGATTAAAAAAGACTATGAGCACATGATTGAACCCTTGAGAATTTTTTTTTTATAGTTTTTCAATAGACATCTTTTATGATAATTAAATATAAGCTTAAATAAATGTTATAAATAAAGCAATTATCAAATAATTTAATGAATTTTAAGTAGTTTAAGTTAGGTTGAAGTTAAAGAGGCATGAATAAAAAAACTTGAATATGTTTGGGCAGATATCAAAAAAGTTTGGTCTATAAAATATTCAATTAGACCTTATACTGATATGTATACATCACTTGAGTTTATTTTGTAAGACAATTTGACTCATATTTTAAAGGTAGTATTTAGAATTTAATATTTTTCCTTTCCTTATGTTGCCTGATAACTGAAGTATGAACTAAAAGTCCGTAAACTTCATCAATTTGATGACATAAAAAGCCAGCTAAAATATTTTGCATATTCAAATTTTAAAATTTCGTATTAAAAAACTTTAACAAAAATTATATTAAAATGAATTCTTGAAAAAAAAAAAAAATGTTACTCATACGCCCCATGAATTTCACTTTCGCCAAAGAAAAGAAAATCACAATTCCCGAAACACGCACGCACACACACACAATGCACTCAAGTGCCGTAAAGTTGGCAACACTATCACCATGCATAATATAACACACACACACACACATACATATGTTTATATATGTATGTGAGCTTGCAGTTATACACAATGCGCCATAATGCGGTTCATAAAAAACACGCACATCATTTAAATTTTATTCTTGGCATTTTATTTTCTTTGCTTCCTGCTTGCTGTAATTTAATTTTCCTTTGCCATGTTGTTTGCGACAATATATTTCACTCCACATCTCAAACCGTGACATTTTTCCCCCTCCCTGTGTTTAACTCGCTGCTTAACTCACTTTATTTCGTTTGGATTTTATTCTCGTTTCTTTAGTTGATGTGTGTGTGTGTGTATTTCTGTTTGTTGTAAGCGTTCGTCTCTTTTGTGTTTCATGTATGTATATGTGTTTTTTTTGTATACGACAAGGGTAGGGGAAATCTTCATAGATACTGTATATATATGTGTGTGTGTGTGTGTATGTGTGTGCACTATCGGTTTCAAGGGGGAGTTTTTGGGTATAAAATTTCCCCTTACTGATGAAAATCTCATAAATTTTTATTGTTGCTCATGATTCAAAATAAATTTTAAAGGGGGGAAAAAAATTATGCCCCTTTGCTCCCCCATCGTCAACCTCTGGTTCCGCTAGTGTGTGTGTACATGTTTTACTACTACCTCACCGCATCGCATCTTCATCAGAAAAACAGACCCACTTGAGTATTAAACGCCGTCCTAGCAGATTGTTTCCTCAACTCCCCCCTCTACGGCTCATTGTGCTGCTTTTTCCGCTTAATTCCCTACTTAACCCGCTGCTTGTTGCCTCCTCGTCATTGTCATTTTATTTGCAGCTTCGTCAGGCTGCATACCAAACAACAGTCAAACTTTAGGACCATCTTCGTCCCTTTCCTTCTTCTCCCATTACCTTAGAAAAAAAAAAAAACGTCAAGGAATTAAGAGCAGCAACAACAGCTGTACAGTGTCTCCTCAAATTAAAATGTGTTAAAATAGCTTAAGTGAGCAAAGCAGAAATCCAAAAGAAAATGAAGTTGATGATATTGACGCTGGTTAGCGTTGTTTGCTGTCTGCTGTAGATGCTTGATTGCAATGCAACGATGCCTTTGACTGTAAGCGTACAAACGAACGAATGAATGAGCATGAAAAAAATAAAATAAAATTGGGGGGACAAACAAGGTTGTTCGTATTAAAAGTTGTTGACGACAAATGAAGTTTTCATGATAAAGAAAGAAATTAACACAGCACCAGCATATTGCACTACATTAACCTCGCTTCAATTTCCATTTCAAGTGGTAAAATCTTTCTGCAGTGTTTGAAATTGAAAATTTGATTGAAGTTAATTACTTATGGACATGAGATTTAGAGTTACATAACATATATGCAAGGATTTGCTACTGCGCTACGTAGCCAAGATTAAGAAATTTTTTATCTTACAGTTAAATTCATTCAACGATAAGTTCAAGCTTAAAGTCTTTAAAAAATTTTAAAAATTAAATGATCGTTTAAAGTTAAACAAAAAAAAAAAACCCAGTATACTGTAATACATACAGCTCTCTTAAATTGAGAGGCTAATTCATTCCCCTTTCGGTTTTTAAATAAGTTTTTCGCTCTCTTAAATTGAGAGCATAAAAACTTCATATAAAAAAAAAAGAAAAGAGAAAGTGTCATTCGGCTAGTGAATATCTTAAATTGAGAGTGTAAAAACTTCATATGAAAAAAAAGAGCGTGACATTCGGTCGGTGAATATCTTAAATTGAGCGCATAAAAAAATAATATAAAAAAAAAGAGAGAGCGTCATTCGGTTGGTGAATATCTTAAATTGAGAGCACAAAAACTTCATATGAAAAAAGAGCGTGGCATTCGGTCGGTGAATATTTTAAATTGAGCGCATAAAAAGTTCATATAAAAAAAAAGAGAGAGCGACATTCGGTTGGTGAATATCTTAAATTGAGAGCGTAAAAACTTCATATAAAAAAAAAAACAAAAGAGAGCGTGGCATTCGGTCGGTATATATCTCAAATTGAGAGCGTAAAAATTTCCTATAAAAAAAAACGAAAAGAGAGCGTAGCACTCGGTCGGTGAGTATCTTTAATTGAGAGCGTTAAAACTTCATATAAAAAAAAAACAAAAGAGAGAGCGTCAATTGGTTGGTGAATATCTTACATTGACAACGTAAAAACTTCATTTAAAAAATGATAAGAGAGTGCGCTCGATGAATCCGCCTTAAATGTTCAATTTACTGAATTCTATTTAAGCAATCACATTTAAATATTTTTTTTTGTGACATTATAGAAAATTAATACACACATATTCATAATACATTTTGCAATACAACTCATCTGCTCTTTTTTCTCTCTCCCGCAAAACCGTTTAACTAAAAAAAGAGCTGAGAGAAATCGTCGTTGCCAACGCGTAAAAGCAACAAAGGAGTGCAATTGTACCTATGTAAATGCTTGAGTAATAATTGAAAAAGAAGAGACCAAGAGAACAGGAAAGTCAAAGAGCAAGTTGGTTTTCTTTGATGTTGCTCTCACGATTTTATTTTTTTACACAAAGAAGAGGAGACGAAAACGTTGTCGTTTAAAATCTAACGCATGTTTTATCACATAAGAAATATTCATTTAAAAAAATAATTTAACTTTTATGTGTTATGTTTTTTTTGTTAGTGTAATTATATATGTGTTTGTATGTGTGCATGAATGCATGCATCAACATTAGCCTATCTCATGAACTGAAAAAATGTAAAAACATTTTTTCTCATAAACTGAAAAAAATGATAAAACATTTTTGAAAAAAAAAAAACGCAAAACAGAATATAATAAAATAATTTTTTGTGAAGGATTGCACAACGCTGATAAACTGAGTATGACAAATGATTTCGGAAACACACATACACGCACACAAGCATATAAACTTATGCAATTTCTACTGGCCACTAAACAACAGTGGCATGCAAAAAGTTTAGTTGGTTGAGTTGGTCATGTCTGTGACGATGACAGTGGCGGTTATTAGATTTTTTTTATTTCTCTATCTTCCTCACTGTTATCAGAGAGACTGCAGCATTGTTATGCATAGTGAGTGAACTTAACTTGTAGCTGAGAATATTTTGAAGCGAGCGAGCTGAACTCTAACTGTGAATTGTTCAAAGTATTCACGTTTACTTACTCAAATCCACTTTTAGATTTCGAAAAAAAAATTTTTTTTTTTTTTAGTAGATAATTTTCCATTTTTATGTTTGCTTTCTCTCTTTTGGCTTTCAGTTGGAAACTAAAAATTAACTGTTTTTTGTATATAGGGTTGAAGGAAACAAGAAACAAGCGCTTCAAATGGAAACTCTCACGTTTTATTGCTGTTGTAATATTTCATTTAACTTTTGTTTTTTTTTTTCTTTAAACCATGAGCAGCAAGTAAAATTATTTTGTTATATTTCTTGAATGTTCACTTTGCTGTCGACTCTTTTTGCTTTTTATTTCATTTGCAAGCAGCTTGCATAGAAAAAGCATATAAAAATATTTGAATTAAATGAAACAAAGCATAAAATAGTTTAAAAAAAAAAAGAATTATCAAAGCATGTTTTCAAATTTATGGTTTTGTATATTTAATTTTTGTTTTGTGCTAAAAATCTTTCAGATTTAATTAACTTTTTGTTTTTGTTTTTTTTTTTTTGCTTTTTTTCAATAGTCAAAACCACATCTGCTAATATTAAATTGGCTCTGTGTTGAAAATTTGCTTTTATTTTCTCTGTGCTTTTTTTTCAGTTTTTCATAAATACCACAAAAACGAACACACAACCAACGCACCAACACAAAGTAGTGCAGTTTGAATATGATCTCAATAGAAGGTAGCATTAATGTGTATGTATAAGTTATAATGATTCTGCTTTTGTGTGGGAAATTTTTATTTACTAACAATTTTTCTACTTAATTTTGTTTTTTTTTTAACATTACTAACATTTCAGTATAACATATTAATATTTGAATGAGCCCCAAAGAGTCTAGACTTAAGAGTAATACAAGAGAGAAAGAGATAGAGTGAGAGCGAAAAAGTTTACCCACCGAGAGGCCATGTCAATAGCAGACGAATGCTAATTTTATTTTCAATGTTGTTGTTATTGTTTTTGCTCTCTTGCAACTAATGTAACGGTTTAATATTCACTATTAATAAACAAAGAAAAAAAAACATTTCTCTCGCTTGACATAAATAAGTTCCAGAAAGATACAGAAGAAACTTAACTCACTCACTCATGTTATTCTCTCACTTAAATGTATATTTTTATTGTTGTAATTTTCATTGGCTCTTTAACCGAAAATATATAAAACATTCGATGGTGGTACTTTGACACCTCCCAAGTACTTTTTCTCTACTTCTAGAAGAGACGACCTAAAAACAATAAATCCATTTAAAGACAAAAATCTTTAGAATTATTTTGTTTTTATTTTAAATTAATTTTAACATATTATTTATAGAGAATATATTTGCGTTTTCTTCTTCCAAGAGTAGTGAACATTTTGGGGTTTATAATATAAATACGCAGCAGGTTTTTATTCGACTTTTGAGTTTAGCTGTTATTCCTTATTGCCACAGATATTTCGGTACTGTTTGAATTTAGTGTTTAGGCTCTCAAGCCATTGCGGATATAACTGATGAATCTGTAGATTACTGGAATGAAACTGCAATTTTTGCGCGAAGATTTCAATGTCTGAGACTTTAACGTTTCTTTCAAAATAACAAACTTAAAAACTTTTGTAATTTTAAATAAATGAAATTGTATTATGTATTGTGAACATGTGTGCTTTAATTTTCTATATTGTCACTACTACTTTCATCTCTTACAAGATTGAAGTTCTCTCTCTCTCTCTCTTTCGCTTTTCTACGTCAAAAAAAAAAAAAAATATTTAAACGTAATTGATCAAATAAAATTGAGTAAATTTATGGTATATACACATAGAGAACTATAGGCTTGCGACTGCATAACTGAAACTGCAAACTCTCTCTCTCTCTCTCTCTTAATTAACAACAACTGCAACTGCAAAACGCCACTGTTGAATTTCGAAACAAAATCAAGTTTTTTTCTTCAGTCTTTTTCTTATGTTTTGTATTTGTGCTCTCACTTCTCTCTTTTTGCTTAGAAATAGATTCTAACACGCCTGCAACTACAAATGGAGTTATGTAGTTGTGCAGTAAAGTAGTTGCCAAATTTTGCAGTTTCATTGAAACGTGTGTATTGTCATTTTTGACAGATGCAGTCGCAAGCCTGTCGCTCTCAGAGTTTTTTTTGTTATATGAGGTTTATATGCTCTCAATTTAAGAGAGCTGCGGTCTTCATTCGTTTTTTTTTTCTATATGAAGTTTTTACGCTCTCAATTTAAGAGAGCGAAAAACTTCATATAATAAAAAAAAGCACAACAACAATCAACTGAAATTATACATATACGATTTTGTTGGTTTTTCAATAATTTACAACAACAAAAAAATGCCGAGTATTTCAATTAGATAATTTAAAGGCTGAGCTTAGTATTCTTCACCATGGGCTTTTTTAATTCCTATACCTTAGCCCTTTTCTGTATATTATTGTACTCATTCACCCAATTGCCTTAAGTAAAATATGCAGAGGTAAAATAACAGTTATAGTCATAGCTAGAGATGATTTGATATTCTAAACTTTCTAAAACTACAATTTTAGCAACAATGTATTTTGCCTTCTCTTTTTTCCTCAACACACCAGATCGATACTTTCTATTGTTTGTATAAGTGTCGATTATGTTTTGAATATCAAATACAATTTCATATTGTTGCGAATTTTCCTCCGAAATATCATAAAATTAAAAAAAAAAAAACTGCCCCTTGCTTTACCGCAGACAATAAAAAAATAAAAAGAAAAAGGATTTGCATTCTAATATTACACTAATACACTACTACACTACTACATTCACCGCAATTTCTCTTTCAACTCTTTTTTCCACCCCCTCGCTATTTTGCGCCACCTATTCCACTATATGCATAAATGCGTTGTTGTTGTTGTCGTTGTTTGTTGAGCAGGTGTTTTCTGGTTTTACTAAAATAGAAACGAATTGAAGTGAGAGCACACAGCAACGCTGCGACGGCGGCACCTAGCGTAGTAGTTAGGCGACCCCACTTACTGGTAAGCACTTGCCACTTGCGCCAGTGTTGCTAAACAATTTGTATAATTCCACTTCTATGTTGTTGTTTTTGTTTTTGTTGTTGTTTTTTTCTTTTCATTTTTGCTACTCTTCTATACAATCGTTTCGTTTTGTTATGCGGTTAACCTCGGCATTTTCGAAAGAATAAGTGGTGGTGGGGTATGGTTGTGTTAAAGAACGAATTGAGTAAAGTGAGTGGGAGTAGAGAGAAAGAGAGAGAGAGAGAGAGTGCATAACCCAAAACTATTTTAACAGTAAAATTCACTTAAACGTAACGAAAGTGCTGCAAAGTTTTGTAATTTTCATTTTTCTTTCATTCTCTCCCTCATTCTACTTCTTCTATGAGCTATGGTGTTAAACATCTCCATATTGCTTACACTTTATAAGCTTTTCATATCTCGGTGGTGTTGTTTTTGTGTTTGTACTGTTAAGCGTTTGTGTGGGAATGAGGAGTAGGTACAGAGCGGAAAATAGCAAAAAGCAGCAATAACAAAAAAAAAAAAAAAATAATAAAAAAAAGCAATAGAAAAACTTTTTATTTAACCTTCATTTTGTTGCTGTAAACGTTTTCTATTTTTTCGCCCTCATACAGAATTTTTTTTTTATTTGTTTTTTTTTTATTTTTTTTAATTTTTTTTTTTTTTTATTTTATTTTGCATTTGGTTTTAGTTTTTCTTACTTTACAATTCGATTTCTTCCTCTTCTTCTGGCACTTCCACTTCCTCTCTTTAACTCTTCCATTTGCTTGGGTGCTCTCGTGCGCACTCTTTAATTTTTTCTTTTTTTTTTTTTTTGTAAGAATTTTATGAACGTAGGTAGATTTGTTTGTGGCAATGCTTCCAAGTTTATTACTCAGTGCCCATGGTATATGAGCGCTTGGTATTGACACCTCTCTCTCTCTCTCTCTTTTGCTCTCTCCGAATTTCGTTCTCTTGTACGGTGCTTTGGCATATCACATGCATAAATCATAGACCCATTCGTCCTTGGCATTTCACTTCTAAATTTTGCAATCTTTGGCATCTTTTATGGAATTTTTGTTTTTATGCCCAAAAGCATCATTCTTTCTAAAAAAAAAAACAAAACAAATAATAGGAATTGAAAGGAGAAGCGGGGGAGAAAGGCAATTGCTGTGTGTGAGGGTGTTGTGAGTTCTCTCTTATTTGTTCGCTCTTCTCTCTCTCCTCTCCATTCAGCACCAATTGATCTCCTCTATACAATTTGTGTTTATGTCCTAGAGCGAATTTATTATTGTTAGTTTATTGACATAGATATAAATAAATGAAGAAGGAAAAACAGAATTTACGCAAATTAAGTTTGTATAGGAAATTTACATACAATATTTTGCTTTTTTCTATTTTTTTTTTTTTCTTGTATTGTAAATATTTATTAAAATGTTTAAACTCACGAAAACTTTTATATATATGTTTTCAGGCAAATGACTTTAATTTTTAATGCCACTGCGATTGAAGCATAATGTTTTTACTTCGCTATTAATTGCAAATGTTTCAGCATGGCATTTTTGAACTTTCGCACTTCTGGAATATTAAGAAATTATTCGCTGTTTTTTTTCTTTCAGCTTAAGAAGAATCCGAAAATTCTATGCGGAACGAAAATGTTTAGCATGAATGACAAAACTCAAGACGTTTTATTGCTTTGCTATTATTGTTTCTTCTGCTTTTTAGTTCGCTTCTTTATTTAATAATAGCAACAAAAACAAACAGAAGTAATAAAAGCAAATAACGACAACAACAGCAACAGCAACAACAACAACAACAAAAGCAACAAAGAAAGCAATTATTGTTTAAGCATTTTGGTACTTTGGCTTTATTATCCTTTTGCTTGCTGTATGCTTGTGAGCTTTCTTAGCTCTGACATTGATTTGAGCGCATAAAAGTACAATATTTGCCAAGTGTTGATGGTATTTACTTTATATAGGTATAGATATAATACAATCTTATGGCAAAACTTTGATGACACCTTGGCACATGCTAGTAATCTTCTAAAAGTTTTGTACGTTTTGAGTTGGATGGAGAAAAGTTTATTGGTTATTGATTGTATGCAAATAAAAATGTTTGAATTTGTGTTTTACTAGAATTTAATACCTTTATTTTTCTGAAATTTATTGTTATGTATTAACTCATAAAGGCGCATTAAAGTTGGGATAAAACATTCTGAGTAACTATAGTTAAGTTTATAGTTCGTCTTATCAGGTTTTGTATCTCTTTAATTGTTGTGAATATTCTCAAATGCTTTCATTTTCAATATAGAATTTTATGACGTCACTGTTTTTTTTTTTTTTTTGCCAGCAATAATATTTCTTTATTTAACAACAACAATAATAATAATCTGAGAGTCAGTTAACAAAGAAAAAAGAGAGTGGTATTTAATACAGGAGCTCTCTTTTCGTTCATTTTTTTTTATATGAAGTTTCCCCTCTCACTTAAATTGAGAGCGTAAGAGCTTCATACAAAAAACAAAACGAAAGAGAGTACTGCACTCAGTCGTCTTCGTTGGCAGTGTGGCCAGATGAAGCGATTTCTGGGAATTGGGCATTTTTTTTCTAATTTTGAGCGTGAACCAAATTTTCGTTAAAAAAATATATGGGGAGAAATAGGCAAAATTCAATAAAAATTCATATTTTCTGTTTTTAACTCATAATAACTTCTAAAATACTGTATTAAATATATTTGATCGCAAAGAATACTTGTTGCTTATGAGGTGGCGTAGAAATATTTTTAATTTTTTTTACCTGGTCACCTTATTTTCTTGGATTAAGCCAAAAACTACTATAGCCTCTAAAATTCAGAAACAATTTTTTTTTTTTAAATACTAAAATTTCTAAAAAACTATCATGAACTGATCGAATGGGGACCGTTTAGAAAAAATTACACCTAGAATCGTTTTCTCACAAACACACACACATGTACTCATGTACTAGACTTTCAAATAACGAACTGTTATGCAGACTAGCTACAGTGGGAAAAAAACCACAACATAAGTGTATAGAACGGTAGTGGTAGTTTCTTTCAATATCTCTATTCAGTGAAGATATTTGCAATCAAATCTGTAATTCTGGGTTATAATTTCAAATATTAGTAGCTTATATTGGATATTGAAAGATTAAGAACTATCACTAAGATCACTGATGAGGAATTTTTGCGGATTCCGAAACGGCCGTCTGATTTGCCCATCTCTAAATACATTGTTGTTTTGATGACTACATTTGTTCATTAACCTGTTTATATATAACTTCAAATAACGAAATTGACATGAACTTAAGTCATGACTTTGAAAATTAACCTCTAGATTTTATTTTCATAGTCTCCTAAAAAACTATCACGAACTAAAATTTCTTATTTAAGGCGTATGAAAATTGTGTTTTGAAAATTTTTATAGATTTTAACATGACATCTAGTACCGGGACGATATGGGTTAATGAGCTATTTTTATTATTAATCATTTTTAATTATTTTGTTTATATTAGTTAATTTCAATAACTATTAATGTCTGCGATTGTTTATTTATTTATTTTTTTTAATTATTAATTTAATTTGAATATTTTATTTCAACTACAATGATAAAAATGTTAAAACACGCAAGTCTTAAAATTACATGTTTTTTGTCTTTTCCAGTCTTTCTCCAAAAAAAAAAGTTTTCTTGTTTGAAAATGACAAGTTTAAAAAAAAAAACCATATGGCAACACTGTATACGATAGACTCTACTACTACAGCTCATAACGGAAGAGTAATCGTTATCTTCTTTATTACTCTCTCTCTCTCTCTATTCGTGAAGTTTTCTTCGTGTTACTCTCTGAGCAAATTTCAAAGAGAGAACCAAATGTGAGAAAATACAAAGAACGCGACAAAGAAAACAGAAAAAAAAAGAGATGGACAACTAAACTTTTTGGAAATCACTTAAGTGAGAGAGTACATTTTAGTTAACTGTTAATTTCGTGATCACATGTTAAACTCGAATCAAAAAAGAGTCTCACTACGTACAAATAAACAAATTTGCAGCACTTCACTCTACGAAGTGGATAGAAATTGCATAGCTAATTAAAAGTTGAATATGTGAAGAAAAAACCTTGAAAACTTTATAGAATATATAAAATTTTTACATAGAAAATTGATGTAAAAGTTACAAATTACAAATATGCAAAAAAAAAAATTTAAATTTTGTTAATAACTCAAAGTGAAATTTTAATGATTTGATGTGAACTAAAGTGCAGAATATATTCATAAAGGTATTAACTTTATGGAAACTTATAATTGCATACACCCACTGCTAATAAAGAGGTTAACTCAAAAAGCTTAAAATTACCGACTGTTACACATGATACAAACAACAACAACAACAAAAGTGCCACAAAATAAAAGTAAGTACTGCATATCAAATTTTCTATATGCAAAATCATTTTCCAAAATATATTAAAAGCAAGAAGAGTTAATAATAAAATAAAGCTGCTTTAGTATAAAACAAAAATGACTTAGAAAAGCTGCACGCCCACAGAAAAAGACTAGAACATTTATGATGATGAATTTGTCTGTAAAGTTCTTAAGACTTTAAGCTGTAAACACACAAAAAATAAATTTTTTTTTTTTTTTTATATCTATTAAATGTCATAAAATTGAAGAACCTTATGCTATGCGTATCTTTTGCTTGTAGCATACAAAAGAACAACAACGAAAAAAAGAAAAAAAAAATGCGAAAAAAGACATTCACTTCACTGCAAAAAAAAATAATTTAATCAAACTGCATCCATGCACCCAGACATTGAAGCGAAGCGTTTGAATATATTCCCAGCGCCGGCAGCCAGCGGCATTGAATTTACTTCTTCTACGTTTTGTTTGCTGGCTTTCTGTGCATCCTGTGTGTTGGGTAGTTTTGCAGTTGACAAACTTTTGAGCCACATATCATAATTAACTTCCTTTTGGGCTTTTAGCGTTTCATTTTGTTCGTTTCGTTTTGATCGTTCGTTCGTTGGTTCATTCAGTTAGGCAGTCAGGCATTCAGGCAGTCAGGCAGGCAGGCAGTCAGGCAGGCGTTCGTGTAAACGTTTTTTATAGCCTAATAAACATTTCAGCCATTCGGCTAGTCAATTGACTGGTCAGTCAGTACGTCAGTTCAACATCGTGTTGCTGCACTATACCTACGTCATCTCGTTTCGACTCTGCTGCTGATGCCATCTGGAAGTGCACAACAGAACCAACGAATTCAATCAGCATTTCCGCTTCTGGTTGTTAACATAAGCGGAAGTACACCAACAACAACTACATATATAGTATGTTCGTGCTTCATATAGTTGGTGCTGTTATTGTTGTTGTTGTTGACAACACTGATATTGGAAGTAATTACAGCTGCACTGCACCAGCTTATAAACACACACACACACACACTCACGTGCACAAATATTGTTGTAGTTGTGTAAAGTTATTTCAAAGAGCGAAGCAGTCTTTTTTTTTTTTTTTTTTTTTTTTGATTTTGTGTGCCTCGTCTCTTTGACAGCGACTGACCACTTTTCAGTTTCAGTTAAAGCTTCGTACTAAATACGTGTAATGGAAATCACTCTTACCCTCGCTCTCTCTCTCTCTCAGTCGCTCTCTCTTGAGTATGAGTATAGATCAGGGATGATAAATCGATTTTTCGATGTTGTACCAAATATAAGAAAAATGTACCAAAGCAGCCAACAATGTACCAAAAATTTTTAATGATCTATCATCGCATATGAGAAAATACATTCAGCCGCAAAACAACTGAGCTTTATTTAAAGGCTTTCTGCTGTTTGAGTTGCCGGCTCCTCCGACGACTTAAAGCAATAATTTCATTTAACTTTGAATTTGTGGTTTTCGGAGGTTGTAGACATTGAATATAATATTGTCCTCCAACAAGCGATGAATTACATATGACACACTTTAACCTTTCAACTGGATTCTGTTGCTGTAGTCACGGATATTTTTGTTGTCGAAAGCAATAATAATGATAAGTCAAAAAATTTTGACTTTTTTACATCCTTTTTCTAAAATATATCAAAAATTTAAAAGGGAAAAGGAACAACAAAAAATTTCCTCAATTCCTCATAGAAAGGCTCAAACAATATGGTATATACAAAAAGCTAATTCTGCCCTAGCTTATCTACTTTTTGAATTAAATGGTTTCCAGCATAATTTAACACAAAAGTTTTGTTAGGCTCAGTAATTTTTTTCTGAATTACAAAAAAAAAAACCAACGAAGATTAATTCCTAACTTTTAATATTGAAAAATAGTCAAAATTTAAACTCATGCTATTTTTCTCATTATAGGTTATGTACTTTCTGAGTTACATTATTTCATAAGTTTATTTTCTCAAAAAATGTTTCTAAATCGTTTAAGTACCATCGCCGAATGTGCAAAAAAAAAAAATTTTCCTTAATCATGCACCAAAATAATTGAGCCATTTTCAGTAATTTTCGACCAGAAATTGTTAATTTATTTGAAAAAATACATAAATTTATAAATAAAGGGAAGTACTAAAAATACAAAATTTTTGTATCAAAAATGTACTGAAATCCATTTAATTCAAAGAGTAAATGTGCTAGGACAAAATTAGCTTTTTGTATATCTGTACAGTTTGATTCCTCCTATGAGAAACTGGGGTTATTTTTTTCTTTCTTTTGCTTTTATATTTTTGATATGCTTTAGAAAAAGGGTATGAAAAAATACAATTTTTTTCAATTCACATTAGGATATCTCATAAGCTTTATAAAATGCAAGTCCATGAGTTATTTAACCTGATTTATTGCAAGTTAGATAGCGTACATATTTTTTTTTCAAAAATGTTTCTATAGATTTAAAAAAAAAAATTTCAAAAATGATTACAATTTTCCAAATTTTTCAAATGTAAAATTCTCGAAAATCTAACCTGTTAGAGAAAAACGAACTGCAGATTCGTAATCAGAGCCTAAAATTACCGTAAAAACATCTGCAGGTTTATAGGGTTAAAACATTTGTAATGTTTGTAAATTCAGTGAATGTTTGCGTGAAGTAGAAAAATTTTTAACGAAAAAAAATATAAGAAATAATATGTTTGAAAATGTACCAAAACTGCGGTTGTACTTTTTGATTTGTAATTGTACCAAAAAAAGGCAATTGTACATGAAATATCATCACTGATATAAATTACCACAAAATGGCGGAAAAGCTGTTAAGCACATTTAAGAGCACGCAATGAGAGTAGCATTAAATTAAAATCAATTTCAGGTTTTATAAATTGTTGTTGGAGATGAGCAGGGAAGAGTTCTTTCAGATTTTCTCTCTCGATAGTTTGAACTGATAGACTTAAAGCGAATTCAGAAACTGAGTACCGCACTCTCTTTGCATTTTTTTTATATGAAATTTTTACGCTCTCAATTTAATTGAGCGAAAAACTTTATATAAAAAAAAAAAACGAAAGAGAATGTGGTACTCGGAGTTGATAGACTTACGGCGAATTCACAAACAGAGTACCGCACTCTCTATTTTTTTTTTTTTTTTATATGAAGTTTTTACGCTCTCAATTTATTAGAGAGAAAAACTTCATATAAAAAAAAAACTAAAAGAGAGTGCGGCAGTTATGAATTCGCCATTAAAATTAAAATAATTGTTTTGAACTCCAGACGTCATCAATATTACTGCATATGTTCCAAATTATTGAGGCATGTTTTCAGTTGCCTTTAGGCTGACAATGTTTTCTTTGTTTCTATTTCTTTAGAGATTGTCTAATATATAATAATATATCTCTTAAGTTATAATAACTAACACCATCACGCTGATGAATGAAAAATTTACGACCCGTATCGACATCTTCGTCTGGCAGCTAAATGTGCAATGAAAATTTTATCTGTAACTTTTTTTTTATGTGAAAAGTTTCGGTTTCTTGTAAATTCTATGTCATTCATTGTATTGTACTACATGCTTACATGAGTATTTGAATATTTTATGATTTTCTAAAAGATATGTTGAAATAATCACACACTGCCACTCAGTCAAAAAACTTTTGTGGCTTTTGAATATTTAAATGTCAAGATACTTTAATAGAACATTATAGCCACAAAAACCGCAGAGCTAACATGTGGTTTATTTTAGTTTGATACAACAGCAAAAGCAACAACAACAACAACATTTTGAATAGAGTGTTGAAAATTGCAACTGAAACATTCTTGTTCGTAATTTAACCAAAAATTAAATAAATAATTTATACACACACATATAAATTCTAATTTGTTTAATTAGTAAAATATTTCTGTATTTTTAATTTAATTTTCAAACTCAGCACAGCATGTGTGCAATTTGTAAGTATGTGTGTGTGTGTGGTTTATTTTTACTATTTACGTTTCCGGTAGAAAAGTTTAAAATCTGTGTATGTTTTTCACTATGCATGCATATATTTTTGTTGGCATTGTTGCCATTATTGCTGCTTCCATTGTCGTTGCCTGGTGCTTTGTTGCTGCTGTTGCTTTTGTTAATAAAACTTTTTGTTTTGTTGTTGAATTTGTATGGTTTCTATTGTACTGAATTCTACTGTACATTTATTTGTACACATTTGAACGCGTCTGTGTACAATTGCTTCTCTGTGACATTTTTGTGTTATTTTGTTGCAGCTGTTATTATTGTTGATGATTTTTGTGTTATGGTATCGTCAACCGCTGCATAGTTTATTTTTTCTATGTAAGTATTTATTTGGTTTTTTTCTTTTTCTTTTGCAATTTACACGTGCTGAAATTTTTTTTTAAAATATTTAACACAATACCATAGAAATTTATTAAATTTTTAACAGAAGACTATAGAAAGAGAATGAAGGGATAACCATTTTTCATAACTTACCATTTTACCTCAAACATCAAAATTGTAGAACTTCAAAATATTAAACTTACCCATTGATTTCTATTAGCTCACTACCGTGACCTTGAACTACACGTAAACCCCCGGCTCCACGAGCATTCATTGCATGAAATAAAAAGTTTGTTGTTGTTTCACGTTTAAAATACAAAAATGTTGTTTGTTGTTTTTTCATTTTATATGGGAGACAACAATCGTGATCGTGAAGACGGGATGTAAAATGGAATTATGACGTAGCAGTTGTAGCCTCTCCCAAAAAATCATCTACTCATATTTAAATTTGTTGTTTTGTTTTATACATGATTACTGTAATAGCATAAAACTCTCTCTTGAGATACAAATCTTTACAGTATTTATTTGCCATACATGGCAAAGCAAACGTCATACTCTCTTTTAGCAATAGATTCACTTAAAGAGAGCGACTCACTTTGTTTCCTCATTTCTGAATAAAAAAAACACACACACACAAATCAGCACTCTCTCGTCGTTAAATGTTTTGAGTGAATTGAACTCATTCTTTCTCTTTCGTACTTATAGCTCACCGAATGCGCTCCATGAAGAAATGAGTTAAAGAGAGATCATCGTTTTTCACTCGTTTAGTATTTCTCACTTGAGTTTTTTTTTTGCGATGATAAACTCTTTTCGATAACGGCACTAGAGCTTTCTCACTCAATCTCATTCATCACTTCTCTTCTCTTACTTTCCTATTTTAATTTCATTGAATTTCATTTCCAGCTGCTAATATTATTTGATTCAAGTTTAGAAAGAATTATTAATATATTTTTAAATGCAAAATTGTTAAAATTTCATAAGATTGAATGAAAAAACAAATTTTAAAAATTACTTTTTATTTTTAGCAAAATATCTATGAAGCTCATATGAACTTCTAAATAAAATTAAAAGGAAATGTTTGTTTTAGTGTTAAAAAATGTGTTGTAATGCTAGTTCAAATGTAAAATATAATCATTGCAGTTTCAATTTACACATCAAATGAAAAGAAACTTAAAAAGAGTTTATCATTAAAAAAAAACTCAGATGGATGAACATGAAATGAAAATATCAATCCTTAGAGCGCTCTTTTAAAAAACTTAGCATACCAACCAATGGCGAATGTAAGGGAGAGAGAAGGGAGGGGGAGAGAGAAGAGGAGAGAAGGGGGAGAGAAGGGGGAGAGAGGGGAAGAGAGAAGGGGAGAGAGGGGAAGAGAGAAGGGAGAGAGAGGGGAAGAGAGAAGGGGGAGGGAGGGAATTTCCCCTATACTGAAATAACTCGATTTTTGGACAAACTTTAGAAATTGCTTTAATATTTAGTTAGTATTTTGAAAATTATAAATTAGTTAATTTATAAGTTGCAATGTTTGTTGCAATTGATTATTTTCCGTTTTTTTTTTTTTCTCTGTTTGCCAAATATTTGTGTGCTGAAAAATACAGAGTTTAAGCTAAAAACCAAACTACTTAAGCAATTTACCATGGACCTACGCCCTATAAAAATTTTCAAATTGCCTAACTAAATTATTTTCTTTTGATAATTTTATAATACTTTTTCTACCCAGCTTCCGGCCAGCTCAATTAAACGAAGTTTTATCTAAGTTTTCTCTTTCAAGTTATCAGAAAACTTCGGAGGATGAATTTTACCTAAGTTTTAGGCAATTTATACTGTGGTATCACAATGAGCCTAAATGTGCTTAAGTGTGCTTTCAAGCAGAAGGCTGCCACTCCAACCTAACCTAACCTAGGCAATTTATGATCGATTTTACATACATTTTTCTCTGTGTTATAACTCGAAAATGAACCTCTCTATACCAGCTGGGAAAATTTGCATCTGATGTCAATAGTAAGTGGATAACTTTTTGAACTGAAACTTCTTTAGCGGAGCTGAGAATTTAAAATTTTAAAACGGGAAAAATGCAAACGAAACTAACAAGAAACGAAGTTATGCATGCGGTTGTTAGTGTTTAACGAACGAGGTCATACGGAGATCGGCTACATACAATCAAGCAGAGAGTGGAAGACTTCTCGCAGTTTTATCTCTTTTTTCCTCTCTTGTGTTATATAGGTGTACTACGTCATGTTTTTACCGATAAGTGTAGAGAGTATCAATACAAAAAAAGCTTCAGAAAATAAAAAGAGGAAGAGTGCGAAAATTTCAACAACAACGGTCTCGTGCAAAATCGCCTTTTCCGTTGTACTTATACGAAACCACTACATACAATCAAGCAGAAAGAGGACTTCTCACAGTTTTATCCCATGTGCTTTAGAGAGAGAGCCGACGTCTCTGCTTTTTTGCATATTGCTGAACTTTCCTTTTATGTGTTATATACGTGTATTACATTGTGTTTGTGCCGATAAGTGAAGAGAGTATCAACAGAAGAAAAACAACAACAAAATAAAGAGAAGAAGATGACATGGAATATGGTATAATGAAAACCAGCCATAAGGCACATTCCTATCAAGGCCACTAATACCAACAAACGAGCGAGCCAAACATTTGAGCGAGTTTGTAATAGAAAAGAGATATTGATTTGTTTACACTCACTCGTTTTTGAAATGAGAGAGCACTCAAGAGAGTAAGAGCGAGTCTTGAGTACTCAAGAGAGTAAGAGCGAGTCTTGTGTGCTCTATGCACTCTGGTTAAAGTTGAAAATTTGTAAATTTTAACGGTTGAGTATTCAGTGCATGATTCGCTCTTTATTTTTCTGATCGACTTATCCACCATTAATTTTGTGTAAAAAAAATCCCAATTTCTTATTTTTTTCAAGCTTCCAAGTAATAATTTTCTTTTGATTTCTTTATTCTGCATTATATATTAAATGAGAATCTTCTAAAAATTCCATAAAACATACCTAAGTACTTTTACTAAGTGCTTGAAAAGCAATTAAGAATTAATTTGCATTAGTACATAAAAATTCCTTCACTTAATCGCAAAATAAAACTGCAATCCAACCACATGGTTGAAAAAAAAAAAAACGTAAGCATTCACGTAACATACATAAAAATGCAATCACGTAAGCACACAAACATACATACAGAAGCAAAGAAAAAGAGCGAGAAAGAGAAAGAGCGTTAGCGTGTGTTACATACACTAAAAAAAAAAGGAAACAAATTTAAAACGCACGTACTTGAAGCACTGAATGCCCTTGCGGCATTTAAGTACTACACATACACACACACATACTCTCTCGCACATGCCGTTAATTATTTCATGATAGTAGTATGAACGAATGAACGAACAAACATTCCGCCATTAAAAAGAAAATTATCAATAATAAAGCGGTATGAATTCAAAGGAAAGAAACTGTCAGCTTAAGCCTAATGCGAAAAAGGTAAGTAAGCAACAAACAGCATAATTTGAATTTGAATCATATGAATATTGTACCACACAGGTGCCAGTGCCAACCAACTAACATTTATGTGAAGCTAAACAACAACAACAGCAACCATGACGAGAGAACATTTGCCATTACCACAGCCTCTAGAATAAATGCACAAACACACACACGAGTAACAGTCAACCTCAATGCCATAGATGTCTACAGACGACGCCAAATGGTCTTGGCTGCGGCTACGGCTACGCGGCTACGGCTTTAAGGGCGACCGATTTTTTCGCTGAAACGTAAACAAACTCAAACTCAGTAAAAATTCATACATAGCAGAGTAGAAGATGAGAAAACTTCGATTGTATCCATAAGATTAAAAATCAATGGAAAGCTTTTTTTTTCGTTTCGTTTTTCCTTTTTGCTTATATATATTCACATACTTATATTTCTCGTTGCACGTGCGTTGAGCGTATATGCGCTGAAAATCTCTACTCTAGCTGTAAAGTAAAAACAATCAAAACAAAAATCGCATCTAAAATCAGCTGATCTGTGAAGCTGTTATTGATGCTGCTGCTGCTGCTGCTGCTCCTCTGCTGCCGCCGCTCTCCTGCCGCCGCTCTCCTGCTGCTGTTCTCCTGCTGCTGCTCTCCTGCTTGTCTGTGTGTGTGTAGTTGGTGTAAACAATATTGCAGACTTGTATGTTTTGGGGTTAAAAATTTCCCAGTATTTTCAGAGAGTCAAAGAGACAGAGAGCGAGAGAGAGAATTTTTGGTATTTCATTATGGCAAGCGCACACATAAAAGCTTTTTTCCCACCTTTTTTTTACATGCTACTGCTGCTGCTTCTTCGATGATGAAAGGGAGATGCTGTGTTTGCTGTATACTGCGCCTAAAGATATGCTACAGCATCTTGTTTTAAACTGTAGTGAAACACAACAAAACAGTAGCAGAGTATACTTCTAACGAAACGGTCGAAAGTGAAAAGCTAAAGCGGTTTAAAATTGAAATCTTGAAGCATTTCAGCTGTGAGCTGATAGCAATAAATATATATAAATGTGAATGTTGAAAAGTGGTTTCCTTTAAGAATCTAAAGAATTCTATATTCTATTTTATAGTTTCTTTTGTTTGTTTTTTCAAATATAATAAATTGAAAGCAATGAAAGAAGAGCATTGATTGAAAATGAAAATTAATAAGTAAAAAAAAAGGAAAAATTTAAAGAAAATATACAAAACGCGTGTGAAAAAAAACATGGAATAATATTTTGCACTGTGCAGAAGAAGAAAAATTTATTATTCAAGTGTATACAATTGAAGAAAGTATAAAAATAAAAATTTAAAGTTGTACTATTTTGAAAATTAAACGCTCGAGCGTGTCATACATAGCTTTAAATCATAAACTTTAACTTTGAAATAGTATAGTGTTCCAACTTAAAAAAAAAACAAAACAAAACTATGCTTCAAAGCGCCCTACGTGGGGTTTGTTTTGTCAATTGCATTACCTTTTCTTCAACAAATTTCTATCAGTGAGGATTACATCGCATTGTCTTCGCTTCTAAAGCATTAAAAAGAACAACAAACAGAAGAACGTAAGAATCTAACAAAACAAAAAAAACAAAATATAAACAGATTGTGGATTACTCAAGGGCATCTAAAGAGAATCACCTACAAATAAAACACACTCAAGCAGACAAACATAAACACACACACGCACACCCGAATACTTTACGCATACGTTGATTGTAAAATCTTCGATTTGCTTTTTCAACGTGACAATAGAATTCAACGTGGCTTTGAAGTCTCGCACGCAAAACTTAGAAATAGCAGCGAGAAGAACATAATACCGCATTGAAAAATCTTAAGCGGAAAAACCTCACAAGCGCCACACCAATGTCGCCTGTCACCCGCCGCCACTGCCAACGCTGTCGCAACTAAAATAAAGATAAATGCGAGTTGAGTTCATGTGGTGCGGCGTACCTACACCACTTTACAACAGCAAACATTTCGCTGTAAGCGGCATGTGAGTGCCTGTTTGCGTGTGTGTGTGTGTGTGTGTGCATATGAATGTACGCTTGAGTGTATGCGTAACACTAGACATTTATTTTTTCTGTTTTAGACTCTACGCTGGCAAGTTTTACTGGCGCTTGCTGCGGGTGGTTTGAATTGGATTTTTGGGTGAATTTATTTTTTTTTTTTTTTTTTTTTTTGAGGAAATTTTTTATTTCCACTTTTTTGAATTTTTGTACTTTTTTCTATTTCTGGTTTTTTTTTTTTTTTTCTTACAAAAAAATATAAAATTGTGTTTGCTTTAGCTCTCTACGCTTGGCAGCATTTTAAATTACGCTGTTCCCTTAACTTTTTTTTCTTCGTTGCTTTTATATTTTTTGCTCATCTTTTATTTTATTTGTCTGTTATTTGTGTCTCCCTCGTTGTCTCAAGAAATAAAAAGAAATCTGCAACTTTCTTTCTTTCTTTTTTATTTTTTTTTTTGCTTTCATTTTGTTTAAGTTGTTAAGATTTATTTTTATTTTTACATTTATGTCGCCAAACAACAAACGCTGAAGTGGTTACAATTTTTCGTTGAATGTGTTTGTTTGAGTATGTTTTGGAAAGGCGTAGATATCTACTTTAAAAACCTTCCTTTGATATATTTATTATAACATTATTTAAATGTACATTTAGAAATCAAATACAAATTTATTAAAGCAATCTTAATGCTGTGCAGATAGAAATAAGTTCCTGTACTTACTTTTGATTTTTGAACTAAACTGTTTCAGAGTACTCCAAATTAATTTCATAATTGGTTTCAGATCTGTTATCAACAAATATGCTTCAACATATACCAAATTTCATTCAGGGTATTCGAAATATACCGGAAAATATACTTCAAGTCCTTGAAAGTCCTTGAATTTTAATCCAAAAAAGCAAAAACAGGGGAGTGATCTCCGCTAAAATAAGCTTTAAAAAAAGCATCAATATACATGCACTTTCTTTACTTTATATTGCAACAAAAGGCGTCAAAAAGAATCATCAATACCCTGGACTTTATAGGAGAGAACTCAATATTCACTTTTGAATAAAATAACTTCAATTATTCTCAAAACATTTTCTTAAATATTTCTATACAAAGTTCACTAACTAACTCGCTTAATGATCTCCATAAAATCGCCTTAAAGGAGCTCATCACTTGCACAAACTTTTCCAAAAATTTCATTTACTTTTTAATGTGAATATGTAAACAAACAAAAGAGCGAGTAAAAGCAAAAAAAGTCAACTTTTGCAAGAACAACACAAACAGTACTCTCTCTCTCTCCTCTCATTTTTTTGTATGTATTTGTATTAAAAGAATGCAAAAACAATAACAGTAAATCTCTTGGAAGTCTGTTACTCGCTTATTTGAGATGAGATTGAGAGAGCCGACGTCTCTGCCTGCATCGCATGGGCCCGAATCTCTTACAAAGAACAAATTTATTCCGATCGTCATGTAGGCTCTCTCAATGTTGGTTCATGTATTTTACGATACCCTCTCTATCTCTCTCTTTTATATTTATTTATTAGCACCAAGGATTGAAAAGTAGATACAATTGTACCTTTTTCCAACTTTTTCAAACAAAAAGGTACATTAGGTACATTTTAGGTACAATTGGTACATTTTAGGTACAATTTCCCAATAGAAAAAAAAAAAATTTTAAATCTAAATTATAAAAAAAAAAAAAAAATTTTTAATAAGTACCTTGCCAAACTACCGTATTGGTCAAACCTGCATTTATCTAAAACTGCAACTGCATTTTTTTTAAAACATGTTTTGCATTTTAGAAAGTTTAATCAAAAATATCTTTTAAATGTCTAATGACTGGTTTTCACTATGTCAAATTCAATCAAATTTGCCAGCATGTTGGTAAATTTCATATGGAAAATTCCCCCATTTTCTCTCTTTGATGGCAAATATTACATAGTGAAAACCAACCATAAGTATAGATGACGATATACATATACTCATAAAATTTAACACAAAAAAACAAACTTTTCTGGGTCCACAAAGTAACAGCGAAGAAAAGTTTTTACTCATCCAGATGAACACAATAGGAAAACTAGTTTTTATACCTGATACTAAAATTGTTCAATACCCTACATATAATTTAAAAAATGAAGACAAGTTGGCCGAAGACCATAGTAGTCAGTGCCACTGCAAAATAGTTTATATATACAATTTAATTATAAGTTTAAACTTTTTAAATAAATTTAAAGGCCCATCATTGGTTTCGAAAATTTTGAAATTTTGCTCATAATTTTCGATCACTCAAAAATTGTTTCAAAGCTCACCACTCTGTTATTGCTGTTATTAGAAGAACACATAATACAAAGGTCGAATAATGTTTATTGGTGCCAAAAGAGTACACAAATTCATAAGAAGCTCGTGAAAAATCTGAGTGGAAATTTTTGAAAAATCGAAAATTGTGATCAAGATTCCAGAACTTTCATGACCTTTAAATACTATTAGATTTAAAAATTTATTTCCCTATTGTGTCCATGTAAATGAGTAAAAATGGTCTCCGATACTTTCCGATTTGTCGTAGTTATCCCAAAAAAGTGAGTTTTTTTACTCTTTGTGTATATGAAGTAATTGCTGTCATTTCAATACTAACTAATAATTTTTTTTTTTATGAAATATAAAGAAAACATTGATTTCATTTGAGAATGAATTTCAATAGTTTTATAACGTGTAGCTTTTTTATATTTTGTTATGTTGGTTTACTATTTTTTTTTTTTTTTTTTTTTTTTTTTTGAATTGCTAGCTTTTAAATGAAAACATAATTCCTTACAAAATCAATGCATCAACGAATTTAGGTACATTCACGCTCATTTAGGTACAATTTTTTTTTTTTTTTTTGGTTTATTTGTTTTTTTGGTACAATTTGAAATGTTAAAATTCCATCACTGATTTCCACTAAAAGAATTTCTTGCAAAAACAAAACAACTAACAATAACAGTAAATCTCTTTAAAATCAATTACTCGCTAATTTAAGATAACATTGAGAGAGCCGACGTCTCTGCTTGCATTACATGGATCCGATTCTCCCAATTCATTTACGCACATGAAAAAAAGAATGCAATCAATTTAGGTACAATTTTTCTTTTTTTTTTTGGTTTATTTGTTTTTTTGGTACAATTTGAAATGCTAAAATTCCATCACTGATTTCTACTAAAAGAATTCCTTGCAAAAACAAAACAACTAACAATAACAGTAAATCTCTTTAAAATCAATTACTCGCTAATTTAAGATAACATTGAGAGAGCCGACGCCTCTACTTGCATTACATGGATCCGATTCTCCCAATTCATTTACGCATATGAAAAAAAATGCAATCAGGATGTCGGCTCTTTCAGTGTCCGTTCATGTGTACTCTGTGATACTCTCTTTCTCTCATATTTGAATGAGAATAAAAGAGTTTCGTAAGAGTTAACCTGAGAGAAACAACAACTATGTAAATGAGGCACAACAACAATTGATGAATTAAATTTATTTATTTCATATTTTAGTTATCATAAGACAATTGCATAATTCCTTGAAATTAAAAATATGAATTCTTGGCTTTAATATTACCATTTTTAATTTTATGTACCTACGAATACAAACTTGATATTTATATTTTGTTTTAAATTTGAAATAATTCAAAGGGAACTTTCTTCTAATCTAAATTTATCTAGGGCTACCTTTAAAATTAAAAAGAATTCAATATAAATATTTACTCTACATAGTTTCATTTTTACAGTATGTCCCATGGCATACATATTTTGTTTTTTTTATAAGAAAGATATAAATTTAAATCTTAATTACTTTCTGCAATTTTAATTCCACAAAATCACATAGTTTCAAATTCAATGCAAGCTGCTCAGCTTATAATATTTTCTACTGCAAAAACTTCATCTGATTTGAATTTTCTTTTAATTTGAAGCACATTCTCCATAGTTTATTGTTTGGCATTGAGTTCTATGTAGTTACAATCAAATTTCCCCATCAATGTTCATTACCTTCCATTGTAGATTTGAAATTGCTTCAATGTTGTTATCACAAACATCAGGAAACTGTAAATGTAAATATGCAACAGGGTTGTAAAGAACATTTATATAGGTATCAAAAGCGAAATCGAATATGGAAATTATTTTTTAAATGTAAAATCAAGTAATGAAAAATTACGATAGTAAATACAAAAAGTTAGAAAGCGCGCAAACGAATCCCAAAAGCTTAAGCGATTAACTTTATTCAATTTTCAATAAATAAATTACAAACAACCATTTGATTTTTGAATTTTTTTGAGTTCGAATCATAATCGTCAAAAAAAGAAAAAGTTTCATGGTTCCGAGTATATATAAGCCATAAAAAGTATTTGGAATGTTGAATATTAAAAAGTGATATATTCATAACAGCCCTAATATATAGCATATAATGATGAGAATCGCAACCAAATGTTTTTACAAAAATTTTAGGCAATGTATTCATGTTCAAACAACAAAAATACTAAGAAATTGTAAGATACAAAAATTCTACATGTTCTAAATGTTTTCAAACATTTGTTCGATAGAGTTGCTTTTCGTTTTCAAAATTGAAATGAGATTTTAAACCATTTGAAAAAGTTATAGAGTTAGTTATTCATGCCAATTTGTATATAAGACACTGCTATCCAAAACACACTCATTTAAAATTAGCGCATGTGTGAGTGCTAAGAGAGCTCGTTACAATATAGATCTCTCTGCTCTCTCTCTTTCTCTTTCTCCATTTATATTCAACATTCTCTCAGTGCATTCATGCTCGATTGAGTGATTTTACTATGAAGAATCGCTAGCGTCGCTGTGATAACACGAAAGCTATCATCGTGTACGTGTAAAGATACGAGAGAAAAAATGTGCAAATGTGTCTGTGGGTTCCATAATACTGATATAACTCACTCACTTCAACTTGTGAGAATGAAAAATTCATCGTTTTCTCTTAATCTACACTAGAGGTGCCCAAAAGCTTCTTATAGAAATGCAATCACCAATACATATAAACTTTATTATTATAAAGCAACGGTGGTCACCTATACATACACAATGATCGATTGAGCACTTTTTCGATGGAAATGAGCTTTGTACGTGTGAAGTTTCTTTCTCTCAGTTGCCTGCGTGCAGGGCTTTGGCCTACGCTGTTATAAAGAAACAAAAAATCTTACTTTAGACAACAACAAAATCTACGTTGAATATAACTGTCGTGTTGTTGCTTTGCTTTTTGGTATAGGCAAAGAAGAGAGATGAGAAATGGAACAGATAAAATTGTTTGTGTATTTCGTATTGTGTATGTACCTTAGTGTTTTACAAAAACAAATGTGTACTGAGTGCATATGACCTGGGCCGCCGTGATCTATACTAATTTTCAATGAAATTAGTTGGTGAATTAAATGGTTAAAATTATGCACTCTGAATTTAACATTGTGTAGATAAAATAATATTAGTTGAAAAATACTCGGCACGGATTTGACCGCGCATAACAATTCCATTTACTTAACACCTTTATTTAAGTCAGGGGTGACTACCAAAAATATTTTGGGAGCCAAGTAACAACAACAACAACAACGAATTTAAGAAATGTGTTAAAAAAATATCACACGCAAACCATTATCCCTGATATTCTCTCGGGTGGTGATGCGAAATAAAATCATCAACAACCATGAGCTACTGGCACAAGCTACTGACACAACACCACAACCAAATATGACGCGAATATTTGTTTTTGCATATTGAAAGCAAAAGCTATGGAAAAACCAAAACAAATATTCTTAGCGCGTGACCGCAACAACAAATATTCATAGCAATAAAATGATTTTGGCAACGAGGCAACAACAACCAATGTGATCGAGCATAAAAAAAAACACAAACAAAAATTCATGTGTCTCGAAATGTATTAGGAAAATACAAAAAACACATGTATTTGAAAAAGAGCCAATTGAGCTTCTGGCTGATCACCCCTGATTTAGATCACTCACGTTGCCCGAAGTACATCATTGTTGTGGTGAGAGGAGAGCCTTGAACGACATGCTCCATCAATTTCGATCACTTTAATGTGAGGGTGCCCTCAATTTGTACCTCAGTGCTTTTTGAACTTACTGATTTCGGCCGTTCATATGAATTCTTACCTAACCGAATTTATGGAATCCGGCGGATTTTTTTTTTTTAATTTAACAATGTTTTTTTTTTTTACCATATCGCTGAAAATATTTAACTTTTTTTTAACTCTATCTTCGGCAAAGTTGTAGTTAATAAATAAAGAAATGAATTTTATTGATACGCTAAATCCCAGAAATCACATCTGGTTGAAGTTATTGGGCAAAATGCCGAAAAAATTCCAATTTTCACTCTTTTTTTTTACTATTGTTCACGAAGTATTAATTTTTTCTTCTTATGATCTTCAAAAATATGGAAGCTAAGGTCAAAGTAAATGATTATTTTTGAAACATCAATTAAAAAATCACATTCGGGCAAAAAAAAAAGGCCGTTTACCTCAGGTTTTTTGTCAGTAACTTGTCGAATAGCATTTTTTCTTCTTCTATATTTCTTCTTTAAAATTGTAGCTAGAGTTGAATTTATTTATTTTAGACTAACTAATTTTCATGTGCATCCAATGCACAAGATAAGGGAAATATTAAAAAAATACAACTGGTATTTTCTTCTTTTTTCTTCTTTTTTTGCACAATACGACATTTTGCCTAAAAACTTAAACCAGATGTGAGTTCTGTAGTATGTTTGCTATTAAATAAAGTTTTTAAGCTCCCAAAAATCGGTTATATTCTGAAAGAAGTTCTAAAAATAAATTACCCATGTCTGGCCGTTTTTCTACATAAATTCGTTAATGATTTTTAAACGTGAAATTATATTGTATTAATATTACTCATACGACCTGTTGTGTTATTATCAAAAAATATTTACATTATATCATAAATGTATGAATTTCCATGTAAAATTGTCTGGTTTTTGCGCGAACGAAATGATATATACCGTGTTGAGGGGTGGCCTCTCCCATGATCTCAAAATCATACTCAGTTTGTCTGAGTTAAGGTACGACATAGAGCATTGGTTTTTTTTTAGTGTTTTTGAGAAATTCACCGATACTGATATAACATTCATGAATATTGTATACAATTTAAATATCAACAATTTGCGATAGTATGACGTAGATGATAAGTTCTATTCGGTTTGCAATTTAATTTTTTTACATCTTTATATATAAAATCGTAGAGTTTTGTGTGTATGTAAGCGTGTAACTTCTGAACGATTTGACCGATTGAGATCATATTTCCAGAATATATTTTCTTGGGCGGGAGGATGAAACATAGCTATTCATAATGGCTTTTAAGAAAGTAGGCGTGGCACCTCCCATACAATCCCAATACTTTTTTGGTTATATCTCAAGAACCATTTATAGCACAGTACAGAAATTTGGCACAATAACGAGAATTGACAATGCCAGGCTACAACAAAAATATGGGTGAGATTGACAAAGGGGGTGTGGCACCTTCCATATAACCTGAATTTCCATTATGAGATATCTTAGGAGGCATTTATGGTACGATACTAAAATTTAAATTCTTTCAGTTTGTTGGATTAGTGGGTGTGGCATCATGCTTAATTTTTTTTTCTACTACTATTTCTACTACTATTTTCTACTACTATTTCTAGTACTATTTTCGACTACTTTTTTCTACAATTTCTCCTTATCTTCTACTACTTTTTCAACTAATATTTTCTACTACTATTTTACTACTTTTTTCTACTACCTTTTTAACACATTTTTTCTACAATTTCTTTTTATTTTATACCACTACTTTCTACTATTTTTTCACTACTATTTTTTACTACTTTTTACAATTTTTTCTACTACTATTTTTTATTATTACTTCTCCATTTTTACTAATTTTGTACTACTCCTTTTTCTGTTACCTTTTTTCTACTTTTTTACAACAATTTTTAATATTGTGTTCTCTTTTTTTCCTACTACCTTTTCTGCTATATTTTCTTCTACTTTTTTACTGTTATTTTCAACTACTTTTTCCATTCCTTTTTCTACTATTATTACTACTACTTTATAAAATTTCTTAAGATTCTGCTTCGCTGTCTTAAATCCGTTAGATGGCGCTGTAACAAATGCTTTATTTATAATAAATATCAAATTGGGCTGTTTTCGTACACATCGTTGAGTTCACATCGGTGGAAATACAATAAAAATGTTTCATTTTCTGGTCGTCCAGACGCAATGTAAACTTTCATTTCTAAAATTTAATTAACACAATATTGACTTGAGATTTTCATTTATAATGATGAGTTAAATACTTTTGAAAATGTCAATTATGTCAAATAATGAGACACATTTTTAAATCTAGAATTTTTTTCCCAAATTTCCCAAAATGGAAGCCTGAATTGTCATTACGAATGTTCAATTTTAAATTTCAAGTACTTCATTTTTTTTTAATTTTCGCGCTTTTTCGTAGCAAAGGCAGAACAACATTTGCCGGGTCAGCCAGTAAGGAGTGAGATCGAAAAAATCTTAACAAATATAAATTTAAACGGTTGATTTTAGAGTTTTGTTTTTTTTTTTATTATTTAATTGATAATATTTTACAAATTACAGAAAAATATAACTTTTATAGTTCTAACCACTATTTATGAACTCGTGGATCTTTTTTGTTAAGCCTTCCGTTAGAGATTTGATAGTTGTTTCAGACACTTTTTAAAATCTTCGATATTTTGGGGCACCTTTTTTGTGCCCTTTAAGTTTCTTTTCACAAGAGCCCAATATCTCTCCACTGGTCTTAGCTCCGGACAATTTGGAGGATTGGCCTCTCTTGGTACAAAAACTATGTTATTACTTTGGTACCACTCCAGAGCTTTCTTGCCGTAGTGACATGATGCCAAATCGGACCAAAAATATGTGGACACATTGTGCTCTCTTATGAAAGGAAGAAGTATTTTTTTTCAAACATTCTTTGATGTATATTTCGGTATTTATAGAGCCCACTGTAACAAATGATTTGCTTCTTTTGCCGCAACTGCATATAGCTTGCCATACCAGGAATTTTTTAGGAAATTTTGTCTGCTTTTGGATTCTAAATTGTTCTTCGACATTTTCTCGAGCATCAGCAACATACAAATTTTTACCCGGAAGCTGCGTAAAATCTGTCAGTACATACGTTTCGTCGTCCATAATATGTACAACATCAATATTTTTGTATGAAATTCGATTTTAATTTCCAGCATTCCTGTCTGGAACTTTTTGGACTTTGTATGTTTTCAAACCTGCATTGGCTTTAACTTTTCGCACCAAATATTCAGAGCATTGAGCTAACCGGGCAGCTTTTCTACCAGATTTGTTTGGAGATCTTTTCAATATGCTTTCTATTTTCTTGGCTTTCACAATCTCATGTGGTCCTTGTTTTCTTCTCAAACCAGGTTTTCTATCGATAGTCAAATTCTCCTGAAACTGTTTAATCACATTGGAAACAGTTTGACGGCAGACCTTCAATTCTTTGGCCAATTTTTTGTAGGACCAATTTGGATTTTTTTGAAAATTTTTAATAATTTTAAGACGTACTTCTTTTTCTTCACTCACCTTTCTTATAAAAAATTACAAACAACAAAATTTCATTCTCTCATTTTTCACTCCAATTTCTTTGTTGTCTACTTCAATCAATGCATGAAATTTACGACTTTATAAATTTTGCTTAGTTGTTTTTCTCTTCAATACATTAATAATCAATATTTGTTTAAATTTTAAAATTCACTTTGACCTAAAAAACAGAAATTCAAAACAATTTGTATGTGTAGGTTTTGTAAAAAAACGAAAAACACAACATCACATAACCTTAAACTGGGTCAAATACAAATACAACTTACAATTAATTCACACATGAAACCTTGAGCTAAACATTTACATGTACCTAGCAGTAAATTTAAAATTTTAAAAGAATTAAATATAGGAATGAAAAACTGTTTTCTTTTAAAAATATTATATCTCCTCCCCCACCTGTAATTAAAATAATGAATTTTTGAAATTCACAACGCAAATTCACTTACAGTAATTCGGTTATTCAAGAAGTCAGTCGTCTCAAATATTTTGCTTAAGCTAAACACAATTTCATGCTCTTCTTGAATTCTTGAATACATATGTGCATAATTATAATTGAAATTCATTTTTATGTCTATACTTTAGATAAGTTTCTTTTCTGTTGATGGTTGTTTAAATTGTGTAAATAATGATGCCACCGCAATCTTAAATCCCATTACTTTGCGAGTGTTGGCAGCGTCATTCAATATCATTTGGCTTAATTGATTTTCTCAATATATCTTCGTATATGGTAGCTGAGATTTGATGATACGCACACATACAAACATAAGCTCTTCTACATCACACAGACATCATGTCGAGACGACAGCAGGATATCTATATATGTATGTGAGTGTGTGTGTGTGTATAGTTTCGTGCTTGTATTAGTTGTAACGTGTGCGAGATAGAAAGTATTTTTTCAAAATGATGCGACATTTTCTTTTGTATTGTGATTTAGCAACGGGCAATATACAAAAGCTTAGTCTAACTTACACAATTGCAACATTTAAAACTACAGTGGCGGGATCTATCTATCGACCTAGATAATAAATTAAATATTTTCAATATTAATAATAGTAACGAATTTCTGATACATTCATTCTGAGTCTGCCTGAGAGCGAAGTTACACGAATTCAGTAAAACGGTTCCGGGAGAGGATGGCGGAAGAAACGGGAAGAGGAAAACGCACCAAGCAACCAAGAAAGTAGAGGATGGCGAGAGACTGATAGGGTCGGGTCGTCTACTGAGGCGATCCGCCCAGTTGCAGCCGCCAGTACACCATCATCTGCCGATATCCCAAGGGGCGAGGAGTGGTCACCCTGACCATGTCCAACTACGCACGCTTGACACCAGGGCGGTACCTGAATGACAGTGTGATCAACTTCTGTGTGGATCTACGTAGCCGGCATCTTTTTGTACAGCAGCCTCCAAATGGGTCGGGAGCGTGCGGACAGGGCCCAACGATGAGCGAAAATTGGTAATGCCACGTCTTTGGTCCTACCAGTCAATGAGACGGCACACTGGTACCTGGCGGTGGTATGCTAACACCCCGCGGTTAAGGTAATCGGGACCGCATCGAGAGTGGGCGTACTCATTTGGGACTCTCTGGCCCAGAAAATGCGGTACCACGTTGTGTCTCACCTAGCGGGCCTTAATAACCACGGGTTGCGGCAGCGAGGAGCGCCAGAGGTGGCTCCAGATAATAATAAGGACGGTGGGGTCTACTAGCTACAGTTTGGGGAGGGCCTGCTCCAAGTCCCCGCACATGGGAACCTGACCATGTTTCGTGGCATGTTGGTTTCAAAATAATATCTTCCGATTTTCAAAATATTGCTTCCTAATTTCAAAATTTTGATTTTAAAATTGCATGGTCTGATTTTAAATTGACATTTTCTGATATCAAATTGACATTTTCTGATATTAAAATGATATTTTCTAATTTTAAGTTGACATTTTCTGATTTCAAATCGACATTTTTTGATTTCAAATTGACATTTTCTTATTTTAAATTGACAGTTTGATATCAAATTGACATTTTCTGATTTCAAATTGACATTTTCTTATTTTAAATTGACAGTTTGATATCAAATTGACATTTTCTAATTTCAAAATAACATTTTCCGATTTCAAAATGACATTTTCTTATTTCAAATCAAATTGACATTTTCTGATATCAAAATTACATTTTATAATTTTAAATTGACATTTTCTGACTTCAAATTGACATTTTCTTATATTAAAATGATATTTTCTTATTTAAAATTGACAGTTTTTGATATTAAAATGACATTTTCTTATATCAAATTGACATTTTCTGATTTTAAATTGACACTTTCCGATTCCAAATTGACATTTTTTTAATTTCAATTTGAAATTTTCTTATTTTAAATTGACATTTTCTGATTTCAAATTGACATTTCCTGATTTCAAATTGACATTTTCGAATTTCAAAATGACATTTGCGGATTTCAAATCAAATCGACATTTTCTGATATCAAAATGACATTTGCTAATTTTAAATTGACATTTTCTGATTTCAAATTGACATTTTTTGATTTCAAATTGAAATTTTCTTATTTAAAATTGACACTTTTTGATATCAAAATGACATTTTCTTATATCAAATTGACATTTTCTGATATCAAATTGACATTTTCTGATATCAAATTGACATTGTCCAACTTTAAAATAACATTTTCTGATTTCAAAATGGTATTTAATGTCAGGTCGACACTAACGATAATTTCGGCATTATCTTGTTATTTGTAAAGCTTAAAGCTTTAATTTTTTGTAAACTAATCTACTATTGGATCTGCCTGAAAACTCCAGTATATTCCAATCCTTTCCACTGCTAAGCACATCCAGCATGAATTATTTTTTTTTTTCAACATTTGAAAATAGCTTTAAAAATATAAAGAAACCTCTCCCCGCCACTGTCATTCCGCTTTAGAGTGTGTGCGTCTCACACATAAACACACCCGCCTACAACGAAAGAGTGAGTGGCAAAGTGATTCTGAGGCATTATAATGTGTTCAAAGAAAGAAAAACAAATAGACTAATAGTGAAGCTGTCTTTGTTCTGGAATAATCAATAAGAAGAAGACTGTAAGGCAGCAAGGCGGCAGGAGGCAAGCGACACAATAGGGAATACACTCACACACACTCACACACTTTCACTCTTCATCTTTAATTGATGTGATGCATGCCACACATTATGTATGTATGTATGTGTGTGTGTGTACGTGTGTGGAAATAAAAACGCCACACAATAAGCTAAAGTGTTTTTAAATGAAGTAAAAATTTACACTTACATTTAATTTATTATTTTTACTTATTGATTTCTGTTTTGCTACTTTTTTTTTGTTCCGAGAATGGAATGTAATGCGAGTCTGTCTTTCGGCAGGTTATGTGCTTGTGTGTGTGTGTTTGCGTTTGTGGCAATATTTTATGACACAAATAACTATTTTAATTATTGATTAAATTGTGAGCTCAGTTTCGTTGTTGTTGTTGTTGGCAAGTAATGCAACCATAAATATTTACAAAAGCAATCACAGGATTACACATGCAGTTGCAGTTATATGTATTTATGTTCTTTGTGGATGCTATAATTTACATCAATATGTATATATTTACTTACATATATACGTAATTATATGTTTATGGAAATGCCCAGCTAGCTTTTCGTTGTTTATTGGGTGAACGTAATCAACTTTTTCAGCTGATTGCTAGAAAGTTTCATTAACAAAATCCCAAGACTTCGATTTTTAATCAAGTAGCATACAGATGGGTCGAGAATCGACGATAGTCTCGTTTGAACCGAAAAGCAAATACTTTAAGTCCATGGAGAAATATCTTAGTATTTTTCACGAGAAATCAAGAGATGTAAGAAATTTAATTTAGAAAGAAAATGCCAAAAAAAAACGAGGTATTCCTTTGAGATTACCTCTAACTTAATGTGAGACTGCTTGAGTAAGCTTAACCTACTAGGCAAGGGTCATAAATCGGCCTATGTCGGGCCCCAGGGCATGTCAAAAAATGGAGAATTAACCAGCAGACAAGCTGCTCTTGGAAACTGTTTCTTTGTGTGGAGTTATCAGGGTTATACTCAAGCAAAAAGAGTTAAACAAAAGAGGCAAGAGTTTTTGGCTAATTTTCCATGAATGGGTCAAACTCAAACCCTTTTAGGAAACTGTAATAAGATATGAATTCGATATTGATTTATTTTCGACATACCTTTTTCCTCCTTTTTTGTCAATTTTTCCCCTATGCATTGCTTTTTATAACCCACATATCCTTTCATATGGCTGTCACCATCTTCCACTTGCGGTTTTTTACTCATTCCGCGTACCCTTTTTGCTTCTCCTTTTCTTATGCAATTTTTACTCTGAGAGGTTTGCCATTTCCAGCCAAGCAGAGCTGGATAGTAATGATTACTTTGGGAATTACTTAAATTCCTCTTTAATTACAATTACTTGGAATTGAAATCGAGGAGTTAACATTTTCAATTCCACAGTAATAGAGATGGAAAAATGTTTAATTCCATTACTGGAAGGAATGTAATTTGTAATTTAAAATATGTAATTCCTTAGAGGAATTGAAAAAGTACTTGAAAACTGAGGAATTTCTTGCTCATTATCCTTCGTAAACCATCGTAGATATGATGGGCTAAAGTCTTTCACTGCTTGGAATTAAAATCAATTCCTCAAATGTAATTGATTACACAAAGAAAGAGAAATTCCTCAGTTTTCTATTACTTTTTCAATTCCTTTGCGGAATTGCATATTTTAAATTACAAATTACAATCCAGTAATGGAATTGAACATTCTTTCATTTCCATTCCTGGGGAATTGAAAAGTTAATTACCAACAGTATTAGGTAATAATGATTTCATTAGGATTTAAATTCCATCTTCATTCCAATTACAAGGAATTGTACTTGTTAGTTTTTTTCTCAATTCCTTAGTAATGTAATTGATAAAAGTTTCAATTGTAATCGGTAATTAAAATTTTTAAATTTCTAGGTAATGGAATTGAAAAAATTTTCGATTCCATAAAAAAATTGGCAAAGTAATTGAATAAAAAGGAATAAATTTTTTTACGTGTGATCAAGTACTTTCTTGGAATTAAATTACAATTTAGTGGGAATGATTCCTCGAAAGTAATTGATTCCCTTTTGGTTCAAGAAAGTAATTGATTACACTTAAATAATAAATTTCTTTCTTTTTATCAATTACTTTTTCAATTACGTTAGGGAATTGAAATATTTTTAACTAGAAAATGTAATGGAATCGAACATTTTTTCAATTCCATTACTAAGGTATTGAAAACAAAAAGTATCAATTATAAATTCCTTGAAATTGGAATTGGTATTGTAATGTAATTGAATTTACTCAGCTCTGATTACCAATAACAATTCCTAGGAATGGAATTCACCAAAAAACTTGCTTATAGTTGGTAATCAATATTTTCAATTCATTGGAATTGGGAATGTAATGGAATTGAATTTATGCAGATCTTCAACCAAAAGAAAAAAATTTGCGTTTTCCAGTTTTGATTTTCGACCGTGCCGCACATCGAGCCCGGGCACCTTGCGTAGCAGTCAGACCACGGAGACCACCTCTACTATCCCTGTTTTCATATGCCTCTTCCAATCCTACATTCTACCTCCTGCACATATTTCTCCGCCCCCCCCCCTCCCCTCCAAATTTCCCTTTCTAGTAAATTCGTAATACAACGCAAATCGCGAGATGGGCACAGTTCTTCACGCAAATTAGTAGTCGACTATTAAAAACCGTTTCTCGACGAATCACCAAAGAATCTTCCGTGATCTAAAATGCTAGCTGGGTCGGTGCATACATATATATATATATATAGGTGTATGTGTGTGTTCAATATATTTATGCATATACTTTACTTATATAATTATTTAAACAATACACAAACGGCACACGGCAATTTCAATTAATTATTGTAATGGGATAATAATTAAACAGAGATGTTTGTGGTTTTAGAGTAGCTGGAGGATAACTGCGGGTAGCGCTGGAGGGAAGGGAAGAAAATATGTAAATGTTGCAATATAATTTTGCATATCGTATTTAAGATTTTGTGCATGAAAGATATTTATTTAAGATTTTAAGTGATTTTAGTCTAGGTTTTTGCCATTTTGTGCTAGCCAGCAAATAACTTTTAAATTTATGTGTACCAGAGTTCACAAAAACTCGCTAGCTATTGAGAAGAAATATTATAAATTTTCAATTGAGCTTAAAATTGCATGCTCTGATTTTAAATTGACATTTTCTGTTATTAAAATGATATTTTCTAACTTTAAATTGGCATTTTCTGATTTCAAATTGACATTTTCTTATTTCAAGTTGACATTTTCTGATATCAAAATCACATTTTCTGATTTCAAAGTGACATTTTTTTTCTTTCAAGTTGACATTTTTTGATTTCAAATTGACATTTTCTGATATCAAAATCACATTTTTCTTATTTCAAATTGACATTTTCTGATATCAAAGTGACATTTTTTGATTTCAAATTGACATTTTCTGATTTCAAATTGACATTTTCTGATTTCAAATTGACATTTTCTGATATCAAAGTGACATTTTTTGATTTCAAATTGACATTTTCTGATTTCAAATTGACATTTTTTTAGTTCAAATTGACATTTCCAAATTTCAAAATGAAATTTTATTATTTCAAATTGACATTTTTTTAGTTCAAATTGACATTTCCAAATTTCAAAATGAAATTTTATTATTTCAAATTGACAGTTTTTGATATCAAATTGACATTTTCTGATATCAAAATGACATTTTCTGATTTCAAATTGACATTTTCTGATATCAAAATGACATTTTCTGATTTCAAAGTGACATTTTTTTTTCTAGTTGACATTTTTTGATTTCAAATTGACATTTTCTGATATCAAAGTGACATTTTTTGATTTCAAATTGATATTTTCTGATTTCAAATTGACATTTTCTGATTTCAAATTGACATTTTCTGATATCAAATTGACATTTTCTGATTTCAAATTGACATTTTCTGATATCAAAATGACATTTTCTGATATCAAAGTGCCATTTTTTGATTTCAAATTGATATTTTCTGATTTCAAATTGACATTTTTTAGTTCAAATTGACATTTCCGAATTTTAAAATGAAATTTTATTATTTCAAATTGACAGTTTCTGATATGAAATTGACATTTTCTGATATCAAAATGACATTTTCTTATTTCAAATTAACAGTTTCTGATATCAAAATGACATTTACTGATTTCAAAGTGACATTTTTTTTTCAAGTTGACATTTTTCGATTTCAAATTGACATTTTCTGATATCAAAATCACATTTTTTTTTTTTTCAAGTTGACAGTTTTTGATTTTCAAATTGACGTTTTCTGATATCAAAATGACATTTTCTGATATCAAATTGACAGTTTTCAAACAAAAAAAAAATATTTTGTTTGTACAATCGCAACCTATGACAAATTGAATCTTATTGGCAAATGTCTATTCTCCAAAACGTCATATTAAACTAGCTAAAACCGCACTTCATATTTATACATCTGTTATGTAATTGCAGTGGCTGTTAAACTATAAATATATTAAATAAAGTGATGTAGTGCCTGTCAAACTTTCGTACCACCCTGTGAAGTATAGAAATTCCAGCCCGAAAGTATGCTGTATATTAATTATTATTTTATATGTAAATATTGCAGTTTAAGGCCGTAGTCAGGAAGGGACAGGGGTTCAAACCCTCGGTTTATCTTGTGTTACTAACTATAATAATATTGAATTTTTATTTCGATGCACACCGTAATGGTAATTTGAAGTGATTTCATTTCATTGGGTTTAATACGAAAGTCGTCTAGCCAGCCATTGATTTTGTTTAGATATTGTTCTGCAGTAAGTTTGTAGCAACACTGGGATTTCTGTTACTGTTTTTATCTGAAGGTGGCTCTCTTGATGATAAGTATGTGATTTAAGTTTCTGGACTGCATCAACTTAAGTAGTTCTCGTCCTCTGGAAGTTACAGTGCGGTAGACCCATTGCAGATGCTTAGCATTGTTGTGGCCTGCTGCAATAAATCTAGCTGAAAAATGCTTCAAATTGATTGCATTTTATTGTTTGATTTGGTAAACAGTACACCGATAATATTGTTAAGGGAACTTTTTAGTTTTTTATTGTTAGAATTGTTGATTGTAGAACGGACGTTTCGAATAAATGATATAACTTTTTTTGTTTTTTTTAAAGAACCCACCAAAATGTTTTTCTGTAGCATTGATTGTAATAACCTTGGCAACACTTTAGTGTTTAAAATAGCAAGCTTTTGGGCATAAGTTGAAAAAATGCAGCCACTTTTAGGGATGAGATAAAATAATTGATGTGATTCGAGGCTGAATAAAAATTTAACGTATTACTGATTGGAATTAAAATCAAATGTCACGTCGGTGTCGTGTGAGGTTTAATAGTATATTTTACTTTAAGCCCAAAAGTATGCAACACATAATTTCAATATCAAAAACGGTTGTGGACGTGCAAAAAGCGAAGAAAGTGCATTGAAAAGGGAAAATTAAATTTAAAAAAAAAAACCATGGTTGCACCTTTTGGAACATAACAACGAAAACAATGAAGAAATAATGAAGTAAACAACAATGCGTAAAGTATGTTACACATTAGGTGATGAGTGCGGAAGGGACTTATATGAACTTAAATTGAGCTTAAATTTTTAATGGACGAATACAACTAAAAATGTTTCTTCTTTTGTGATTCTAAATTGTATTTTCTTGTTTTTTCTTCAATATTTATTTACAGCGCAGTGCAACAAAACCAGCACAAAAAAAAACAAACCAGCAATGTCAACAATAACAACAGCAAAAACAACAAAGACGACACAAAGAGCAGCAATAACAACGCCAACTAGAACAACATAAGCCAGCAATAGTAGCCAATAGAAAAAAGAAAGAAATAGAGAAAGAGAGAAAGAAGCATAGAGCAGCAAGAAAAATAAACGTTGAATTATAAAGACAAAAGAAAAAATATCAACACATACAAAACAAAAATGTTTACAAAAATAGAAAAACTATGCATTTTAGCATTTGTAATTGCACCAGTTTTAATGTTTGGAAATGCAAATGGTTTCACTGAGCAGCAGCAGCAGCAGCAGCAACAACAACAACAACAACAGCATCAAGCAACAACACTGGCATCGGTAAAAATAACAACAGCAACAGCCTCAACTCCTCCAACACCAATTGCAATAGCAGACTCGAAAACTAAACTAACAACAGCAAATGTGGCAACAAAAATAGTAACAACAACAACAACAACGGTGGGAACAACAGCAGCAGTAGCAACCCCGGCACCAACGCCAACAGCTTCTGTTACAACAACAACGACATTAGCATCGTCAAATGCACCAGCAACAATAACAAATGATATGAGTGCTGGCGTTATTTCTTTAAGCTTACAACAACAACAACAACAACAACAACAGCAGCAGCAAGAGAATGAACAGCACCAGCAACGACAACGAAAACCGGAACAGAATAATGAAGCCACAACAGCAGCACCACCAACAACAAGAAAAACAACAATGACGCTGACGTCAGCGAAAACTATAGAAAATACGGAAATGCCAACTATGAATTTCGGTAGTAAATCACGTACATTTGTGGCACCAGAAATGGCAGCAACGTCAGCAACTTCGGCAATGCAGTATCACCGTGAGAGCGACGACGACGACGACGACGGAAATGAACTGAAAATGCAAATCAAAAATGCAAAGGAGCAAACAAGCGAGCTAAATAAAATGCCAGCAAATGGTAATGTACAAAATGATCAGCAGAAGGAAGAGGAAAAGGAAGAAGAAGAGGAGCAGCAGCTCCAGAAAAGTGAATTGGTAACCACAAATGAAGAGCAGGAAGCGGTAGCGGCAGCGGCTTCAGCAACCACAATCGGAATAGCAACTGAAGCAGGAGAAATTGTAAATTTATTCAGTGAAACTGATAAAATGAAAACTACCAGGCCTGTAGCTACTGCTGAAACTGTTACTTCTCTGCCGACCATGCCCATTTTTACACGTGACGGCGTGCATTTGGAACGTAAGCTGGTTAATGGTTTGTATCGGATTAAGTTGGCGGAAATTGTGACAGATGAATTTAGTGGCGGTTTAGGAGTGCCATTGGAATTTCCATTTACCAGGGAAAACCCTATAAATGCGGGAAACCCTATAAATGCGGGAAGCACTATAAATGCGGGAAGGCCTACAAGTGCAGGAAACCCTACAAATTCAGGAAACCCTATAAATGCGGGAACCCTTACAAATACGAGAAACCATATAAATGCTGAAACCCCTATAAATGCGGGCATCGCTATCGATTCGGAGACCCCAACAACAACGGCAGAGACTGCTGTCACTACCGAAAATCCTTTAAATCCAACAGTAATTGCTCGTGAACGTGAAGTAAACCAAGAACTGCTAACGAATGCCGCTGACAGTAATAAAAATAAAAATACTGTTACCAACACCATCACAACCACCACCACCACCGCCACCAGCATCATCGCTGATGATGACAAACTCAACAAAGTTGACTTATTGTATCATCCCTTAAAAATGCTAGAAGATTTCAATCCAATTATACGTGACTCAAATGCTAAACTCCTGAAAGAGCGTACGATTTTTACACATGCCGATGATGTTGAAGAATATCGTCAGAATTTAATGCCGAATGAGGTGGAAGAAATGCAACAAAATGCTGCAGGTGGTAGCAGTAAAGCAGAAGGAAATGCAGCAGCAATCAACCAGCCGCAAACGAATAAATCGAAAATCAAACTAAAGTCGTCGTCGCCGTCATCGTCGTCGCCGTCATCGTCGTTGACTGTAAATCATACACCAGCAAATATGATGATGAAACGAAAAGATTCAATCAGTGATTTCACCGGAAAGCTGCTAGCTGAACAGGATGGTGTCATAACTGAAATCGAGCAGAAGTTCCGTTTGAGCGAAGAAGCGCAACAACGATTTGTGGTTACCACCGAAAGGAGCAAGCCAGCCAGCAAACATGAAGGGAATATGAGAGCAAAAACAACAACTGCAACTATTAGCACAAGTAATCCAGCAGCCAGCGTTAGTTATAGCGTGAATCATAAAATTCAACGTTCCGCTGGCCCTACTGGCGGAGTTGGTCATGACTTCATCGATCGACGTGTCAAGAAAAGTTTCGATTTTCCGTTTCCAATACATCGAGCCGCCAGCGATGTTATGTCAATGCCGCATATTGATTTTGCCAATACAAAATTCAACAGCGACACAAACGGAAATCAAGGAAAAACTGCGGGAACTGTAGTTGGTAGAAGTGCCAGTGGTGGTGCCAGCATTTCCGGAAGTACAACAAATACCAAACAGCCAATGGTTGGTCCTGCTGCTGCTGCTGCTGCTTCTATGACTGCCGCCGGCTCACATCCCGAGTTTTCAACAACAAAATTTTACAACAGCAAAGAATTGTACAATGAAATGTTACTACATAATAAAAAGCAAAAGCAACGAGCCACAAACTTAACTCAGATAACCACAACTACAACAACATCATCACCAGCAGCGAGCAATCTTGATGTTAATTTACGCGGCATAAGCAACTCATTTCAGTTGATAACTAAGCAAGCTGCTAGCAGATTTGCAACTTTACAAAGTCCAACAAAGTTAAAAACTTCTTTGAAGACTATCAAAGATGACTCTAGTAACCCAATTATTGTTACACCAATGGCTCCAACAACAACAACAACTACTACAGCAACAGTAGCTGCAGCTGGAGCTGTTGGTGGGACTACAACATTCCCAATGCCAGCGAGTACAGCAATTAAACGAGTGACTTTATCACCAGCAATGAGGAAAGCAACTACAACCACTACAACAACAACAAAAACACCTTCTACTTTTACCACTACGACTACTTCAACAACCTCTCCTTTATACACCCTCACCACTTTCTCTTCGAAGTCTTCTAACAAATATCAAAAGGAATTGAAACGCGCCAAATTGTTACTGAAAGCATTGCTGCCACTTAGCACTGCAGCAACAGTCGCCGGTGCCCAGAAAAAATCACCAACAACAACTATTGCAACTTTAACACAGCAATCTCACACTCCAATAAAAACCACAATGCATCCACCAGCAGCAGCAGCAGCAACAACAACAACAACAACATCAGTAACATCAGCACCATCTGTTGTCATAACCACAGGCGAATCTTCCATTTCTTCTATTTCATCAATGTCGTCGACAGACAAAACTTTTATGCCATCACCACGTGATGCTGCGGTTATCAGTGATGCTGCAATTGTTGATGATGATTCACCATCATCCCCACCATCAACATCAATGCGTTCATTTGCAACTGCTACACCAGCATCGACATTAAATTTATCTCAACATCAGCATCATCATCAACATCGCACCACTAATCCAACTAAATCAACCTCAAAGCCAATTGTTCGTCCACGCATTCTCAGTCGCCTGCAGGAGAAAATCAATTCGCTAGAATGTGAAATTCAAAATGTCCCACACGATTCGCATTTGTGGCGTGGCAATGAAACGCATGAATTGCTATTACCAATTGTGGTGAGTATTTTAATCTAGATATTAATTTAATTAGGCTCGACAGAATGCCTGCAGTAAGGGGTAGTATTTTACAGGGAACCTTCATTTTCATTATTGAGACACACTATTCAATTCACAGTTCTTTTAATTTAACACAAGAAACTAAAGCTTATCACTTTCACTACACTCAGACTGCGGCCCGGGTCTTCTGGGCGGGCGTCGGACGAGGCCGGCGTGCTCAGTAAAGGCGGCGCCTGGTAGCGTATATGCTATAATTCAAACCTCCTTTATTTACTTTCTATAACCATTACCTCGATTGACAAATCTTCAAATGTGGCAGCTTTATTATTTTAGCTCGTTTCCTTATGTCATTTACAAATGGAACTTTCAACTTTTTTATTGTATTATTAACAACGAAACTAGCAAAATCACTTTGACTAAAATATAATATAAACAAGAATCAAAAAAAAAAAATAGAAACAAAAAGTTAGAACCTTTTTTGATATAAACAAAATATGTGCATAGATGTTAATTAAAAAGAATTCAATGCTTGAGCAATCAAACGAATTCTCTGAGGCGACTGAAAAACAAACACATATGCACACAAAAGTACACATACACATATACATACACATGAGTATACACAGATATATGAAAAGACATGGTCAATGAATGGACATGTCTAGGAAATTCTTATATCTATGTCTGTATGTCAAAATGTTCAAAATAATTAGAATAAAAACAAAATGGGCAACAGCAACATAGAGTAAAATAAATTTAAATATTTGTTAACAACAAAAAAAAAAAAAAAACCAAAAATAAATAAAACATATACAAATATGAGACTCTGAGATTGAGCTTGAAAGTAAAAATTACTTGATTTACGCTAAAATAAACACAATATCAAATGAAACAGCTGAGATGAATGCACACACATACACACACACACACATAAACCAAAATGAATAGAGAGACGGTCATGTATACAAACCGAGAGAGGGAGAGATTGAGAGAGAATGGCAGAGTTGTGTGGAGAAGCAAGCACATATTACAAAACAAATATTTATATGTTCGTATATATGTAAGATACATACTATTCATACATGTTAGCCAAAGAGTAGCACGCGTGCACAAGAGCATAAGAAATTTTACAAGTATAGAGCTCAGGGTTGGGAAATAAGTTTGGTAAAATGGTATCGAATTATGTAACAAAATGTATTTTTTTTCCTCGAAAAGGTACTTCTATCAAAAATTACACAAAAAAAAAAATACATAATTGCCTTTTAAAAAAAATTTATTAAATTTAACGGTAAATGGTTTTCATTCAAATAAACAGTATGCACATTAAAACAATTAATGTGCATGCCAATATCTGTTAATAACACTGTAAAACAAAATGAGCTTAAAAAAAAAATTCTCATATATTTTTCATATAATTTTTCTGCAGTTGTTTTCGCTGCTGATCATGAATCTACAAACATTTATTTTCGGGGCAGGCTGAACTTTTGTGATATCGATAATTTTATGATTTTTTAAAAAATGGTAATGGTAGGGGTACGTGAAAAAATTTTTTTTTCGATGTTTTGTATTTTCTACACGTTTTATGAGTTTTTACAAAGTTTTCAACAAAAAAAATTTTTCGACCCAAAATTTTTAAAAAACTCATAAGGGAGGCCTGCAGGAAAAAAAAAAATTTTTTCCCATTTTTTATATTTTCTACACGTTTTATGACGTTTCAATAAAAAAAATTTTTCGGCCCAAAATTTTTAAAAAAATTCATAAGGAGGGTATGCATGAAAAAATAATTTTTTTACGATGTTTTGTATTTTCTACACGTTTTATGAGTTTTTACAACGTTTTCAACAAAAAAAAATTTTTCGACCCATAATTTTTAAAAAAAAATGCATAAGGCCTACAGGAAAAAAAATTTTTTTTTCCATTTTTTGTATTTTCTACACGTTTTATGAGTTCTAACAACGTTTCAATAAAAAAAATTTTTCGGCCCAAAATTTTTAAAAAAATTCATAAGGGGGGAATGCATGAAAAAATAATTTTTTTGCGATGTTTTGTATTTTCTACACGTTTTATGAGTTTTTACAGCGTTCTTAAAAAAAAAATTTTTCAACCTGAATTTTTAAAAAATTCAAGGGGATATATGAAAAAAAAATTTTCGATTCGTTGTGTTTTCCATATGTTTTATGAGTTTTTACGTTTCTAACAAAAAAAAATTTTTCGACTCAAAATTTTTAAAAAAATTTATATGGGAAAAATAAAAATTTTTCGATTTTTTGTGTTTTCTGCACGTTTAATGAGTTTTTACAACGTTTTCAATTAAAAAAATATATTTTTCAAAACAAACTTTTTCTTTTTACTTTTTACCTACCTAAATTTTTCAATGAATTCACATGAAAAAAATTAGTAATGATTATAAGTAATTGAAATGTGAATTTCAAAAAAGTAGCATATAACATACACACACTCATATAAGTATACGTTCCATTTTCTTGAAATTCGATTTTCTAACGTAATAATTCAAATTTTATTTAATGCAGTTTTATTTAATTCATCATTGTAAACTAAGAAAAGCCAAAAACAGAACCACATCTAAATGAGTAAATTGGTAAATAAAGAAAAAGTGTTCACAAAAATTGTTCAAAAATGTTAGAAAAAATATTAAAAATTTTGAATGGCTATTAGCTTTATCGACTTCTGATAGACGAGACAGCATAGACAAGTATAGGTTTCTGGTAGGTTTGTGAGATTTCACTATATAAGGGTTCCGCTTTTTCTTCTTTTAACATGCTACACTAATAGGAATTGCTTTGTTTGTTGTTGTTATCAGAGTAAAAAAAGCAAAATAACAAAGCTGCATTCAAGAAATTTTCACATTTTAATTATTCCGTAAAAAAAACGAAAAATTGTATCATATGTATAGTTATGTAAGTGTGTGTATATAAAATACAGCTATTTTGTTGTATTTTCATAAGTGTAAAAAGGAACTGAATAGGTTACAGTGGTACTATGGTACTTCTTCAAAAAAAAATCAAAAAGTACTGAAAAAAGTACAAAATACATACATTTCCCAACACTGATACAGTTCATTTCCATAGAAAGAGAGCTCTGTCGTTTATTGTGTGCATGTATTGGTGGCCATCGCTGATGTAGGAAGTATTATACAAAAGAGAGGATATTTGTTGAGAAAATTGAATCTCTTCTTTTTTTTTTTTTCTTTTTTGTTGTTGTTGTTTAGATGACTTCTCTTCTCTTTACTCTTTACTGCTATAAGATAAACAACATTGAGTTCACAAAAACGAAAGAGTGAAGTCAAAATAAAAATACAAAAACAACAAAACTAAAATGAAAAGAAAAACTGAATGAATTTCCGGTCAGTTTATTTTCTATTACAGCCAAAATTTGTATCCTTTTGTAATTTGTAAATTTGTTCAACGCATTTTTGTTGTTGTTATTTTCGTTTTCTTTGCAAAAAGTTTTTCTTCTTTAATATTGTAATAGCACTACGGGTATGGAGTACGATTTCACATTGTGCACATTTATGCAAAATCAACACAAAAAAAAACGCACTGAGAATTCATCGACAACGCACACAAACAAGTACAAAAAAAAAAAGAAAAAAGGTACTCAGAGATAGTATTAAGTAAAAAACAAATGTGTACTAAAATATTAGTAGTATTTATGTATGTGTAGGTGTGTGTGTGTATAAAATTTCAATAACTTTCTCAAGTGAAATTGTGTTTGAATTTAAATAAAAGTGAATTATCCTTTTTAATAACTTATTTAAGGATTAAAGTTTTCGGGTTCAATTTTTTTATACGCATACACACACAAAATTGTGTACATTTTTTTTTCTTTCTATTACTTACTTGTCATTAAAAGATTTAAAGCTTTAAATTTGCATGCTAACAGCTAAATAATTTGAAAAAAAAATTATATGCAAAAAAAGTTATAGGCACTAACGGATTTAGATATTTTTTTTTGAGTGGGGAAGGGAGACAGCGAATTTAAATTTTCTTTTCGTACCTTTGTAAAACTTATACGTAAAATCTATGAAATTTTCATTGGTAAGTAGGGGAGCCATATCTCTAATTACTTCCCCTTGAACTCGCCGCCAGTGGATATTGGCGTAAGTAAGATAAATTACGGGAGAAATTGTTAATATTTTGACAAAAAGTTTTGCAATTTAAGAATGTAAAACCAGAGCAGGATAATCCTAGCAAAAAGCTAAAGCAAACCTAGGGTTACCAACCCTGCCCTTTTAAGAAGAGAACATGTTTTCTATTTTGGCTTTCCTCCTTTAAAATAAAAAAAAACGGCAGGTTTATTGCTACCATTAGTTTTTGGGTACCTAACTACTTTAAAAAAAAAAGCTTAACCAAAACTAATCAAATATTAAAGTTTCATACACACAACTTGCAATAAATCATGCCACAGAGACTTTCTAGCCACCACCTCCCCCCTCCTCCTCCCACCTCGAAAAAAAGGATATGTGCGCTACTTCAATCTACACTAATTTCTTAAGAAACATTTTTCATTGGTGTGGCAACAAACTCAAGTCCCATATTCCCTTATATGCTCTTTAAACAACCAACGAAAACAACGGGGAGGAAAAAAAAACAACAACACCACCAAACATTAAAATCGCATAAATTTGTCTTCACTCGCTGCGTTGGCGGCATCGTTCTGCTGTTGAGAAGTTTGCTGTATTGAGTTCCCGCTGCTGCCGCTGTTGCTGCTACTGCTACTGCTACTCACTGCCTGCGACACCGCCATTCTTAACCCCCCACCCCCTCCCCTGCCCCTCTCCCACATAAACACACTGCCACACAAATTCTTTATATCAAATTAATAAAAATTTAAACACAAAAAGGATATTCGACCGCATATGCTAATGTTATAAATTTTTCTTCTTGGTAATATCCTGTATTTGGTTATTGTTGTTGTTGCTTTTGTTTATTGCTCCGGTTCGGTTTATCGTACGTATGCCTTTTGTCTATTTTTTTTTTTTGGCTTAGACTGGCGGTATTGTTGTTGTTGTTTTTATTGTTGATGTCAGCCTTTGTATTTTTATATTTTATATATATATTTCTCTCTTATACTTTTATAGCAAAAATTTTATGCAAATTTTTGGGTTTATTTAGAAATTATACACCAAAAAAAAAAAAAAACAATATCCTTTTAGGTTTCACAGCCTCTCAAACCTGAAACAAAATACCAGTTAGATTTGCGGGTCAAAAAGTATTAGTAACTAGCTTCAGCTATCATGGACAAAAACCCAACAAAAATGTGCGTAAATTATACACATATTTATGTATGTATTTATGTAGTTTTGTATCCAAAAAAGTACGTATGATAATTGTTTTTACATAAACCACAGAGCATGCTAAAAACTAAAATAAAAAAAGCTCAATGTTCATACTTGTCAAAGGCTGACTTTATACCAGTGCTTAGTTCAGTTCAGTTTTGTTTTAAGTATCTAAGGTCCTCGTTGAAATACATTTACCTGGTTCTGTTTTACAAAACACACCTAAACCAATTTTTGAAGTGAAACTGAAAATTTTTTTCATCAGAAATAAGCTTTCAAACGAAACTAATAAGAAACGAAGTTATGCACGCAGTTGTTAGTGTTTAGCGAACGTGGTCATATGGCGATCGGCTACATACATACATGCAGAGAGAGTCGAAGACTTCTCGCAATTTTATCTCATGCGCTTTAGTGTGAGAGCCGACGTCGCTGCCTCTGCTTGATTCCATATAGCTGGACTTTACTCTCATATGTTATATACGTGTACTACGTTGTATCTGTGCAGAGCAGCGATGTCCACCAATACATGCACACAATGAATGACCGAGCTCTCTTTCTATGGAAATGAACTCTACTAGTGTTAGGACATGTAGGTATTTTGTACTTTTTTCAGTACTTTTAGATTTTAAAAAGTACCGTAGTAGCATATGCTTCCTTTTCAAAATTCTTATTTCAATTATTTATAATTATTACTAATTTTTTCCATGTATCCATGTGAATTCTTTGAAAAATTTAGATACCTAGTAAAAAAAATTTTTTTTTTTAAATTTATTTTTTTGTTGAAAACGTTGTCAAAACTCATAAAATGTGGAGAAAATACAAAACATAGAAAAACAAATTTTTCCTTAAAAATTTTGGGTCGAAAAATTGTTTTTGTTGAAAACGTTGTAAAAACTCATAAAACGTGTAGAATATACAAAAAATCGAAAAAAAAAATTTTTTCGGTCGGAGACGAACTCGATAGCCTATTGGGATAGTGCACTAGACTTTCATCTGGGAGGTTCGGGTTCGATTCCCGTCTTCGTCTGGTGGTTAATTTTCATAACTTTCTTATATTCACTATCAATATGAAATGTATGAGAATTATTAGATAGTGTACAAGTACACACATTGGTTGGTAATGGCAAAACCACCAAGCCGATAAAAAAATTGCCACACCGCCGTTCGGAATCGGCGTTAAACTGTAGGTCCAACTATGTGGTATCACAATGGGCCGTTCAGGCCTAAGTGTGTCTTTCGACAGCCACTCCAACCTAACCTAACCATCCCCTCTTTAAAATTTTTTTAAAAATTTTGGGGTCGAAAATTTTTTTTTGTTGAAGACGTTGTAAAAACTCATAAAACGTGTAGAATATACAAAAAATTGAAAAAAAAACTTTTTCATGTAAGCCCCCTTTGAGGTCTTCTCCTCTCTATTTAGTTGTTGCTTTTCTACTTATTGGCTATTGGTACGAACACATCAAAGTATACGTAAATAATACATGAGAGGAGAGAAAGAGATAGAACTACGAGAAGTCAATTCTCTGCTTAATTGTATGTAGTCGACTAACAACTGCATAACTTCGTTTTC